>OY757010.1:15298240-15679126 GCA_963580285.1 Lucinisca nassula
GTAAATCGCCTTCGGTTGGGATTTTATATTGGGCGATATAGTTTTACTGAGGATCGTACAGCATCATATTTACCACTTGGCCACGACTTCTACATAATGGCATTATCAAAAACATATTTATAATTTAAAATTCCTGTGAAAAAAGAAGTCCGAAACCTTCATCCCCTAAAACATTGAATAGTCTTGTCACGCTTGAATGTTGAACTCTCAAAGGTCGTGGATTTTTTTTATATCTACCTACTGGTAAACAAACTAGGTCTGGCAGTGACGTCAAATCAATAATAAAGCTAAAAATAGAAAGTATTTTCCAGTATAAATTTGTATAAATAGGACACGGCCACAGATTATATAGCAGGCACAACGGCCCAGGAGATGTCAATGCTGCTTGTCATGCTGACGGTCTGAGTTCGAATCTCGCTGATTTATTTATTTATTTTATATTTTTATAGTAAATTAAATGGTCATTGTTTCATTTTTTTTATATTTTACTGGTTTAAAAACTATAGTAGAATGTTTTGTATATATATATTTTTTTCTATTTCACTTTTTTCATCTTTATTTCTCATAAACAAGTTTTATGCAGTCAAGTGTTATGTGCTTGAAAATGAACAAGAAATATGCTCTGTACACGTCGTAATTATCCACTTTTAACATGCCACACGGGTTGTCCTGTGTGTATGTGTGTGTATTACGAGGCAAAAAAAAATCATTCGTCTTTAGTGGGTTTTGAACCAGTCACTTCTTGGTCTGTAGAACATCCCCTCTACGCTCTCGGCCACGAAATTCACAAGGCTTTGGCGGTATTCAAATAATCTTAGTCCTAGGTTTCAAGTAAAGGCCAATTTGTTTGTTTGATTTGAGGTTTAACGTCCCCGTCAACACTGTAAAGGTCATTTTGGAGACGTTGCTTCCAATTTTGTGGGACTTTTACCCGACATTGAGATGAAATGACATCTCAAGCCCTGTCACCCAATAAACCAATAGGGTTTATTAGCATGGACGGTCCGCCTCGCACCGCGGTTCCTGGACAGGCTTAGATCCTATAAGCGGTTTACCAGTACTAGTGTGCGGGCCAGATTCAGAAGTAAAGGCCAAATCATATGAATATTCGAGTAAACTAATTATGACGTAACTGCCAGGAATTCCTTGTCACTGCTCTGTCCTACCCTGCCTGCATACATTCACGGATCGATTTCACAAAGTATGGAAAATGTAGTAAAATAAATCCTGAACTATTCAAAAACCACAAAGCACTGAACAGCTGGTAAACAAAATATCACAGATAACTGAGCCTATTTTGGTAGTCTAAGATTAAAATTTCCAAATCCGTTTAGCACCAGGCACACCCACAGGCGACGGCTTCCAATGGTACAAACGACATTGGAAGAACAAACAAAAATTTAAACGGTGGCTCTTTTGAGTGAATTCAATCATCACGAAAACATGCCTATATACTTTGATCCTTTTCTACCCTACCTTTTTTTAGTAAAACTTCTGTTTACATGGGTATATAGTGTTTTTTTCTAATTTCTGCTCAAAAACTTAGATTGTGGGTACTCGGTTCTAACGAATTCCCACAGTCTATGTTTTGATCAGGAATATGAAAAATAGTTTAGTATTTTATATGAATAATTACATTTTAGGCGGTAAAACATTCGTTATAATTATGTGAATAGGTGTGTTTTCTGATAGTGTTCCTTTCTTTTATTTTTGTCTCTTCATCCGATGTCGTTAGTTACCCGGCCCCGCCCATCGGGGCTTGAAGAAATAGATGGGCTGTATGGTGCTTCCACGCAGAGCTGAAACCGACCGCACACGGGTACTGGTAAACCGCTTAGAGGATCTAAGCCTGCCCAGGTAAAGCAGTGCGAGTCGGGCCGTCCATGCTTATAAACACTATTGGTTTCATTGGGCGACAAGGCTTGAGATGTCATTTCATCTCAATGTCGGGTAAAAGTCCCAATTTTTTGGAAGTGACGTATACAGTGTTGACGGGGACGTTAAACCTAAAATCAAACAAACAAAATCGTTACTTATCACATTACATTTAAACCATATATCGTGAAACTTCGATGGCTCGAATACCAATGACTCACTTACTATGCCTATTTCGAACTCGTTCTTGAGTCCCCAGGAAACAGTTCCATAACTCCCATTACGTAAACACGCCTATACAAATACATTGAAAACTTTAACGCCGAAAAAAAAAAAACGAAAATTGTCAGATGAAAAATTGTGATATGTTTCTTATTACTGCTCAAAATATATATTGTGGGTACTCGTCAGAACCGCCTCAATGAGGCGGTTCTAACGAGTACCCACAATCTATATTTCAGAGCGGAAATAAGAAAAATAAGATATACCCCTGTATACCCCAGGTTTACTATATAAAAATTGGGTTCAATGGGGTCAAAATTATATGGGCGTGTTTTCGTCATGATTTGTATATCTGAGAAAAATTGTCTTACTTGATCCTGAATAGGTATTTTGTGTGAATCGATTAGGCGATTCTAATGAGTACACACATCGTTCATATAGTTTGAAAAAAAAAAAAAAACTGAAAGGATGTCCATATAACGCCTCCTGACCAGGCTCCAAGATCAACCCTCATTGGCTCGAACTACCCTGTCTCGAACTAATTTTCATTGTTTCGAAGGTGTCCGAGCTATTGAAGATCAACTGCATGACAACAGGGTTTTCCACCTACTACCTTTGGTCTGGTCCATTTCCATTTCCAGTGTTTTCAAGTTTGTTATGTTTGTATCATGTTTTGTTCAGATGCTACGTACTTTCGCGTCTGATCAGAGCCTAGACCATTTCCCAATGTCGCAAAATGCGGCATCGCAATATTGTTTTACCAAAATGCTACTCTATTCGATATTGTTATTACTAGAATGGTTTACATTTTGACCACTAAATCCACGGTCCCACAGAGCTTGAGACCACGGCGCAACCTCTCCGCGACTAAAAATGACAATCGCAGAGAGGTTGCAGAAATCGCAGTGAGGTTTTATTCTGGGCGCAAAGAGGTCACTGATAGGTCGCCGAAGAAAATCAGTCGCAGCCAGTTTCTTGAACATGCACAGAAGCAGCAGGAAAACATGCCTATATAATTCTGACCCCCTTGAACCCCAATTGTATATAGTAAAACTGGGGTTTACAGTGGTATATACTATTTTTCTGCTCTAAAATATTGATTGTGGGTACTCGTTAGAACCGCCTCTATTTGTATAGGCGTGTTTTCATAATGACTAGCCGCGACTGATCATGATTCTGATCGCAGACTGGCCATGGAAGTCGCCGAACAGTCGCTGACCAGTCATCGATCAGACGCCGATCGATTTCATCAACACTTTGGCTCTGAAATTTGGCAACCTTGCTGCAACCTATCGGCGATCAGTCGTCGAACGTTCGTCGATTGATCGGCGACTGTCCGGCCATTGATCGGCGACTGATCAGTGATGAGACGGTGACTAATCGGCGACCGATCGGCGACTAGTCGCCGGCCGATCGTCAGCAGGTTACAAGTAGGTTTCAATCGTGCGCCAAAAGATCGCCGACAGATTTATTAAAATTTTGTTTCGATCGCAGAAGTGTCGCCAAAAAGTCTCCGACTGGTTGATGTTCGGTTGCAACAAGTCTCAGAAGAGTCCCCGATTGGTCACCGACTGGCCAACAATCACTCTAAACTAGTTACAAACCAGCCGCCGGTCCTACGGCGATTCTTCGGCGACAGGTTGCTAATAAATCGCCGACTGCATGCAGAAACTATCGCCGATTGAACGGCGACTGGTCGGCAACTGATGGAAAAGTAGTTGCAATAGTCGCAGAGGTTGCGCGTCAATTTCAAACAAAATCAGTCGCAAAAGGAATCGCATAGTCGCAAACTCAGTGCTACCGAGGCTTAACGAGTGCTTTAACGATGCTTAGTCCTAAAAATAGCCGTGTTTCCACTAACATGCATAAAAAATAAGGAAAGGTTGGTGGAAAAATTTTTGTCAGCTAAACTCCATCCATATTACCAGAAAGCATTCAAATTATGTGGCCTAGAGTATCATGGAAGCAAAAGAACAGGATTGTCAGAACTTGCCGTGCTATTTTGAGTGTTTTATGAATTTTATGAAGAGTGATAGGGGGCATATTAGGTCTGTGTATAATGAAATCGTTTTATTTGTTTTCTGAATGGCTATAAAAAGTTGCAGGGTCGGCACAAAAATTATGATCGGTCGGTTTAGCGGAAACAAACGACTTTGTTTTGGGCCTTATTGTGCAGCAAAATTAAAAATTCTTCATGTTTGCTCATATTTGTCTAAAGTCATTCCCATTTACCAAACTTCATTCAAGTAAATACTTATGTCTAAAAAGAAAGTTAATAAGCATAGATTATCTACATGACCATAGAAATTTCCATATACTAATAAACCAGTTTCCTAAATTCTTACCGAACAAATTATGGCAAACTCACTGATAACTATTATTTAAAAAAGATCTACTTTTTAGTAAAATATTTTAGATTCTTATGGTATAATGTATTGTCCTGCGAATCCTTGCAAAGCATTATTACTAATAGTCTACTATTTGCACATTGCTAATCTATTGGCTGCGTTCGCAGCAACTCTGTGCTTTGTATCTGTTAATTTTTGACAACCGCTGAAAGTAACTGTCCTTTTGGCTTTCCGCCTATGACAATCTCATTATAGTAAAACTATTTTTTGTTCATTCCCATTGATGCCATTTCATTACGAGAAACACGCCTATACAAATACATTGTAAATTTTTCCAAAGAAATAAAACGAAAATTTTCTGATGAAAAATTGTGATATTTTTCTTATTTTTGCTCAAAATATAGATTGTGGATACACTTTAGAACCGCCTCGTTCTAACGAATACCCAAAATCTATAATTTGGAGCTGAAATAGGAAAAATAATGTTTAGCCCTGTAAACCTCATGCAGATTTACTATATGAAAGTGGGGTTCAAGGGAGTCAGAATTGTATAGGCGTGTTTTCGTGATGTGTTGTGTGTGTGAGGTAATTTTATCGATGTCTGACCATTGCCTTCACTTCTAATCTGATATATAAGATGTGTCAAATCATTCAGGGCGTTGAATCATCACAATTTATATACTGTTATCAAAACTTAACAATGTTCCTAATTAAGATACTAAGATATCAAATATCAATAATGACAAATGCATAATAAAAAATAACCTCCACCAGATGCAAATACCTCTTATGTACGCACAGGTATACTAGACAATCGAAAGATGTATTATCTCGCGGGATGATCTACAGTTAACCCTCTTTATACCCACGCTCGTTATAACGGCAAAAATCGTTAAAACGACAATTTTCAATGGAATGAATTAATACTTAAGGTTTAGCCTCGATTCCGAGCGCCGCGGTCTTCCCTCGGGTTGGAAATGCCCAAATCGAATCCAAAGTCATGAAAGATTCTTGCGATTGAATACTCCAAGAAACAAATGTTATATACATTTGTTAGACTCGCCTCAGTGAGGCAATGCTAAAAAATGTCTATAAATTTGTTTCTTGGAGTAATGTGGCCCCGCCCATCGGGGCTTGAAAAAAATATATGGACTGTATGATGTTTACACGCAGAGCTGAATCCGACACGCACACGAGTACTGGTAAACCGCTTAGAGGATCTAAGCCTGCACAGGCAAAGCGGTGCGAGTCGGCCCGTCCATGCTTATAAACGCAATTGGTTTCATTGGGCGACAGGACTTGAGATATCATTTTATCTCAATGTCAGGTAAAAGTTTCACAAAATTGGAAGCAACGTCTCCAAAATGACCTTTTCAGTGTTGACGGGGACGTTAACCCTCAAATCAATCAATTTCTTGGAGTAATGATGTGGGAAAGACCTTTCATAACCTATCTCACTCCTAGGATTCTTTATAACGGAGGCACAATAATAGGAGACGAATACTGTCGTTATAACGTGGGTGTACTGTATTTCAATCTTTAGGTTGCAAATCGCATACCGGTTGGGTCAACTCACGAGTGTCCTGGTCAAACTATGATGGATGTTTACGTCCCATGAAAACTTTGTAAGCCACATATTCCCAAATAGAGTTGTTCCGGCAGGCACTCTCAAACTGAATCAAAATTGATTATGAGAGATAATGAATGCTGTTGCCCCAGCAAAAATGTGACTACTGAGTTATATGACATAGAGCATAAACCCCCAATAATAAAAAATGTCTGTGTGAAATAATGGCCCCCAACGTAGTGTCCGAAATAAGAAATTTTAGGTAAAAATGATAACATCTTTCATATTTCTGCTTTCCTCTTTAGAAAATGATGCGATTCTAACGAGTTCTCACAATCTATGTTTTTAGCAAAAATAAGAGAGATAATGTATAACTGAGTAACCCCACTTTTCTCTACATAAAGGGGGATTTAGAGGGCGTCTCTTTCACGGACTAGCTAGCTAGTCTGGCCCAGAAAACATGTACACTCGATAGTTTCCAGTTCTGTGGTGTATTCCTTGCTTCAACGGATAACCCTTTCTAGAACATACTTAACGTCACTAAAGCTGGTGTCTGGGAATGTGTGGCGGCCGTAAAACGTCTCCCTGCCCTACATCATAGTGTAGTTTATATTGTCTTGTCCTGTGGGATCATTGACTCTATTGTGGAATTTTGAAAATATTTGAGGGTCACTGATGAGGCCTTATTGGCCGAAACTAGCTAGTCTGGCCCAGAAAACATGTACACTCGATAGTTTTCAGTTCTGTGGTGTATTCCTTGCTTCCAAAGGATACCCTTTCTAGAACATTGTTATCGTGATGAAGGCCAGGTTAACCCTTGTTTTCTCACCAACAATAATTATTTGATAGTACATACTTGCGCTAAAATGGTGCTTTTTATCTCCAGAACTGGCATTTTTTCAGACCAAAACGTCCTATATGTTTCTTATTTCTAGAACTAATGTACACCTCAAAGTAGAGGTTCTAAAACGTACCCACAATCTATGTTTTCGAGTCAAAATAAGGAAATCATTGAATAGCCTTTTCCTCTATAAAGTCTGTTTAGACATCACAAAAACACGCCTATATAACTTTGACCCCCTTAAACCCTACTTGTATATGGTACAATTGGCGTTTACAGGGGTTAAATTATTTTTCTTATTTCTGCTTTAAAATATAGACTTTGGGTACTAATTCGACGCCTCGTTGAGGCGGTTCTTACGTGTAATCACAATCCATATTTTGAGCAGAAATGAGAAAAGTATCACAATTTTGCGTCTCAAAATGTTCGTTTTTCGGCGGTGAAGATTACAATGCATTTGTATAGGCGTGTTTTCGAAAGGGGAGTTCTTCATTACACGACGTGCTAACATGATGAGAATCAAATGCTATAGCTGACTCAAAGGTTTCTGAGAAGACTGTGTCTAAGGAGAATGGGAAAACCTCGGATATTTTTACGCCATTAGTCAAAGGGAGACAACTTTCGGGACTTACTGTTCGCTTTTCTATTAGCCCTGACTCACTGAAAAAGGTGTCAACTCTTAACGGAAAGAATTTGCGCCTTATGAGCAAATTCCTACCTTAAAGAGATGACCCCTATTGACATGGGAGACAAAAATACTTTTGCATGAGTTGCCTCCCCTGAAGGTGTTTTCATTCCCCTTTAATTTCTTTCTTTGTACACAATAGATATATTTTGCCTTGATACATCTATTTTACTACGCAATGTTGTATTGATGATAATACAAAAACCTCTATTAACAAGATGTCGACGAAAGCGCTGCCAGTGATTTGTCTTTTATTATATTTCTCTTGTGTCAGCGGTCAAAATCTGCTCGATACATACGGGCTCATGCCTATCAGTAAGGGATCACTTAATAAGTCAAAGGAATATAGTGTTCAAGATGAAGAATTGCGCGATGTTATGGAAGATTCGAATATTGATGTGGCGAAACGGGCTCAACGGGCGAAGTCAAGTGTTGACAATTTAATGTACGACGTTGGTGACGTGTGTCTTAACCACACAGAAATATTTTTGGCAGCCCTCGTATCGAGGCAGCAGTGGGCTTTGAAAAGTAAGAGTTTATCGTTTATTAGATCGTTTTGAGATCTAGTTCCCCAGCATACTCTCCATTAGAATGTAGGAAACTTTGTTTCACTGTTGATTTAACATTGATGTAACATTTTGTGCCTGCTGGAATTCTTAAGAAAAGATAACAGTTTGAAATGCATAATTGTGTGCTGAAACATAAACCGTCATATGTGACAAACATCTTATGTGCAGTGACAGTTTTATCTCTCACGATATTTCTTTATTCTATTGCGGACCCCGCCCATCGGGGCTTGAATAAATAGATAGGCTACATGATGCTTCCACCCAGAGCTGAAACCGAGCGCACATTAGTACTGGTAAACCGCTTAGAAGGTCTAAGCAAGCCCAGGTAAAGCGATGCGAGTTGGCCTGCTCATACTTATAAACCCTATTGGTTTCATTTGGCGGCAGGGCTTCAGATATCATTTAATCTCAATGTCGGGTAAAAGTCGAACAAAATTGGAAGCAACGTCTCAAAAATGACCTTTACAGTGTTGACGGTACATTAAACCTCGAATCGAACTAACCAAACTATTCTAATGCACTTGCGTATGTATGCCACGTCAGAGTTGATAACTATACAATTTGCAACAGTGTATTCTACGATTTACTGTCGGATCTCCGACGTCGGTTTTCATTTGTTGGAATTTGGTCATCACGAAAACACGCCTATATAAGTTTGACCCCCTAGAACCCACTTTTATATAGTAAAACTGGGGTTTCCGGGGGTAAACCTTATTTTTCTTATTTCTGCTCTAAAATATAGATTGTTGGTACTCGTTAGAACCGCCTCGATGAGGCGGTTCTAACGAGTGCCCAAAATCTATATTTTGAGCAGAAATAAGAAAAAAAAAATATCACACTTTTTCATCATAAAATTTTCATTTTTTCGGCGATAAAGGTGTCAATGTATTTGTAAAGATGTGTTTGCGTAATGATTTTATGTAGCTCACTGTGCTTGCCGTTAAGGGTAAAACACAACATTTTTAAACAAAAATGTGAATATGTGCATTAGAATTGGAATAACTGTCGCGTCGCCGCAAAACGAAAATTTCCGACCATAAAACCGCCGATTCACCTCCCTCAATGATAATTTTGAATACAGTTGTGCTCTAATTTATTGATACTTGTACCCACATACAATCATGATTACAAGACGGCGAAACGAACATCCCTCTAACATAGAAGCGAAGGCAATGATCAGGAATCGATACAATTTACCCACAGCTCCGATCAGAGACACCTAGGGAAAGAAACACAAACATTAAACAAATAAACCCTAATGGAAACAACACTAGCGGGAAGCCAAAAGGACAGTTACTTTCCCACAAAATGGCTAATCGGCTATCCAAAAGCAAAATATTGTAATATAAGGAATACACACACTCAAAGACAATCAATAACAGAAATAAACCACGACAGAAGAACCGCCTTGGAACGGTCAGTGAAACGAATTCCACTTGGGGACTTGAATCGATTTAACGTCGCCACAATCCTCACCCTTACTTCCGCTGCGATTTAGACATATTGTTTGTTCAGTCCGCATAGGGCCTCTTAACTCGTCAGTGCAACGTCTCCGTGAACACAAAAATCAATCAGCCACAGAGATAAAACAACGGAGCGGTCTCGACAGCATAAAACTACTTAAATGCTGGAGCAAAGGAAAACCAACAGTTAGACTCCGATGGGCCCAACCACAGACAGAGCATCAGGTACCATCAAACATTATATAAAATTAGATTCTCTCTTTTTCTCAGTAAGCCTTTACACCGGAACCGTCATAGAATCTAAGGCCTGACCCACCCGCGTACAATTAAAGAGGGAAACAAAGTTGTCAACCGTGATTGGGTTAACTACTATCATATAACATTTATGTTGTATCCAATCATTTTATATCGAAGAATGATTTTACGAAATTGGGTACTGAGGTCATGGCAATTATATAAAATTCGGGTTCCGATAGACCTTGTTGCAGAAGAGATTTAAGTCCAACATTAAATTTTGAAATTAAATCGGAATGACGTCTATAAATTTAGTAAAGGCTTTGCGTAGTTTATGATACCGATAACCCTGATTAAGAAGTTTAGCAGTTAACAATTAATTTCGAGTATTGAAGTCAGTTACATGACTAGACACTCTGACAAATGGAATTAATTGCGAAATATAAACCCCACTTTATACAAGGAAAGCTGGGATTTATAAGTGTATACATAATTCTGGTTATTTCTGTTCCTAGACCTTGGCAATACTCAGTGTATGGCTCTTTTGTGTGTGTGTTTATTTTCATAATCTTAATATTTTAAGATGTTGGCAATATGTTGTTTTCACGAGAAAGTGGACTGTTTGATAAATGCATGATTTTTTAGAGATTCGATGGCCGTATACTGCGGTTTCAAATCCGAGCAAAGTAGAAGTAAAACAAAGATCAGGAATTGATACAATTAACTTCCTCCACCCATAAAAGACACCAAAGGGAAAGAAATACAAACATTAAGCGACCAGACCACAATGGAAACCTAAACAAAGGAAGGCCATAAGGACAGTTACTTTCCCACAAAATGGCCATATGGCCATCCAAAATTAAAAGACACAAGTGATACACACAGTAAGTAACAAACAACAACATAAATAAATCGCCACAGAAGAGCCGCCTTGGAACGGTCAGTGGAAGATTTCTTAAATCGATTTAACGTGGCCACAATCCTCACCCTTACTTCCGTCGCGATTTAGACAAATAATTTGTTCAGTCCGCATGAAGGCCTCCTAACTCATCAGTGCAACATCTCCGTGAACACAAAAATCAAAGAACCACAGAGGTGAGACAACGGTGAGGACTCGACAGCAAGAAACCACTGAAATGCTGGAGCAAAAGAAAACCATCTTTTAGACTCCAATGAGCCCGACCAGAGACAGAGCATCAGGCACCGACCAACATTATCTCTCTAATTCTTGATAAGCCTTTACGTTGGAGCCGTCATAGAATCTGAGGCCTGACCCACCGGCGTGCAATTAAAGAGGGAAGCAAATTTGCCAACCGTGATTGGGTTAACTACCATGCATGCAGTCTGGCGTATAATATCCATGTTGTACCCAATCTTTTTATATCGAAGAATGATTTTACGAAATTGGGTGCTGAAGTCATTGCGGTTATATATTTTTCTGAATTTATATACTAAGTCACCATAAAATTCGGGTTCCGATAGACCTTGTTGCAGAAGAGATTTAAGTCCAATATTGAATTTTGAAATTAAATCAGAATGGCGTCTATAAAATTTTTAAAAGGCTTTGCGTAGTTTATGGTACCGATAACCCTGATTAAGGAGTTTAGCCGTTAATAATTTATTACGAGTGTTGAAGTCAGTTACATGACTACACACTCTAGCAAATCGAATTAATTGCGAAATATAAACGCCATAGGATGGCGCACGAGGAACATCACCATCAAAAAAAGGAAAATTTACAAGTCTACATGTCGTCTGCTGTCATTGAACAAGGGTTCGTTGCCCGTTTCTGTTTTGCGTCTTCTGGACGCCGGGGCAGGTGGATTCTGCGATGGTTCTGGTCAATTATATGATGGGGCTGTCTTAACTAGAGGCTATACTCAGCATACTCTCCGTCCTTACATTGATTCTGAAATTTATCATAAACGCCATTTCTTCAATATATCCTTCATTAACAAGGGTATGGATTTTATAGATTTGCCCAGTATCTTCCGTGAGAGCTCGGTGCTTTCTTCCATTCCTGCTTATTTTCAAAATACTGAAACACCTATAATTTGCTATAAATATAACAAACCTGTTAGATCTATCATTTTTAATTTCAATAAACTTGTTTTAGATCTTGATATTGATACTAATACTCCTGATTCATGTGATTGTAAAAACTCAGTGTATTGCTATCCTGCTGCTGGTCGTGTAATTACTGGCAATTTGAAAATTATTCGTGATTCTAGGATAAGGAATATAATTTCTAAAGGACCGAAATATCGGTTTCCTTCTAAAATTGATTTCAGTAAATGTAGAGATGAAATCGCTGCTTCCTTGAATGAATTCGGTAATCGATGGTGTAAGCGAGAGTATGTTGAGCATTAAGCCCTTAAGGACTGGAGACTTAGCATTTTAAAACTTGTGAATGAACGCATTTCTTTCTATTCTCAAAATACTAACTTATGACCTCCTAAGCCAAAGACATCTTTACGTCATCTTAAACTAGGTATTCAAGAATTTCATAAAAGTTTGTTTTGGTACCTGCAGATTAGGCCGCTAACAACGTCGTCGTTGAGTGACGGCTCCACTATGTTTACACGCTTAAGCAGGAGCTTGGTGGTACTAAGGCCTATGAACTTCAGCCTTTAGCTGAAGAGAGAGTTATAGTAGATACACATATTTATCATTCAGCCAACAAGTTTGCTGTGTGTGTTACCGAAGGCCAAGACAAGCTTCCTACCCTATACTGGTTACCAAAGCTTCATAAAAGACCTTACAAAGCACGGTTTATTGCAAATTCTAGCTCTTGCACTACCACTGAACTTTCTAAATTATTAACTTCCTGTCTTACTGCTATTAAAACGCATGTGATTAAATATTGTGATAAAGTCTTTGAAAGATCAAGAAGAAATCTGTTTTGGCCTATAAAAAATTCGAATGAGGTTTTAAATAAATTGAAATCCAGACATTTTCGTGCTTCAAGTCTGTCTACTTACGATTTTTCCACTCTTTACACTACACTTCCTCATAATCTTATAAAAGAAAAGCTTAATGATTTAATTCAATGGGCTTTTCACAGAGAATATTCTCTCTATCTTGCATGTAATGTCAGAAATGCATTTTTCACTTCTAAAGAGCATAAGAATTATACACTTTGGTCATGTCAGAAAGTGTGTGATGCCCTCACCTTTCTACTTGACAATATTTATATTAGATTCGGTACTAAGATATTTAGACAAATTGTGGGCATTCCGATGGGTACGAATTGCGCACCTCTTGTGGCTGATCTATTCTTGTATTGTTATGAAAGAGACTTCATGTTGTCGCTTTCCATTGATAACCAATCTGAAATTATTGAAGCTTTTAGCTCCACTTCTAGATATTTAGATGATTTATTAAATATTGATAATACCTATTTCGATGGTTTGATAAGTCAGATTTACCCCCCAGAACTTCAGTTAAATATAGCAAATTCTTCTGATACCGAGGCCCCGTTTTTGGATTTACATCTATCTATTGTAGATGGGTTTGCTGCGTGCATAATTTATAATAAACGCGATGACTTTGATTTTGAGATTGTACATTTTCCTTTTTTGGATGTCGATGTTCCTCGTGTGCCATCCTGTGGCGTTTATATTTCGCTATTAATTCGATTTGCTAGAGTGTGTAGTCATGTAACTGACTTCAACACTCGTAATAAATTATTAACGGCTAAACTTCTTAATCAGGGTTATCGGTACCATAAACTACGCAAAGCCTTTTCAAAATTTTATAGACGCCATTCTGATTTAATTTCAAAATTCAATATTGGACTTAAATCTCTTCTGCAACAAGGTCTATCGGAACCCGAATTGCATGGTGACTTAGTATATAAATTCAGAAAAACATATAACCGCAATGACTTTAGCACCCAATTTCGTAAAATCTTTCTTCGATATAAAAAGATTGGGTACAACATGGATATTATACGACAGACTGCATGCATGGTAGTTAACCCAATCACGGTTGGCAACTTTGATTCCCTCTTTAATTGCACGCCGGTGGGTCAGGCCTCAGATTCTATGACGGTTCCAACGTAAAGGCTTATTGAGAATTAGAGAGATCTAATTCAAGGTAATGTTGGTTGGTGCCTGATGCTCTGTCTCTGGTCGAGCCCATCGGAGTCTAACTGTTGGTTTTCTTTTGCTCCAGCATTTCAGTGGTTTCTTGCTGTCGAGTCCTCACAGTTGTCTCACCTCTGTGGTTCTTTGATTATTTGTGTTCACGGAGAAGTTGCACTGGTGAGTTAGGAGGCCTTCATGCGGACTGAACAAATTATTTGTCTAAATCGCGACGGAAGTAAGGGCGAAGATTGTGGTCACGTTGGGTCGGTTTGAGCCCCCCAGTGGAGGTCTTTTCACTGAACGTTCGAGGGCGGTTCTTCTGTGGCAATTTGTTTTGTGTTGTTGTTTGTTGCTTGCTGTGTGTGTCGCTTGTGTCTTTTTGTTTTGGATGGCCATATTGCAATTTTGTGGGAAAGTAACTGTCCTTATGGCCTTCCTTTGTTTAGGTTTCCGTTATGGTCTGGTCGCTTTAAGTTTGTGTTTCTTTCCCTTTGGTGTCTTTGATGGGTGGAGTAAGTTAATTGTATCGATTCCTGATCTGTGTTTTACTTCTATTTTGATACGGTTAGCCTCAGATATATGAAAGGCTAGGACAGATGCATGTGTAGCACGTGACCTATGTAGCAATCCCGATATACTGAGCACGAATAAACAAAACAAAACAGAACAAAAAAAAAAAAAAACTACAAAAAAGCAAGTCTTGATTTCAGACAGCCAATCATCACGAAAACACGCCTTTATAATTTTGACTCCCTTGAACCCCACTTTTATATAGTAAAACTGGGGTTTCCGGGGTATACCTTATTTTTCTTATTTCTGCTCTAAAATATAGATTTTGGGTACTTTTGGGTGCCCATAATCTATATGTTGAGCTGAAATAAGTAAAATATCACAATTTTTCATCAAAAAAATTTCATTTTTTCGGCGATAAAGGTGGCAATGTATTTGTATAGGCGTATTTGCGTAATGGAGATAAACGTACTTGTCTCGTAGACAACGAGTGTAAGAGTATAAGAATCTTCATGAGTGTAAGGAGAGATAGACCTTATGGTCAATATCTGACATCACAAGGCTTGCCGAGTGATGACGGAAAGTGATTCCGAAAGACGGATCTGTCTGTCTGCCCGTCAGCCCCATGTATTATTCATTTGCTTACATACCTTCCAATTCTGAGCGAGGATTTATTAATAATGCAGTCCCTTCCACTATCGACGTCCGCCATATTTTGATGAAATTGACGCTACTGTGCGTCAATACGGTTTATAAGCTTTAGTTTCTACTAATTTATTTTAGTTCGATTGCGATGAAAGCATCAAGCTTATTGGATCGTTCTCGAACACTCATTCCGGGTGTTTTCATGCGCGCGCGCTAGAGCGAGGCAGTGGTTTTTACACCTCTGCTACCCATTTACACCTGGGTGGAGTGGGGCAGTGTCATTACGTGTCTCGCCCAAGGACACACCTCGATACCGGTGGCCGGATTCGAGCGCACAACCTCTCGATCATAAGTCGAACGCGCTAGCTACTGCGCTATCGAGGCTGACGTATTTGTATAGGCGTGTTTTCGTAATGATTGGTGCGAAACCAATCAACAGATCTGTACGCATTATTTCATGCACGAAACTTTGAGGAGCCGACTCGCACCGCTATAAGCTTTGACGAGCCGACTCGCACCGCTTTGCCTCGACAGGCTTAGATTCTCTAAGCGGTTTACCAGTACTCGTGTGCGGATCGGTTTCAGCTCTGCATGGGAGCATCATGCAGCCAATCTATTTCTTTGATGAGCGGGGGTACTCTAACATGTAAAAAATATCGATTTTTATCCAATCCTTAGATAGGGTAAACATTTCAATTCCAATGTTGCAATTTTGCAATTATTGATAGAATGGTGTGAACATTGCTTGAACACATTTACCGTTCCGCTGTATATGTAGTTTAAATATTTTCAAGATGGTCCACAACGGTTATAGAAATTCTGAATATGCCCATCATTAAGATTCATTTCAAGTCTCAGGACTCTTTGATTACGGTCCCACCATAAATCCTTTGAAGTCTAGTATTTCCAAATCTGGTGTGCAAAAACAATCCGTCAAGATCTGTTGCTACTCGCAGACATGTAGATGACACTTTCCCATCAGACATATGACGTTATTGTGACGTCACATCAACATCGGTACAATGTCATGACGTTTATGCAACGTCACACCGACGTAGGTGCAACGTCATGACGTTGCCATGACGTTGCACCGACGTTTATTTGTTGTTGCCCTAATGATGTGTGCCTACTGGGTTTGTTTCGTGCATGAAATAATGCGTACAGATCTGTTAATTGGTTTCGCACCAATCATTACGAAAACACGCCTATACAAATACATTGTAAATTTTACCGCCGAAAAAAAAAAAATTTTTAGATGAAAAATTGTGATATCTTTCTTATTTCTGCCCAAAATATAGATTGCGGGTATTCGTTAGAACCGCCTCGATTTGTTAGAACCGCCTCATCGAGGCGGTTCTAACGAGTACCCACACTCTATATTTTAGTGTAGAAATAAGAAAAACAATGTTAACCCCAGTTTTTCTATATAAAAGTGGGATCCGAGGGGGTCAAAATAATATAGGCGTGTTTTCGTGATGATTTGAAGATTAACGCCTTTTTCGCATGCGCAGCTACTTTGTTTTGTTCCGTTTTTTTTTTGTTTTGTTTTTTGCAGTGATTGATGCAATGGGCAAACCTCACAATGGTATTTTAGAAGGACATTTCTCGTGGTGGGGCTCCTACGATGAATGTATCGCCATACAAGCCAAAGTTAATACCACAGGCAGCATCGATTCCCCGTTTACTGGGAAATACTGCTCAGCAAATTTTCCACTTGGTCAGTCAGCACAGGTACCAATTAGACATTACGAAAACATGCCTATACCAATACATTTTAACCTTTATCGCCGATAAAATGAACAATTTTAGATGAAAAATTGTGATATTTTTCTTATTTCTGCTCAAAATTTAGAGCAGAAATAAGAAAAATAAGGTATACCCTTGTACATCACGAAAACACGTCTTTATAATTTTGACCCCTTCGAACCCCACTTATATCTAGAAAAACTGGGTTTTACAGGGGTAAACATATTTTTTCTTATTTCTGCTCTTAAATATAGATTGCGGGTACTCGTTAGAACCGCCTCGATGAGGCGGTTCTAACGAGTATCCACAATCTATATTTTGAGCAGAAATAAGAAAAATATCAATTCTTCATCTAAACCTTTGGTTGTTTTCGGCGGTAAAATTTATAATGTATTTGTATAGGCGTGTTTTCGTAATGAACCCCCAGTTTCACAATATAAAAGTGGGGTTTAAGGGGGTCAAATTATATAGGCGTGTTTTCGTGATGATTTAAGCTATAAAGAATACCATTAAACGAAAACTCACGCACGCACGCAAAGACGAAAATGAAGATCAAATATTAGATTTCTGGTTTTGACCAAAGTAGAAGTAAAACAAAGATCAGGAATCGATACAATTAACTTACTCCACCCGTCAAAGACACCAAAGGGAAAGAAACACAAACATTAAGCGACCAGACCATAATGGAAACCTAAACAAAGGAAGGCCATAAGGGCAGTTACTTTCCCACAAAATGGCCATATGGCCATCCAAAATAAAAAGACACAAGTGATACACACAGTAAGTAACAAACAATAACATAAATAAATCGCCACAGAAGAACCGCCTTGGAACGGTCAGTGGAAAGATTTCCACGGGGGGGGGGGGGGGGGCTTAAATCGATTTTACGTGGCCACAATCCTCGCCCTTACTTCCGTCGCGATTTAGACAAATAATTTGTTCAGTCCGCATGAAGGTCAAGACGGCAGAGGTGAAGGCAATGATCAGGAATCGAACACTCACTTCATACCTCTCATCCAAGACAACAAAGGGAAAGAATTCGGCATAATGACAACGTCACAAGCGTATAGCCAAAATGACAGTTTCTTTCAAACAAACTGACCAAAAAGGCTATCTAAAATAAAATAAAAGTACTAGAAGAACATGCATGTATGTTCACAACACAACAGAAGTTAACCTCGTACCCCCGGTTCTGTCGTGGTTCAAACGAATAATCTGTTCAGTCCGTATGAATGATTTCTAACGCACGAATGCAAAATCTCCGAGAACATAAAACTCATAGGAATACAGAGATGAGACAACGCTCTTGCATAAATACCTATGTGCATAGCTGTTTCAAGCCATTGTCAAATGGACCGAAAACCGTGCTCAAACAACGAAAACCATGTTCAAATCATGTCATTAACGTGCTGTTTGAACATGGATATTGAGCTTTTGAATTGACCACATGGGCCTTGCTTCGTTTACGTTTCGTTGAGCGACGTAGCGTTATCCCAATAAACGTAGAATTTCAGTTATATGATGACGTCAGAGGGTAACTGCGAAACAATGTCATTGTAAACAACATTCTGAACTAGCCGCCATGTTGGTTTGCCGGTCGCAGTTGACATTACGAAACCATGCCGATACAAATACATTATACGCTTTACAGTCAAAAAGTGCAAATTTGAAGATGAAAAATTGTGACGTTTTTCTTATTTCTGCTCAAAATATAGATTGTGGGTACTCGTTAGAATCGTCTCATCGAGGCGGTTCCAACGAGAACCCACAGTCTATATTTTAGATTAGGCGGCTCTAACAAGTACCCACTGTCTATATTTTGGAGCCGAAATAACAAAACTAAGGTTTATACCACGGTCACAAATCACTTTTCGAGCCCCGCCCGACTAGTTGGCGACTCATTTGGGGCGAAATCGGGCTGGATTCCGGCCGGCGTCTGGCCGGATGTTGAGGGGGCGATGGTGGTCGGGAGGGGCCCTGTGAAATTTTTACTCGCATTTAAATTTCTCTCCGAATTCTCACCGACTTCTAGGTCGAATAATAGTCGAGCAGAGCGCGTACCGACGTCGGTATTCAGATAATCGGACAGTAATCGGCCGACGCCCGACAGGTAATCAAGCGGAATCCGCTCGACGAGTCCTGTTTCGGATGTCGCCGCTCGATCGCCGACCAGTTTCCTGCCGGCGTCCCACTGATTAACGCTCAACAATATAAGGCCCCGATCTCCGATGCGTGCGGGTTTCAAGCAGACCAGTAGGAATAAGAACGTTTTCTTTGAAGTCAAAAAAGTGAAGGATGTTCACCCACCACCGAGCTGACCATTTTGTTGTACAGGCAGGAGAAGATGCAATTTATATACCCCTGGACAACTGGGCCATTCCCGGCGGGTGTTAACCCGCCCCTCGCCGGGCGACGGGCCATGCCCGGCCGGGAACTGGACGGACATCTGCGGAACATCGATTCATGCGTGGCCGGCTAGTAGCAATCGCCAGGTATACGCCCGGCGTACGGCCGGTAATCTATAGTGCACCGGCCGATTTCCGCCCGCCGTATACGCGATGCTTCCCAGCAAAATCTGGCAGACACCGCCCGATTTCCGGCGGATGTCCCTCCAGGTCCCGCATACTTTTTGCCAAAACCGAGCCAGACACCCGCTTCCGACCCCTTCTTGAATTGGACTGCTCGGCCGAACACCATGTCTGGTATAGCTCGGCCGGGGTACGATATTTTAGAAGCCCCCACCCCCCACCCCGGTGTAGTGGATAAGTACTCGCCTCATAAACCAGGGATCGTGGGTTCGATACCGGGCTTCTCCACACTGTCGGATGAGTCTATAAAACCGAGGTCCCGTCTCCGTATGTTCTTAGCTGTTGGTGGGACATAAAACTCAAACACACCCACTCACTCACTCACTCGGATGGGCCCGACCATAGACAGAGCATCATAACAGTCAAACAAAATTTTAGTTTTGATGCCCATTTGGTGGTTGTTTGGGAAGAAAACTGTCCATTTGGCTCTCCACTTGTTTTAATTAGACTGTTGTTGCTTTTGTGTGCATTCTTTGTATAAACCACGACAAAGTGTAGGGGCGATGATTGTGGGCATGTCGATTTAAATCCCCCAATGAAAAAAAAAAAAAAAAAAAAAAAAAAGGGAAGAAGAAAATCTGACGGTTTCAATGTTGTTCTTCTCTTGAGGTTGATTATTATTATAATTGCTATATTACGTCTTTGCATGTATATATTGCTAATATCTTTCTATACTGGATAGCGGTTTGCCCATTCTGTTGGAAAGTAACTGTGCTTTTGGCTTTCCGCTTATGACGTTTTCATTATTGTGAAGTTGTTTTGTTGTCATTACGCATACACGCCTATACAAATACAATGCCACTTTTATCACCGAAAAAATGAAAATTTCATGATGAAAAATTATGATTTTTTTCTTAGCTCAAACGAGTGCCCACAATCTATATTTTAGAGCATCGAGGCGGTTCTAACGAGTACCCACAATCTATATTTTAGAGCAGAAATAAGAAAAATAAGGTATACCCCCGGAAACCCCAGTTTTACTGTATAAAAAGTGGGGTTCAAGGGGGTCAAAATTATATAGGCGTGTTTTCGTGATGTTGTTTCTTCCCTTTGGTAATTTTGTTGGGAGGTAGGAGGTGATTGTATCCATTTTTGATCATTGCCTTCTTTTCCATTTATCATGCTACAATAGTGTACATTAAATCATGTTTTTTTTTTTCTTTAAAAAAATACCAGTAGTCTGTCCAAAGTACTGCATTTCACAATAACGTCACATACAAGACTACATACGTCCTATTAGGTCTATGCACAGTGCTCTCCTTTTAAAATACTCAACTTGCGCAATGATGAAGTAACGGACACGCTCTACCGGTACCAATTAACAACGTTACAATAGATAGTACGATTTATTTTTCTAATAGCGTTTCGCCAAATTAAGAAGGTGAGATAATATTGTTTTTTCCAGGTTGCTGTATCATAATAGCATTTTTTTTTGCAGCTGAAAAGGTGCGATACGATATTAATATTATATAATATTTCCTCTCCAAGGTGAGGGCAATTGCGGGTGCTCACTGAAGCCGTATCGATGCGGGGGCCGGGTGGGTGACTTCAACCCACGAATGTTTTAAGTGAATATTTGAAAAATGAACAGCCATGTAAACCAAGACTTGATAGCTCAGTGGTTAGTGCACTTGCCTCTGATGCTAGAGGTCCAGGGTTCGATCCCCGGCAGCGGCGATAAAATTTCGTGTCCGAACACGCTCCATTGGCATCATTTGCAGGGATGAATGTCATAAAGTGCACCGTCCTTCGGATCGGGACGTTAACTGGAGGCCCCCTGTGCAGGGAGAACCATCCCTGTGAGGGTTAAAGATCCCTACTGTAATTACATGATTACTGTGTAGGCTTTCATCCTGCAAACCTGGAGTGTATGTAATGTACACCTGCGGTAATGGTCAAATGTGACCGACGCAGTATCAGTAGACAGACAGACAGACAGACTTTCCAGACATACAACTGGTTTTGCAAGGGCGAATATAAGTGTCTGGAGCCGCGAAAGTGATAGATAGTACGATTGCTTGGAAATAGGTACTATATTTAGATTAGAACTTGTGTACAGTACAATCAACTCCAACAGGGTAATTTAATGTTTGTGAGGGTGTCTTTGTTTCCAGATGACGGCGCTTTCAGGAGGCAGTGGCGGTTTACGCATTGGTGTCTGTGTTCCCAACAGCTGCACGGGAAACGATGTGAAGTCACTCATTGATACATGTACGTTGCCATAAAGTTAACCTTTCACAGTGTTGCACAAACGTCTTATGCGAAGACAGAGCCTTTACCGATGGTGGCACTGTAATTGTGAGCCCGAGTCTGTTTCTAAAAATTATATAACCTTACTTATTATAATAATGTACGGTGCACTAAGGTAACCGGTAAATTTATAATGTTATTAATCAAGTAGTTTCGTATTGGCCCAGGTGCAGGTCCGAGGTCTGCTGCAATGGCCCGAGGCCGAAGATTAATGTAGATGACCGAGGACCTGTAACTGGGTCAGTGCGAAATTACTTGATCAATGACAATTTTATTAGCTGACACAATTAAAAAATCATGATTTTTGATCTTTTGACCTCACTTGACCTCAGATAATATTGCTTGACCTCGTGTTAATACAGATGACCTCCGATCAATACAGGATAGTCAATTAATAATTGTTCATACTGCCCGTAGTCAAGTGCATATGGCTCGTAGATAAACATCCTTGTTCAAATATGGTCTATGTCGATACGATAAATCGACAGCCACCGACTGCCCTTCGACCAAACGAACATAAAACAAAACGAAAATAGGTTGTTACAAAGTGCATAAAGCGCACTTAATGCTGTTAAATATGACCTACCTGCAATCAGTTTAGGTTTTCAATAATTTCTTTTAAGAAATCAGGATGTTCTTGAAAGAAATAAAACCGACCTATTTTAAAAATTGCGTCCAGCCTTATGACACTTTAAAGTTTCCAACATTAACGTCATCTTTACGTCGTCGCCCTTGTCCGTGGTTTTTCAACGTTTAGAGAGACACTTAACGACCTGTAATATTTTTTTTTTCATTTCAAATCACTTGTCGATATATATTTATGTTTACGTTCATATTTCGATGCCAGGCAATCCTGAATTCTAGTAGACAGTTCAAGTTATTAGTATTTAACGGAAAGGCTTTTGTCTGTAGATTGTGAAATAGTCAGCACTCGCGCATATTGGGGAGACGCACTTGCCTTCGCAAGCTCGTACGTCCTTGGCCATATGAGCTCGTGCCAAATATTTCACAATAGAGTCAATAACCTAAAACTATTCTATAGTTTGAACA
Organism: Lucinisca nassula; assembly: GCA_963580285.1. NCBI lineage: Eukaryota > Metazoa > Mollusca > Bivalvia > Lucinida > Lucinidae > Lucinisca > Lucinisca nassula. The sequence goes on from OY757010.1 coordinate 15,320,922, forward strand.
ATTTAACATGAGACTGGCCTTTATGCAAGGCATAAATTAGTCATTGTTTTCGTCTAATACGTCGGCTTTCGTAAACCTCTCATGAATTTCCGGCATCTCGTAAATTGCGAACCATTTACCGACCTCTATGTATTGAATAACAATATTGCTATCTTCAGGAGACGGCTAAGATAAATCCATGCATTCAGTCGGGTGTGAATTTAGATCACCATTCTCATGTCAGTTTGTTCGAACTATCCCTAACGTTAATAAACGCACGATTAACATGTGTGTTTACTTCTTTCCGTTGTTAGTTTTTGTTTGTTTGTTTGACTTGAAGTAGATCGTCCCCGTCAACACTGCATAAGTCATTTTGGAGACTGTGTTCCCAATTATGTGGGACTTTTACCCGACAATTAGACGAAATGACACCTCAAGCCCTGCCGCAAATTTAACCCCAATAGGGTTTTTATGCATGGACGGTTCGACTCGCACCACTTTTCTTGGGCAGGCTTAGAATCTCCAAGCCGTTTACCTGTACTCAAGTGCGGCTGTTTTCATCTCTGCGTGGAAGCGCCATGCAGCCCAATCTATTTTTTCAAGCCCCGATGGGCAGGGACGGATCATTTGGTTGTCCGTTAAGCTTAAAACATCAAATTTCTGAGATTAGTTCATCTAAGATTCATATTCTGAAAGTCAAACAATTTTAATATGTAAAACATTTTGCTTATTACAGTGCTTTCCTTACTACCCATGAATTCTTCCAAACTGCCGGACCCTACTGTGTCTTGCCAGAAAGAAAGTATAACCTATGATACCAAGGCGATTGTTGCACTGTGAGTAGCTTATAGGTCTTTTCCTGAGTATGTAAATGCTATTTCAACATTTCGAGGGCTATGCTCGTTTAGAAGACGGCATTTTCAAAGTATTTGTCTTAAGTTTCAACAAAACAGGCTTGTCTGATGGAGAGCCTATTCGCATGAAATGCTGACCTTTATTTTCGCTGAAAGAAAAAGAAGACAAAAGGTAAATTTACAGCGCCTTAATGGTTAAACCACATCCTTTTATGGCACAGAGCCCGAAGATTGAAAGACAAAATAAAAATTATACGTTTTGCCAGTCCACTTTCTCGACTTTATCATTTGCCATCAATCAAAAACCATTCGCCATACAGCTTTCATATTTTGCATGTATATTGTGTTTAAAACAGTCGTTCTGCTACTGGTGTTTTTGACACTTTGACCCATCGTGTTCAGTCAGATTTCAATACCCATGCGACACTGCTTGTTTCGAAGCTGTTTGCAGTTTAATCGACTTCGAAGTTATATCACTAGATATTGTCATGTTAACTAGTTATTTAAGGAAACCAATATTGACGTTAATATACACAAAGATGCCGACCTCGGTCGCTCAAGCTGGCTGTGCGTCTGATTCGTGATCAGGAGCTCGCGGCTTGGATAGCTATCGGCAGCAGTCTTTCGTGGCGATTGATAATGAAATCTTTTCTGAAGCCATTCTCTCCCTTCCGATGATTCAAGAAGTGCAGCGAAAGCATTTGCAATGCCCTGGTTAAACTCTTGTGTATAAACCTGCCAAAGAAAAGTGTGGTTTGGTAAACCGACCGCTCGATATGACCTTAATAGTGTTAATTGATCCATTTAGCACGAATCAGTCACCCAGACAAATCTAAACAAAGGTGACAAAGACGCTGCAGGGAAAATATCTCTATATACGATAGAAGTGAAGCCAATGATCAGGAATAAATACGGTTAACCAACGCCTCTCACCAGAGACACCAAAGGGAAAGAAACACAAACAGGAAATAACTAGATCCTAATGGGAGCATCAATAGCGGAAAGCCAAAAGGACAGTTACTTTCCCACAAAATGGTCAATTGGCTATCTAAAACCAAAAGATATAACCTAAACACACATTCAAAGACGAACTATTACAAAAATCAACCGAGACAGAAGAACAACATTGGAACTGTCAGTGAAACGTATTTCATCAGGGGGCTTAAATCGATATTATGCGGTCGCTATCATCGCCCTTTCTTCAGTCGCTGTTTAGAATAATAATTTGTTTAGTCCGCATGAAGGTGGATCGTTTCTCATTTTCAATTTTCTATCTCATCAGTGCATCATCTCCGAGAACACACAATCATGCAACCACAAAGAAGCCTTGAAACAACGTTGAGGACTCGACAGCACGGAATAACCGAAACGCTAGAGCAAAGGAAAACCAACAGTTAGATTCCGATGGGCCCGACCAGAGCCTTATCCCATATTTCGCTTTCGTGCTACTTGCAGAGTGTGTAGACAACGCTGGCTGATGATCTTACTTGCATTCACTTGCATGATCTTCACTCGAAAAGATTCATTCGCCCCCATCACAAAAACACGCCTATATAATTTTGACCCCCTTGAGTCCCACTTTTATATAGTAAAACTGGGGTTTATAGGGGTAAACCTTATTTTTCTTATTTCTGCTCTAAAATATAGATTGTGGGCACACGTTAGAACCGCCTCGATGAGGCGGTTCTAACGAGTTACCACAAGCTATATTTTGAGCAGCAATAAGAAATATGACAACATTTTTCATCTAAAAAGTTTTCGATTTTTCGGAGGTAATGTTTGCAATGTATTTGTACAGGCATGTTTTAGTAATGCACTAACATGAACCTCTCCAGTAGTACCACTGATGCTATTTTTCAGAATTATTTGTTCAATGTTTGGGCTTGTTATGATTTTGGCTACTGCGTATGACGTCATTGTGATGCAATGGCGTCCAAAAAGACCCAAAGTTCAACCCAATGACGAGGTATATTTCTATTGTTTTCATTTGCTGCGAAAATTTCCCTTCAAACATGTGGCCCTAGCGAATACTCTAATCTACCTTTCTATTTACTTATGCTGCGATCGGTCGCATTTGACCATTTCTACATACACACATGGTTTGCAGGATGAAAACTTGCACAGTAATCATGAAATTACGGTAAGGGTCTTTAACCTGCACAGGGGATGACTCACCCTGCACGGGGGGGGGGGGGGGGGGTCAAGTTAACGTCACGATTTGAAGTTTGACATACCTCCCTGCAAATGATGTCATTGGAGTGTGTACGGACACCAAAATAATCCCCGCCGCCGGGGATCGAACCGGGGGCCTCTGGCATCAGAGGCAAGTGCACTAACCACTGAGCTATTACGCAGTTTCATTAGAATCCTCGCTGTGCGTGAGATATTCGTTCACTGACACTAACTTTTATTGCTACTCATTGACACCAACTCAGTGACTTTATTGGTACTCGTTTGCACAAACTCATTGACTTCATAGTCACCAACTAGACACAAACTAATTGACGCAAACTTCGCTGTACGTGAAATAGATGCTCATAGACACCTTTCACCACACAGATTAGGAAGCTTCTGTATCGACTATCCGGGCATTACAAAAACACGTCCGTGTAAAGAACACGCCTGTTAACTCCAGCGTATAAACAAGTCTTCTCATTTCTGCTCAAAATATAGATTTTGGGTAATTTGGGTATAACAGCCGTAATACAGATTGTTGTTACTAGCTAGATTTGCCTCATTTAGGCGGTTCTTTTCGAGCCATATGATAATTTTTCACCACAAAAATATAAATCCTGGATATATGAAACAAATTCACAATGCCACAAGGTATGTTTTCCATCGGCATGCAGGCTGTTTACTCGTGTGTTTGCTCACTTAGTTGAAGACACATTTCCTCGTCTCCCATAATAAAAAGCTAAAGGGTAGCCTTTGGAAACAAAGAACACATAAACGAACGAAAATCGGAGACTCCGTTTGATTGTGTCTTTGCATACACATCAATATAGTTTGCAAGGCTGCATACGCCGCTTAATACCGGCTTTACCGATATTCGGTTTTTAAAGTAACAAGAAGGGGCTCTATGATCACGAAAGAAAATAAATTAAAATCTGTACTATGATAAAGCACGGAGAGACTTTTATGGTCGCCACACAGCACTTAACACCCGCTGCAGTGAGGTAAATAAAAAGCTAAAAGGTTGCCTTTGGAAACTAAGAACATGCGTGTTAAATTTCCTGTTGACCAAAAAGGGTTGGATCATATTGCTGTGTTTCGAAGGTCAATATATATTAGCCATGCGTTCATGCAAAGACGAAATATAAAGATAATAATCCATAATAGACGACGTGCCTGGGAAAGGTAAGTATTTTTACTGGGAGGAGGATGGGATTAATTGTATTTTACGTGGCCAAAATCCTCGTCCTAAGTTCTATCGTGCCTTTTTTCAGCCCCCATCAGTGCAACATTTCCGAGAACATAACATCAAACGAATACAAGAATGAAACAACCATGAGAAATCGACAGTCTGTAATAACTGAAATGCTGGTCCAGGAGCAAAAGAAAACCAATCATTGAACCCCGATGTCTTCTATGGTGTGGCAGGACAGATGTTAAACACATGTCGATTACTTTATCGCGCCAATCAGGAATAAACATTTAGATAACATGACGTTTGATTACAAAAAGTGTATGCTGAATGATCTATTTTTTTTTTTTTTTTTTTTGGTTTGGGTTTTACGGCCCTTTCAAGATTATTTCACTCATATCGAGCCGAACTGAATGATCTATAACTGCCTAGATAATATCTTATGAAATTTGCCGCAACCTGTGACACAGCAGACAAAAGCAACTACCGGGCGGTTAAATAGCATGCTAAAAATACATTCATGTTTTTCAGGCCGGCCTCAGTAGCTAAGTCGGATGCGGCTATGACTGGTGATCAGGAGGACGCGGGGTCGTTACCTGTCGGAGTCGGCAACATTCTTTCGTGGAGATTGATCAGAAAATCTTTTCTACAGTCATTTCCTCCCTTCCGCTGATTCAAGAAGGGTAGTTGTCAGTTTCTGGCAAAAGAATGTGCACTGTACTGGTTAACCGATCAAGTATAAGCCTGTCCAGGAAAAGTGTGGATAAGTAAACTAACCGGCTCGAAAATGACATAAAATAGTGTTGACTGGGCCGTTAAACTCCAATACAATCAAACAAACATATCATATTTTTCATGCTTAGGGAATTGGTAAACAGCGAAATGCCCAAACTGAAGGCCAGCAATCGCGGTCTGGGGTTTTCCCCGATGCTTCTAACACACGGACAATTAAAGACACATTTTTCGATTACATAAATTCCTAATGACCGTTTATTAAAGAATCCAGCATTGAGATAAAATACACTTGGGGTATTCAGGCTGTCATACAGGTAGGGGACCAAGAGAGGGTAATAAATTACCTAGGGATATGACATGTAACTGACTTCAACACTCGTAATAAATTATTAACGGCTAAACTTCTTAATCAGGGTTATCGGTACCATAAACTACGCAAAGCCTTTTCAAAATTTTATAGACGCCATTCTGATTTAATTTCAAAATTCAATATTGAACTTAAATCTCTTCTGCAACAAGGTCTATCGGAACCCGAATTTTATGGTGACTTAGTATATAAATTCAGAAAAATATATAACCGCAATGACTTCAGCACCCAATTTCGTAAAATCATTCTCCGATATAAAAAGATTGGGTACAACATGGATATTATACGACAGACTGCATGCATGGTAGTTAACCCAATCACGGTTGGCATCTTTGCTTCCCTCTTTAATTGCACGCCGGTGGGTCAGGCCTCAGATTCTATGACGGCTCCAACGTAAAGGCTTATTGAAAATTAAAGAGATAATGTTGGTTGGTGCCTGATGCTCTGTCTCTGGTCGGGCTCATCGGAGTCTAACTGTTGGTTTTCTTTTGCTCCAGCATTTCAGTGGTTTCTTGCTGTCGAGTCCTCACCGTTGTCTCACCTCTGTGGTTCTTTGATTTCTGTGTTCACGGAGATGTTGCACTGATGAGTTAGGAGGCCTTCATGCGGACTGAACAAATTATTTGTCTAAATCGCGACGGAAGTAAGGGCGAGGATTGTGGCCACGTAAAATCGATTTAAGCCCCCCCCCCCCAGTGGAAATCTTCCACTGACCGTTCCAAGGCGGCTCTTCTGTGGCGATTTATTTGTGTTGTTGTTTGTTACTTACTGTGTGTATCACTTGTGTCCTTTAATTTTGGATGGCCATATGGCCATTTTGTGGGAAAGTAACTGTCCATACGGCCTTCCTTTGTTTAGGTTTCCATTACGGTCTGGTCGCTTAATGTTTGTATTTCTTTCCCTTTGTGTCTTTTATGGATGGAGTAAGTTAATTGTATCAATTCCTGATCTTTGTTTTACTTCTACTTTGACAAATGACATCTATTCATTTACACCTAAGTCCTTATTTTGATTTGCATTGAAGAAACAACAGCACTTTTTCCGATTTTATATTTGGTAGCCATTATTTATAAACATTACAGAAAATGCCAATTCAAATATATTGGTAAATTTTTTCCACCTAAAATGATTTTTTTTTCAGATGAAATCCTGATAACTATATTATTTCTGCTATAAACATATATTGTGGGTACTCATTAGAAACACCTCGGCGAAGCGGTTCAGATGAGTACCCACAAATTGTTTTTACAGTGTGACTGCTTGTTAGAACTGCTCCATGAGGCGGTTCTAATGAGGACACACAATATATGTTTGTAAGGAAAAAGGAACATCCCCTAAACCCCACTTTCTATAGAGAAAATGGAGGTTTAAGGGGGTATACATTATTTTCCTTATTTCTGCTCCAAGTCATAGGTTGCGGGTGCTCGTTAGAATCGTCTCATTGGGTCACAGGTTGTGGGTTACGTACTCGTTTGAACCGCCTTAATGAAGCGGCTCTTATGAGCACCCACAACCTATGTTTGCAATATAAATAAGAAAAATAAATTTAATTGTGTTTGTTATTTTAGTTTTAATCTTGAAAAGGTGAAAAATAAAATCTTTAAAAAAATCTGATTTTTCTCTTTTCTGATATGATTGTGTCTAAAACAAAGAACATTTTATGGTTCCATCTTGACTGAAACTATAAAATGCTAATGTTTTAGACATTAAATGATTTGTGCATCACATACTTTCAACAAAAATAAAATAAATAAATAAATAAAAAAAAATATAAATAAATAAAAATAAATAAAGGTAAATTGATTGATTAAATTTTGAGGTTAATCAATTCATTTACCTTGACGTTGTTTGTTTACTTCTTTGCACTTTTGAGTAAAGGAAACAATGGATATCAGTGTTTTTCTTTACTTTATTTTAAAATAAAAAAGAAGTTATTTAAACAATATGTTGTTGGAAACAATCTCAGTAAATTATACTATCACTCAAGTACCCTTATTAAGCCCCCTATTAAACAAGAAATCTGCTCATAATCACCTCATAATCATTTAGATAAGATAAGCCTTTGATGTGCACTATGGTCCGAAGGAAATGTTTATTGGAGATCATTAGACAGGCCACCCCTTTTATATAAGGAAAAATGTGTCTTTAAACACTGATACAAGTACAACGCATCAGGCACAGCTATAATGGTAAATTGATCAGTCTGATACGAGGGTTGTTCAATGTGTATCTGGCCTTACCTACGTAGAGTCACGCTTGACTATTTTGCCCATAGTCAACCGCAGCAGTAAACCCTTTACTTCATCGAAGTTCCCAGGTTGAAAGACCATTGTTTTTTTTTAATCGGTCCACCCTCAAACCGCTGCCTTTAGCTCTTCATCTGACCTGAAGTGACGTCCACGCAATTCTTTCTTCAAGTTCGGACACACAAATAATTATCACTGGGTGCAAGATCAGGAGAATATTGTGGATGGGGTAAGAGTTTGAAACCGTTCCGCTTCATTGCGTCCACAGAAATTTTGCAGGTGTGGACTCTTGCACTGTCATGTTGAAACAGCGCACCTTTCTGTACTTTTTCCACGCCTTTTCTGTACCATAGCTGCACGTAAAATATTACCAAAATATATTAATAGTCTGGCCATGAGGTAAAAGTCCACCAAAAGAAACCCCTTGCTATCCCAAAACACAGTTGCCATGACCTTGCCGACTGAAGGCGGAGTCTTGAATTTCTTTCGACGCGGTGAACCGTGAACCATTCATTGTTTACTCTAGTGTTTAGTCTTAGGATCATAGTGATGGATCCAAGATGCGTCCTCGGTAACATTTTTTTTCAAGAAAGTCTTCCGGATCAGACTCATATCTTTCCAAACGTGACTCAGACATGGACATTCTGGCAGCTCGTTCTTAACCAAGGCATTTTGGCACCAAATAAAAATAAAAAATGAGTTTCTTTAAGAGCAATGAAAACATTCATAAGAAATAAGATGGGTCATACTACGTAGTTTTGGCTAATAAAGCCTCATCAGTGACCCTGTGATGATTCGGCAAAGAAAGCCAGAGGAAACATACTGCAATTTTGCGAATTTCGAATAGGCAGTCGATTCAAAGACTGATATAAATCAAAATGGGGTCCAAATAATTAAAAATCTGTCTAGAATATGAGTAAACCAATATTTTATTTCTGATTTCTCAGAATATTCACGCTGATCTCAAAGGACTAAAAGTAAAATATAAACTGCACTATTGTTGATGTACGGGGAGACGTTTTATGGCCGCCACACGGCACAACACCAGCTGCTGTGAAGGCAAATAAAAATCAAAACTGAGTTCCTTTAAGAGCAATGATAACATTCATAAGAAAGAAGATGGGTCATACTACGTAGTTTCGGCTAATAAAGCCTCATCAGTGACCATGTAATGATCCGGCAAAGAATGCCAGAGGAAACATACTGCAATTTTGCGAGTTTCGAATAGGCAGTCGATTCAAAGACTGATATAAATCAAAATGGGGTCCAAATAATTAAAAACCTGTCTAGAATATGAGTCTAAACCAATAATTTATTTCTGATTTCTCAGAATATTCACGCTGATCTCAAAGGACCAAAAGTAAAATATAAACTGCACTATGGTTGATGTACGGGGAGACGTTTTACGGCCGCCACACGGCACAACACCAGCTGCAGTGAAGGCAAATAAAAATCAAAAATGAGTTCCTTTAAGAGCAATGAAAACATTCATAAGAAAGAAGATGGGTCATACTACGTAGTTTCGGCTTATAAAGCCTCATAAGTGACCCTGTAATGATACGGCAAAGAAAGCCAGAGGAAACATACTGCAATTTTGCGAGTTTCGAATAGGCAGTCGATTTAAAGACTGATATAAATCAAAATGATCAAATCAAAAACTCGCTGAAAGCTTCTTCATAACCATACATTCATGTAAAATGGTAAAAAAGCTACTCTCCGAAATCTCCAATCTTCTAGCCAGGTCTGAAACTTTCTTTTGCCTGTCCTGCTTTACTAGGTGTCTTATATTTTCACTAGAGACGTCGTCAGTAGCGTTGACTGGGGTTCCACTACGGTGCTCGTCTTCCAACGTTATCCGCCGACGTTTAAAATCAGCCGCCCGATTTTAACAGTTGAATATGAAGGAGCTGTCTTTTCGTAAACTTCAAGTAATTCCTCGTAAATTTCCGTTCGCCTACTTTTAAACAGAACAGGTATCTAATCACTGCTCTGTACTCATTTTGTGAAGAAAATTTAACAACACTGACCCCAACCATGTTAGTTTACCTCGCACAGACTACAAATACTAGGCAGACCGATACAATTTTTTGTAACCATGTATTACCCATTGATTTATACTATGTCAGGGGTCAGTAACTGGGTTATCCAGTTAAATATTGAACGAACCTCGCACAAGATGTTTGTTTGTTTGTTTGTTTGATTTGAGGCTTAACGTCCCCTACAGCACTATTTAGGTAATTTTGGTGACGTTGCTTCCATTTCTGTGGGACTTTTACCTGACACAGAGATGTAATGCTATCTCAATCCCTGACGCCCGATGAAACCAATAGAGTTATATATTTATGGACGGGCCGACTCGCATCACCTTGCCTGGGAAGGCTTAGACCTTCTAAGCGGTTTACCAGTTCTCGTGTGCGGTCGGTTACAGCTCTTGAGTGGAAGCATCATGCAGCCCAATCTATTTCTCATAGCCCCGATGGGCGGAGTCGGTCGTACTAGATGAAAATCTCTGTTCGTCATTCGCCAATAAGTTTGCTAAACACACGCGTTCGAAAGACCATAAATCGGAAAATGGTAGAACCATTTCTTATCTCATATTACACTTCACTTATTGAAGACTATGCAGGGTGTTGTATACCGCTATGTGCCAGAGAAAAAAAATACAACTTACATTGAATCCCAGGCAGAGAATGTATATCTAAAGGAAGAAAAGGGTGATCAAACACAGTTGGACACAAATAACAAAGAAACAAGCTCCGTCTCTATATCAAATGGAAACGTGACGAAGATGGAAGTCGGTACTACGCTCGAAGAAGGAACTTATAAACCAGGTGATGAAACTGGAAAGTTTTCATGGCTGCTTTAGAAATGAGAATTTATATTTCAGACTTTACGGTAAAAAAATACTTTTAAACAGCCGTAAACAGCCGATTTGTTTCCACAAATGACTGTTTTGACTGAAGTTGTCTCCTAAATAAAGGTGTACAGTCAACCCTCTCGACATTCGAAATAGCGACAAAAGTCGTTATAACTACAGTTTTAATGGCACAAATCCTCAGATCCAGATGAAACGGATTCTAAGGGAAATCAAGATTATTATCCGAAACACTCCAATAAATATTATGTTTTGGGTATGTGGTAGAATATAAGAATCTTATATGGGTATGAGGGGTGAATTAAAAAATCCGTCCCAAGGGTCACGAGGCTTGCCGAGTGATGCAGGACAGTGATCCCGAGGGACGGATTTTTCTATCCATCCCTCACGCCCATATAGGATTCTTTTTCTTAGATACCTTTCATTTCTTAGCGCGGACTTTTAATGTTGCAGTCACTTCGGTTACCGACGTCCGCCATATTGCGATGACACTATAGGAATGTTTAGTGACGTCACGTAACGTGCTGTGACGGCGCATACGAGATGGTAATCAACCAGTGCATTTATCAAACTCGCGATTATATTCGATATTTGGTCGCAACACCAGGGTCAGAACATAAATTTCTATCCCAGGGTAAAATCACGGTTTTCCTTGTCGGGTGTGCAAGAATGTTTCTTCTGGTAAATGAGAATACAGAAATGCCTTTTACTACCTATCAGTCTGCCGCTACCACAGTACGAGATTTGTTTTTAGAGCATCTCCGAATTTAGCAATTTGAGTTTTATTGGATATAAATGTATTTGGATTCTTTATAGCGTCAAATTCGTTAGAACTGAAACAGTTTGAGAACAAAAGCTGCCGTTATAACCAGGTTCTCTGTTATTCCAAAGTTGCATGTTGATATTCCTTAGACAGTACATTAATCGGTTTATCCAGTATCATACTTATTTGCACGTGCTTTCATTATGGCAACAAGTCAATGTAATAATTGACTGCCAGCTGATGTTGGTACGGCATTACGAAAACGCGCCTTTACAAGTACTTTGTCAATTTTTCAGCCAAAAATGTAAATTTTAAGATGAAAAATTGTGATTTTTATCTTCTTTCTGCTCAAAACATAGATTGCGGGGACTCGATAGAACCGCCTCGACGAGGCGGTTCTATCGAGTACCCACAATTATATGTTTTTAAGCAGATAAAAGGAAATACTGTTTATCCCTGTAAACCCCAGTTTTACTATATAAAAGGTGGGGTTTAAGGGGGTCGCAATTATATAGGCGTGTTTTCATGATGGGCTGTCCATATTGCACACAGTGAACCTGATCAAGCTGCAACGGTGTGTAGGGCGTGTTTTCTTGTGCACGAATGCCGGAGAAAACTCTTGACGATAACAGATACTATGGCGCTTCTTTGATTTCTATTAATATTTTTCGGATATTTTTTATGTATTTGTCTTATTTCCAGTCCAAACATAGATTATGAGTGCTCGTTATTCGACTCGAACGAGTACCTACAAGTTATGCATTTGAGCAAGATAGGACAATGATGTATCCCTATGTAAACCCCCTTTGGCAATATAAGGGGTTTATTTGGGTGATTATTTCACTACGTAGGAATTTATATTACTAGTAAGTAAGTAAGTAAGTAAGTAAACTTTATTTTAAGAGAGTGACGCATTTGGTTTAAACCAGTGTTCAATTGGGCCCTCTTTCAAAACAATATTTACATGTGTAACAATATATGCAAACATATATACAATAACAATATATATATAATATATACAATATATACTCATAATTGTATGCTTCATTTGTTTGCAAACAGGTTTGCTTGGTAAAGTCCTTCTGTCCTTCTCTATTTACTCCAACGGTACAAAGATACTGAACACAGACCAACCCTCAGGAACGCTTTCGGCAGTAAATGGCATCCGATTTTTCAGTATGACCTGGGTTATACTAGGACATAACTTCGGCTTTCTTCTCCCAAGTGCCGGTCAGTATCTCAAATTTGTGCAATATGTCCTCATGTTCAACTGCTTGAGAATTCATTTCGGAGCTGCAATAGTTGTCTTACGTTTGTTCTTCTGGCTAATATTTGGCATCAATTTAGAAACGCAAAAACTACCCAGTCTATTTTATTACAATAACACGCCCATGCGACATAGTGCATTTTTTCAAACCTCAAAAATGGCTACTTTTCTGATGAAAATCATTGATATTTTTCTTATTCATGCTGCAAACATAGGTTGTGGTGCGCGTTAGAATCGGACATTGAGGCGGTTATAACGAGTACCCATAGCCTATCTCTAGGAGCATATATAAGAAAAATAATATATACCCCCTTAAACCCTAGTTGTCTCTTATAAAGTGAGATTTAGTGTGTGTGTGTGTGGGGGGGGGGGGGGGAGGGTTCTTCATTTCACGTACTTGTTTATCTGATGTTGAAGCAGCACGAACATAATGTAGTTAGGAAGGGTAACTCAACAAACCAAAACTGTGAAGGGACTACAGCTGTCCGATACAAATACTTGTATTTTATTATATTCAAAACATTGCTGCATATTGGTAATTGGCTTATTTTTAGTTTGGATTGAATAATATAAATCAAAAATAAGGACAATTATGCAAGTCCCTGTACACCCCAATTGTCTCATTGTACATGTCAGGGACCGCTTAGAGGATCTAAAGTAGAAGTAAAACAAAGATCAGGAATTGATACAATTAACTTACTCCATCCATAAAAGACACCAAAGGGAAAGAAATACAAACATTAAGCGACCAGACCATAATGGAAACATAAACAAAGGAAGGCCATATGGACAGTTACTTTCCCACAAAATGGCCATATGGCCATCCAAAATTAAAAGACACAAGTGATACACACAGTAAGTAACAAACAACAACATAAATAAATCGCCACAGAAGAGCCGCCTTGGAACGATCAGTGGAAGATTTCCACTGGGGGGCTTAAATCGATTTTACGTGGCCACAATCCTCGCCCTTACTTCCGTCGCGATTTAGACAAATACAGAGACAGAGCATCAGGCACCAACCAACATTATCTCTTTAATTTTCAATAAGCCTTTACGTTGGAGCCGTCATAGAATCTGAGGCCTGACCCACCGGCGTGCAATTAAAGAGGGAAGCAAAGTTGCCAACCGTGATTGGGTTAACTACCATGCATGCAGTCTGTCGTATAATATCCATGTTGTACCCAATCTTTTTATATCGAAGAATGATTTTACGAAATTGGGTGCTGAAGTCATTGCGGTTATATATTTTTCTGAATTTATATACTAAGTCACCATAAAATTCGGGTTCCGATAGACCTTGTTGCAGAAGAGATTTAAGTCCAATATTGAATTTTGAAATTAAATCAGAATGGCGTCTATAAAATTTTGAAAAGGCTTTACGTAGTTTATGGTACCGATAACCCTGATTAAGAAGTTTAGCCGTTAATAATTTATTACGAGTGTTGAAGTCAGTTACATGACTACACACTCTAGCAAATCGAATTAATTGCGAAATATAAACGCCATAGGATGGCGCACGAGGAACATCACCATCCAAAAAAGGAAAATTTACAATCTCAAAATCAAAGTCATCGCGTTTATCATAAATTTTGCACGAAACAAATCCATCTACAATAGATAGATGTAAATCCAAAAACGGGGCCTCGGTATCAGAAGAATTTGCTTTATTTAACTGAAGTTCTAGGGGGTAAAGCCTGCCCAGGCAAAGTGGTGCGAGTCGGACCGTCCATGCTTATTAACCCTATTGGTTTCATTGGGCAGCAGGGCTTGAGATGTCATTTCACCTCAATGTCGGGTAAAAGTCCCACAAAATTGGAAGCACCCTCTCCAAAGTGGCATGTACAGTTTTGATGGGAACCTTAAAGCTCAAATAAAAAAAACAAAACTGTTTAGATAATAGCCAGCAGTCCAACGCTGCATATTTAATAGTGAAAACATTAAGTCTGTACATTTTACTTATGTTTGTATCGTATAGTCAGTTACTTAGATCTTATCGTTTATTTTACTTTTACCGTTATTATAATTAAAATAGAAGAATCTATCTATCTAACTACTGATACTGCGTCGGTCACATTTGACCATTACCGCAGGTGTATATTACATACACCCCAGGTTTGCAGGATGAAAGCCCACGCAGTAATCATGTAATTACGGTAGGGAACTTTAACCTGCACAGGGGATGGTTCTCCCTGCACAGGGGGGGGGAGGGGGGGGGGGGCTCCAGGTAACGTCCCGATCCGAAGGACGGTGCACGTTATGACATTCATCCCTGCAAATGATGCCAATGGAGCGTGTTCGGACGCCGAAATTTTATCGCCGCTGCCGGGGGATCGAACCCGGGACCTCTAGCACCAAAGGCAAGTGCACTAACCACTGAGCTATCACGCTCCATTGAAACTTAATTCTTACATGCTTTTCAATGAAATGTAGACATTTCTCAATGAAATCGAAAACGATATAGTCACTGTTCTAAACAGTAACTGATATCAATTTTATTTTGCACTGTTTGGGACTGTTTTTTCTCGAAATCTAATTCTGTGGTCAGTTTTTTTTAATGTCAGATGATTGAAAATTAATGAACTGTATTAGAATTGACGCTAAGCCCATTCACACGTCACGAGGACGTAAATGACGTCATGTCACGTATTTGTCGCGCGACGTTTGATCTGTCCGCACCTTCTTTGGGAAACTAATCCCTCAATTATTTCAGTAACCATTTATAGAAAGGCCATCCCAGGCTATTTCTCTGGTGCAAACGTCAGTTTACACTGGTGTAAACTGGTGTAAACGTCAGCTTACACGTTGGATAACACTAAATTGACGCGAAACGACAAGGAACAAAGTTAGTTTTCTCTCAGTGTGAGTGGCGCGGTTAGTGAAGCTAAATATTGTCGTTTTGAAGCATGTAAGAAACAGAAAAAAATATTTTTTAGTGTAAGATCAAATTTTATTTCACTCATGAACACCAAAACTGGTATTTTCACTCGTAGCTACGCCACTCGTGAAAATACTGGTGTTGGTGTTCATTCGGTGAAATAGAATTCGATCTTACACTGAAAAAATCAAATATCCTCTATTTATTCAGAAATAAAGCTGGCGAAACAACAAACAATTGGTAGGTTTGCAGTTACCTGAGTGGACTTAGTTTACGTAAAATCGATTTAAGCACCCCAGTGGAGTTCGTTTCCGCTGACCGTTCCAAGGCGGTTCTTATTTTGTTATGGTGTGTCTTTGAGTGTTTGTGTCGCTTATATTATTTTATTTTGGATAGCCTATTAGCCATTTTGTTGGACAGCCTTTCCGCTGTTGGTTTTTCCGTTTGGGTCTGTTGTTTCGTGTTTTTGTTTCTTTCCCTTCGTTGTCTCTAATTGGAGCTGTTGGTTAATTGTATCGATTCCTGATCATTGCCTCTACTTCTGTTTTATAGGGTTGCTTATTACACCTTATTGCGTTATTTCTATTATTACTTATTCCAAAATAGAGGTGAAGGCGATGATCTAAAAGTATGCATTAGCAGGTCACTCCTTTGTTTCAGAAAATGTGGCTACCTATGGAGTTTCGTTGTTGAAACGATTTACATTTGAAGCCGTCAAGAATGCTCTTGTGTCCGTTGATACATTCTTCACACTAAGGTAAGACAATACTTAATTAATGTTCAGTAGACACAGTGACATTTACTTCAGTCATGGCAAAACATACCTAGTAGATCGCATGACAAGGCTTACCCAGTCAATCGGTAGTGTACACAATTAAACAATGATGTATACCCCGTAGACCCAAGTTTTCTCTTTATAAAATGCGGTTTAGGGGGCGGCTCATTTCACGGACTTGTTCATGTCATGATGATATTTCGAAGATTCGAAAGAGCTTCCCATCACGAAAACACGCCTATATAATTTTGACCCCTCGAACCCACCACTTTTATGTATTAAATCTATGGTTTACAGGGGTAAACCTTATTGTTCTTATTTCTGCTCTAAAGTATAGACTGTGGGTACTCGTTAGATGAGGCGGTTCTAACGAGTGCCCACAATCTATATTTTGAGCAGAAATAAGAAAAATATCACAATTTTATCATAAAATTTTCATTTTTTTCGGCGATAAAGGTGGCAATGTTTATGTATAGGCGTGTTTGCGTAATGCAAAATTGATTTCTGCGTAACACGAACAGTCAGAAGACGGAAAAGAGAAGGCTTTCGAAGTCAGAACGTGTAAAACAAATGATAAGCTCTTCATGTCATCAAGCTCTTATCTCTGTGGTTGATTGATTTTTATGCTCTCGGAGATGTTGCGCTGATGAGTTGGAAGGCCCTCACACGGACTGAAAATTATTTATCTAAATCACAACGGAAGTAATGGCGAGGATTGCAGCGTCGTCAAATCGATTAAAACCCCACCCCCGCCCCCAACCAGGTGGAATTCGTTTCAATGACCTTTCCAAGGCAGTTCTTCTGTCGCAGTTTATTTTTATTATGGTGTGTCTTATACTGTATGCATCGCTTGTATTATTTTATTGACCATTTTTTTGGAAAGTACCTGTCCTTTTTGTTTTGTTTGTGGTTTAACGTCCCCGTCAACATTGTAAAGGTCATTTGGAGACGTCGCTTCCAATTTTGTGGGACTTTTACCCGACATTGAGATGAAATTACATCTCAGGCCCTGCCGCCCAATCAAACCAATAGGGTTTACAAGCATAAATGGTCCGACTCGCACCGCTTTGTCTGGGCAGGCTTATTCCTTGCTTCCAAAAGGATAACCCTTTCTAGAATATATATGACGTCACTACAGCTGTTGTCTGGGAGTGTGTGGCGGCCATAAAAAGTCTCCCTGTCCTACATCATAGTGTAGTTTATATTTTCTTGTCCTTTGGGATCATTGATTCCATTGTGTAATTTTGAAAATATTTGAGGGTCACTGATGAGGCCTAATTGGCCGAAACTAGCTAGTATGTCCCGGATAGCATGTTCACTCCATATTTTCCATTTCTGTGGTGTATTCCTTGCTTCCAAAGGATAACCCTTTCTAGAACATATTTGACGTCACTACACCTGTTGTCTTGGAATGTGGGGCGACCGTAAAATGTCTCCCTGCCCTACATCATAGTGTGGTTTATATTTTCTTGTCCTTTGGGACCATTGATTCCATTGTGGAATTTTGAAAATATTTGAGGGTCACTGATGAGGCCTAAATGGTCGAAACTTGCTAGTCTGACCCATTTCTGTGGTGTATTCCTTGCTTCAAAAGGATAACCCTTTCTAGAACATATTAGATCCTCTAAGCGGTTTACCAGTACTCGTGTGCAGGTCGGTGAACAGCTCTGCGTGGAAGCATAATGCAGCACATCTATTTCTTCAAGCCCCATTGGGCGGGAGCTGGACTGTCTTTTTTGGCTTTCCGCTGTAGATGTTTCCATTAGGGTCCGTTTATTTCATGCTTGTGTTTATTTCCCTTTGGAATCACTGATGGGAGCTGTGGGTTAATAGTATCGATTCCTGATCATTGACTTCACTTCCATTCTGAAATCAGCAGAACTTACTTAAACATGTCATGTGTATTTATGTTACCTTTTCAGTGGATTACTGGTGTCATATCTGTCTCTGAAAGAAATGAAGAAGAGAGGTGGAGCGCATAAGTTTCAGTGGGGAATGTTTTATTTTCATCGATTTTGGAGGTATGCATTAGTGTAAGGAAAATATGTTAACATTGCATATTTCAGAAATACATTTAATTTTCTTAGTAAATATATTAAAATCTCGAAATGGGAATCTTATTTCTATGATTACTCCCATGCTGGCACGTTTCGGTTAGGTTTGATTATATCTGACCAATACAGTAAGTGAACGAGAACCCCATCACGATAACAAGTCCGTGAAACGAAGACCCCCCTAAACCCCACTTTATATAGAGAAAAGTGGGGTTTACGGGGGTATACATTATCTGCCTTATTTTTGCTCAAAAACATAGATTGTTGCTTCTCGTTAGAACCGCCTCATTGATGCGGTTCTAACGAGCACCCACAATCTATGCTGAAAGCAGAAATAATAAAGATGTTATGATTTTTACCAAATATTTATCATTTTCTGACACCATGTTGGACGCCATTTTTTCTTACGGACATGTTTTCATAATGCATTATGAAACGAATGGGCTACTGAGCAAGTATTATTGGTCGTCCCAATGTGGTACGTTCGTTGCAGTTGGATTTCATTACGAAAACTCGCCTTTACAAATGCATCGTACAATTTACCGCCGAAAACTGTCAATCATTACGATCACACACCCGTGCGACATAGTGCATTTTTTTCACATCTCCAAAATAGCTACTTTTCTGATGAAAATCTGTGATATTTTTGTTATTTTTACTTCAAACATAGGTTGTAGGTGCTCGTTAGAACCGCCTCATTGAGGCGGTTCTAACGAGTACCCACAACCTATGTCTTGGAGTAAAAATAAGAAAAATAATGTTTACCCTCCCAATACAAAATGGGGTGTAAGGGGGTGTTCATTTTACGGACTTGCTCACGTGATGTTTGTGAAGTAACTGGCCTTTTGGTTTTCCGCTATTGTTATTTCCATTAGGGTCTAGTTATTTCATGTTTGTGTTTCTTTCCCTTCGGTATCTCTGATGAGAGCTGTGAGTTAAATGTATCGATTCCTGATCATTGCCTTCACTTATTATTATTTCTATTTCTATATTGTTTGACATACTAGATTTCTGGACTCATTTGCACCAAGGCACAGAAAGATTTGAATTAGGCATATTTATTTTGTATAAAATTCAAAACAAAGCACGAAAAGTTCAACAGTTTGGTGTTTATGCTTGAAATAGATGTACGTGTACTTTATTACAGGCTGACTCCACCTTACATGCTATTTATGATGTTTTACGTTTGCCTGATGCCATATTGGTACGATGGACCTAACTGGTCCCAAGAAGGTATAAATGAAGATACATGCGGATCCTACTGGTGGAGAAACCTCCTATATGTCAACAACTTTTTTCCGGTCTCAAAAATGGTAATGCAGATTTTCTTTACAGACAGCGAATGTTTCATTATGAAAACACGCCTATTCAAATGCATTGCAAATTTACCACCGAAAACACGACAATCTTCAAATTTGAACAAGATGTTGTTATGAAACACGAACATGTCCCCGGGCCAAGTTGAATTCTTTCTCTATTGTTTTGTTTGTTGTTGCTTTTACGGCCCTTTCAAGATTATTTCACTCATATCGAGCCGATCGTTAATCAGAGGTGGGTGAAAACCGGAATACCCGGAGAAAAACCACCTGACCTTCCGTTACAGAACTTGGCGTCTCACGTGTGACCCGAGCGAGGCTCGAACTTCAGCGGTGAAAGACCTAATGATCAAGAGTCGGCGCTCTTAACCACTAGGCCACAGAGGCCCGTTAAATTCTTTCTCTAAAGTAGGTCACATGTCATTTAGTTCAAGGTCACAGGTCAAATACTTTTGTATGAGTGGGAAGTCATGTTCGCAAGGACCCTACATCCCATATATGAAGGTCTTATGACATGGTAGCCGGAACAAAGAAAACAAGCATAGGTAGAAATAAAATCCCCGCCCATCACGATAACAAGTCCCTGAAACAAAAACCCCTCTAAACCCAGCTTTCTATAATGGAAAATGGGGTTTACGGGGGAATATGTTATCTGCCTTACTTTTGTTCCAAAACATAGATTGTTGGTACTCGTTAGAACCGCCTTATGTTTAAAGCAAAAATAAGAAATATGTTATTATTTTTACCAAAAATTTGTCACTTCAGACACTATTATGGACGCCACTATTTCACACGGACATGATTTTGTAATGTATAGTGGGATTCGAACCCGGGCCGCTCGGATGAAAACCCAATGCTCTTACCACTGAGCAAAGACGCAATTGTCAGAGAGATGTTCTAAATCTATAAGCTATGCACATACTCTACAAAATTGAATGGAGGCAATGTGTCCTTAACACATCCCCTCTTCAAGAGAGTAATCATTTATGATGTCGATGGTCAACTTCGGCACTAAGCCATTTTCGGCGAAATAAAGTCCAATCTCGGACGAACCCCTTCTTACGGCATGAAAGCCGTAACAAAGGAAAGAATGGCTGAAAAATAATCCCCGCCTTTGATGGCATCCGAACCCAAGCTGCCCCGGGTGAAAACCTAATGCTCTAACCACTCAGCCAAAGAGTCGACTCCCTGACGCAGAGGTCAGAAAACAACTTCGCCATAATGAGAACGCAATAAGCGGAATACCATAAGGACAGTTACTTTCCTGCCAAATGGCCCAAGAACTATTCAAAATAAAAAAAATATTAGTAATCAGCAATCTATATATGCAAGAGACGAACTCTAACACTAATAAATCACACCATAATAACCGCCTTGAAATGTAAAAAGATTTTGTTTTTGCTTGTGGGCTTATATCGGTTTTACGTGGTTACATTCCTTGCCATGGAGCAAAAAAAAAAAAAAAAAAAAAAAAAAATAGTTGGACTCCGTGGGGCGGGAATAGAGCATCAGACACAAACCGATATTACTTAAAAAGTTAACTTTTTCATATCCCTCATCCTATATTCATAAGTAAAATAGAAGTGAAGGCAATGATCAGGAATCGATACAATCAACCCACACCTCCCATCAGAGACACAGAAGGGAAATAAGCACATGCATGAAACAACAGACCTAATGGAAACGTCAATAGCGGAAACCCAAAAGTACAGTTACTTTCCCACAAAATGGCCAATAGGCTATCCAAAATAAAACAATATAAGCGACACAAGCACCCAAAGACAAGCCATAACAAAAATAAACCGCGACAGAAGAACCGCATTGGAACGGTCAGCGGAAACGAATTCCACTGGGGGGCTTAAATCGATTTTACGTGGCGACAATCCTCGCCCTTGCTTCCGTTGCGATTTACACAAATAATTTGTTCAGTCCGCATGAAGGCCTCCTAACTCATCAGTCTACTTGTTCATATTCATTCTTCTAATTTTATTTAAAGTGTATGGCTTGGAGCTGGTACCTGGCGAATGACATGCAGTTCTATGTGCTGAGTCCGCTTATGCTTGTACCATTCTACTAGTAAGTGAAAACAATATTGAATAGAATCAAAGATTCATATCAATAACAATCAATACATTACAATAACACATCCGTGCGACATAGTGCATTTCTTCACATCTCCAAAATGGTCATTTTTTTCTGATGAAAATCCGTGATATTTTTCTTATAAATACTGCAATCATAGGTTGTGGGTGCTCATTGAGGCGGTTCTAACGAGTACCCACAACCTATATCTTGGAGCAAAAATACGAAAAATAATATATACCCCCGAAAACCCGAGTTTTCTCTATATAAAGTGGGGTATAGGGGAGTCTTCATTTCACGGACCTGTTCACGTGATGATATACTATACCAAATATTAAGTTCCCTGTGAGCATACGAGGCCAGATTAAAATGTTTCGGGATTATACATGTAGGTAAACACGATGTGGAATTTAAATGCTTACTTTAGAGGTAACTTCAGAACTTAGCTATTTTCGCTGTACCTGGTGTTGTGCCGTGTGACAGCCGTTAAACGTCTCCCTGTACATCATCATAGTGCAGATTATATTTTCTGGTCCTTTGGGATCATTGATATCATTTGGTGTTTTAAAAATAGAGTTCTGCTTAACCCCGGTGCTAGAGGGCATAGCCGGTGTTGCACATTTCAGTACAGGTCATGAACAGACTCAATAAAACCGAGTCTGCTATTTTCGTTTATTTGGTGTATTCCATGTTTCCGAAGGATCTAACTTCAGAACTTATTTATTTTCACTGTAGCTGGTGATGTGCCGTGTGGCGGCCGTAAAACGTCTCCCTGTACATCATCATAGTGCAGATTATATTTACTGGTCTTATGGGATCATTGAGTTCATTTTGTGTTTTGAAAATAGTGTTCTGCTTAAGCCTTTTCTAGAGGGCGTGGCCGGTGTTGCACTTTTCTGTACTGGTCATGAACAGACTCAATATAACCGAGTCTGCTATTTTCGTTTATTTGGTGTATTCCTTGATTCCAAAGGACCTAACTTCAGAACTTATTTATTTTCACTGTAGCTGGTGTTGTGCCGTGTGGCGTCCGTAGTACGTCTCCCCGTACATCATCATAGTGCAGATTATATTTTCTGGTCCTTTGGGATCATTGAGTTTATTTGGCGTTTTGAAATTAGAGTTCTGCTTAAACCGTCGCTAGAGGGCGTGGCCGGTGTTGCACATTTCAGTACTGGTCATGAACAGACTCAATAAAACTTAGTCTGCTATTTTCGTTTATTTGGTGTATTCCTTGCTTCCAAAGAATCTAACTTCAGAACTTATTTATTTTCACTGTAGCTGGTGTTGTGCCGTGTGGTGGACGTAAAACGTCTCCCATACATCATCATAGTATAGATTATATTGTCTGGTCCTTCGGGATCATTGTGTTCATTTGGTGTTTTGAAAATAGAGTTCTGCTTAAGCCGGTGCTAGAGGGCGTGGCCGGTGTTGCACATTTCAGTACTGGTCATGAACAGACTCAATAAAACCGAGTCTGCTGTTTTCGTTTATTTGGTGTTTTCTTTGCTTCCAAAGGATCTAACTTCAGAATTAATTAATTCAAGGCATTTGCTCCAGTAATTTAAATTAAATTAGTTCATTCCGGTAATGTCTTCACATTGAATGCCTCAGCCACAACAGCCCTAAAATCATCATCAGTATCAAAATACATCCCTTTTGGCTCTAATGTTGGTTTCAAGTCACTTCGTACCCAAGTTATTTCGTACCCTAGTCATTTCATACCATTTTGGTCATTTCGTACCCGTTTTATTTTTCATTTTGGTAATTTCGTACCCATTTTGGTCATTTTGTACCCACTTTGGCCATTTCGTACCCACTTTTATTTTTTTTTTCTGGGAATCTTGTTTGGTCATTTCGTACCCAGTTCTTCAAAAGTAGGTACGAATTGACTGTGGTGTATTGAATTGATTTGAAGCTTATTTACAACTTACGGGTAACTTTGGTGCGAAATGGCTTGGTTAAGAGTAAGAAGGGCTCTAGTTACAAAGAATATATATATATGTTTTTTTATTTTTACAATATCATTCATAGCCCCCGCCAATCGGGGTTTGTGGAAATAGATGGGCTGCATGATGCTTCCACGCAGAGCTGAAAAACCGTCCCGCACACAATTACTGGTAAACCGCTTAGAGGATCTAAGCCTGCCCAGGCAATGCGGTGCGAGTCAGCCCGTCCTATTGGTTTCATTGGGCGCCAGGGATTGAGATGTCATTTCATCTCAATGTCGGGTAAAAGTCCCACAAAATTTGAAGCAACGTCTCCAAAATGACCTATTACAGTGTGGACGGGGACTTTTACCTTCAAATCAAACAAACAAACAATATCTTTCAACATATTTTACAAGTCACTGGGGTTATAGCCGGTCTCGGTACATGTAGCTAAGTCGGATGCGCGTCGGACTGCTGGCACTGGTGATCAGGAGGACGCGGGTTCGATAACTAGTGGTCGGCATCATTCTTTCGTGGAGATTGACCACGAAATCTTTTCTACGGCCATTCTCTCCCTTCCGCTGGTTGTCAGTTTCTGCGGAAAGAATGTGCAATGCTTACGTATATGCCTGCCCAGGAACTGTGCAAATAGATAAACTGAACACAATGTATACCCATATTAATTCAAAAATAGGTTTTGAGACCTTGTTGCAGACTGAGTTTTCACAACATATGTTTTGACCGGAATGAAACAGAAATTATATTTATGGAAATTCCACTTTTCTGTATGTTGAATGGGGTTTACATTAAGTTAGGTTTACATGTGTTCATCACATGGACTTGTTAAGATATCAAATGCATACTAGGTACGGTATTACCAAATGACTTTAGCCCCCGCCTATCGGGGCTTGAAGAAATAGATGGGCTGCATGTTGCTTCCACGCAGAGCTGAAACCGACCCGCACACGAATACTGGTAAACCGCTTAGAGGATCCAAGCCTGCCCAGGCAATGCGGTGCGAGTCGGCCCGTCCATGCTTATAAACCCTATAGGTTTCATTGGGCGGCAGAGCTTGAGATGTCATTTCATGTCAATTTCGGGTAAAATTCCCACAAAATTGGAAGCAACGTCTCCAAAATGACCTTTACAGTGTTGACGGGGACGTTAAACCTCAAATCAAACAAAAAATATCAAATGACTTGGATACGAACTTACTATGATAAAGACATTTCGTACCCATGTGGATCAATTCGTACTCGGGTACAAAATGACCAAAACGGTTACGAAATGACTTGAGTACGAAATGGTTGTCAGTGGGTACGAAATGACCAAAGAACAGGTACGAAATGACCAAAATGGTACGAAATGACTAGGGTACGAAATGACTAGGTCACGATATGACCGGATACCCTAATGTTAATATCAGGAGGCGCTGATTACGGGAAATACACGGAATGTTTGTGTGGATTTAGTTTTTATGTCCCAGTCAACACTAGTTAGGTCCTTTTGGAGACGCTGCTTCCAATTTTGTGGGCTTTTTAATGAAAAAAAAAAAAAAAAAAAAAAAAACATTTCAAGCCCTAGCGCCCAAACAACCCAATACGGTTTATATGCAAGGACGGTCCGACTCGCACCATTTTGCCTGGACAGGCTGAGACCTTCTAACCGGTTTACCAGTATTCGCTTGAGGCCGATTCTAAGCTCTGCGTTGAAGGACCTTGCAGCTCCAATCAATTTGTCCAAGCCGCGATGGGCGGTGGATAAGGCAGACTTCGGAAACACACTGAGCAGCTGCAACTAGAGTAACTGTAACTGGTGTGGCATTACGATAACACATCTGTGCGACATAGTGCATTTTTCATACCTCCAAAATGGCTACTTTTCTGATGAAAATCCGTGATATTTTTCTCACTTATACTGTAAAAATAGGTTGTGGGTGGTCGTTAGGACCGCCTTATTGAGTCGGTTCTAACGAATACCCACAACATATGTCTTGGAGCAGAAATACGAAAAATATGGCATACGCCCCTAAACCCCAGTTTTCTCTATATAAAGTGGGGTTTGGGGTGCTCATTTCACGGACTTGTTAACGTGATGGTATTTTGTCCTTGTGCAAGATGATACGTGGTTTGAGCTTTTCTCTCCGTGTTTCTTCTTTCAGCTGTCTTAACCCTTATTCTGCTGAATAATTAATTTAGTCTGACTTTATTAAATAATTAATCATCCCGAAAACACGCCTATATAATTTTGACCCCCTCGAACACCACTTTTATAACATAAAACTGGGGTTTCCGGGGTATACCTCATTTTTCTTATTTCTGCTCTAAAATATAGATTGTGGGTACTCGTTAGAAGCGCCTCGGTGGGGGGGGTTCTAATGAGTGCCCAGAATCTATATTTTGAGCAGAAATAAGAAAAATATCACAATTTTTTTCTTAAATTTTCATTTTTTTTCGGCGATTAAGGTGGCAATGTATTTGTATAGGCGTGTTTTCGTAATGTCATTCTGACTTTGAACAGATCAGATTACTTGATTTGCGGTATTTCTTTATTTCTGCGAATTCGCAAACTGAGTGTGAAACGGGGATAATCAGGAGCCATCTAATCTGAATCTACACTGTTTGCAAATGGAAGTGCTGTAGTTTTCATCGGGATAAGGGTTAATTCGTTAGCATAGTGCTGCTCGATGATGGTGTTATTCTAGCATAACAACAAAGTAGTCCTGTTTTCCCCTGCGTTGTAATCTTTACGGCGAGTGTACACTTTACACGTTTCCAGCTGTTTGTACTTGATAACGATGGTTTTCAAAGTTAACCACCCTGGTTTATGCCTTGAGATAAGACAAAAAAACGGGTCAGAAACTTTTTGATATGCCTTAATTATTATTGTGTAATGAACATATAGTATGCGTAGTGGTTCAAGCAAATATCAGAAATTTCGCTTTTATATAAATAAAACACTGTTTCAGATTTCCATTGAAATGCCGTTCTTCAAAGCATTAACAAGTCCCTTTAATGAACACCCCTCTAAACTCCGCTTCATATGGAGGATAGAGGGGTTTACGGTAATTTATTGCCTTCCTTATTTTTTACCCAAAAGCATAGAGGCGGTAATAACGAACACATATACAATCTATATTTGGACTATAAATAACAGAAATTTACAAGAAAATCATCCGAAAAATACCAGTCCCAGAGATAGGAAAGAACCATTTAAGTAGACGGGTGTGTTATCATTCTGGAGTCATGCAGATCCAGGCAATCTGTGCCGAAGCTGATTCTGAAACAGAAGTCCCAAAATCTGAAATGAGGTTTCTTACTGAGTCAACCTGTTGTTTTTTTTCTTTTTGTTGCTCAAGCATTTCGGTGTTATTTGCTGTCGTGTCCTGACTGTTGTTTCATTTATGCGGTTGTTTGACTTTTGTGTTATCGGAGATCTTGCACTGATGAGTTAGAAGGCCTTCATGCGGATTGAACAGATAATTTGTTTAAATCGCGACGGAAGTAAGGCCGCGTAAAATCGATTCAAGCCTTCAACTGGAATTCGTTTCACTGACAGTTCAAAGGCGGTTCTTCTGTCGCGGTTTATTTTTGTTATGGTTTGTCTTTGAGTGTGTGTATCGCTTGCATTATTTTCTTTTTGGATAGCCAATTGGCCATTTTGTGTGAAAGCAAATGTCATTTTGGCTTTCGGCTATTGATGTTTCCGTTTAGGGCCTAGTATACTAACCGGAAATAGAAACTATACACTTTTAAATTGTCTCGCGGATAAGTTATTTAAAATTACTGATAAAGGATTTGACTAACTAAAGAAATGAATCCTGCAACAATATGAAGAAACTCTGGTGTTCAAAATAAAAGTTTTTGGGGAAAATGCGAATTTTGACTTCAACATTGTCCGTATAGGTAACAGGTTAAAAGCAAGGAATAAAAATGACCTAAAATCCAAAAAAGATTATAGAGAAACAAACATTTTATTGAAATCTCAAAAACTGCTTTTTTCAGCGAAATTTTCAAAATAATGTTTCGAGGCAAAAATCGACCCAAAGGCGTCTTCAATCATTTTAGCATCTTCAGCTGTGTCTTAAATATTGATTAAAACAAAATCCGCAATCAGAAAAGCCATACTTTTTGCTCATTTTCGGTGGTTTGGTCCAATGTTTAAAGGGCGATAACTTTTTAACCATTCTGTAAATGTTCATTTTGTTAACAGTATTCCCAACGTTTGATGATGAGTTGACACATTCGCGACACAAAATTTTTGACTCAGTAGAAACTTGAACAGAAAGAATTGGACCCTTGCTTTGAACCTGTGGATTTACCCGTTAAATCGAAGCTATCATTAAACATTTTATTAGATAAATCAGACATGCCAACGAGGATAATTTATATAATTGATATTCAAATTTCATTGAAAGATTTTGCCATTATCAATTTAAAAATGAGTGTATAGTTTCTATTTCCGGTGAGTATAGTTTCATAGTTGTGTTTCTTTCCCTTCGGTGTATCTGATGGGAGTGTGGGTTAATTGTATCGATTCCTGATCATTGCCTTCACTTCTTTTTCATATAATTTAATCTCATATGAGTAAGAGCGAGTATTGCGGACGCGTAAATTGGCAATTTGTGGGAAAATAACTCTCCGCTATTGATGTTTCCATTTGGGTCTATTTATTTCAGGTTTGTGTTTCTTTTCCTTTGGTGTCTCTTATGAAATATATTGGTTATTTGTATCGGTTCCTGATCATTGCATTCATTGTATTTTGTGGAGCACGATTCTTAATCTGAAAACGAGCCGGAAATTTCTCTGTTGCGATCATCGATTTTGTTTCTTTCCCGTTCATTTGAGAAAAGTAGATTTTCGATCGAAACTCTGTGGTCTTAACTCATTGAGGACTGGTGCACTCTTCCATTCTTATATTTGGGAGAACAGCATTTGTAATTTAATGGATTCCAGGTCTTTTGTTTCAATTGTGGTCGCACTATTTGCCTATGTCCCTTTTACAAGTTTCCAAGTAAGAATGTGTTAATGGCGGGTTTCTTTCTCACGGGTTTAAGTTTTGATATGGTTTGTCTTTGAGTGTGTGTATCGCTTATTGTGTTTTGTTGTGCATCACAAAAACACGCCTGAATAATTCTGACCCCCTTGAACCCCACTTTTATATAGTAAAACTGGGGTTTACATGAGTAAACATTATTTTTCTTATTTCTGCTCTAAAATATAGATTGTTGGTATTCGTTATAATCGCCGCGATGGGGTGGTTCTAACGAGTACCAACAATCTTTATTTTAAGCAGAAATAAAAACAATATCACAATTTTTCATCTTAAAATTGTCTTTTTTTCGGCAGAAAAGTTTACAATGCATTTGTATAGGTGTGTTTTCGTAATGGATAGCCAACCGGCCGTTTTGTGAGAAAGACTCTGTCCTTTTGGCTTTCCCCTATAACTGATGTTTCCATTTGGGTCTAGTTATTGCATGTTAGCGTTTCTTTTCATTTGGTGTCTCTTGTATCGAGTTCACTATTTTCTTCTACCCTGACTTCATATGTTGTTGAGCCCTCAATGCTGATTATGACTGTCTCTTTTGAGTTGAGTGTTTGTCAATCAACACAAAATTACTAAGCGCAAAAGCTCTTTAGCCCTAATGTCAGATCAGAATCAGAATTGTTACTGGTGACACACCAAATGACATTCATACAACAGGACCTGTGATATGGGAAGTTAGTCCCTAGCTCTAACCAAAGAGGTAAACCTAGTTACACAGTCAATGACTACGTGACTATCACTGATTTGCAGGAAGCCAAACAACGGTTATATTTAGAGCCGCGCTTTTCGAGGGGTTGCAATTTCACAAATTGTTTAAGAGGGTTAGAATGCGGCGTTTGACCGGGATCTACATTGTTTGCTTACAATGCTTGAAATTAAGGGTTAAACGAAGCGGTCTAAATTCTCTCCCCGTTAAGGATCTTTTTTTCCAGCATAAATTTAGAGACAAACAACCAACCATTATTGTCAGTGATTTGATTTCGAACGTGGTCATTTAATCCCCTTGTTGATGTCAGGACTTAGTTGGCATTCCTCCACGCGGATTTATTCAATATAATTGTTAAATATAAAAATATCTATGGAACTGGGGCGGGTAATAATAGAATATACGGTGGGGTTGAGACCGAGACAAGGAGATGTAAGGTATGTTTTCAGTATATTTAAGTCTCATGCTATAAACCGAACAAGAGGCTAAGATTTCCTTGTGCTGTCTCAAACCCATCATTGGTTATTTTCCTCATCCACCTACATAATAGGATGCGCTGAGAGTGGTAAAATGCTTCCAAAGCTATTGCCAATATACTGCTCAAGAATACAAAACATCACTCTGCAAAACTGCTCCTTAACCAAATGTAACAGGACAAAAGGGTAGAGGGCCTTTATTAATCTTACAATCTAAAGAAAGCTGTAAACCAAAGCACTGCAAGCACTGGTGGGTCGACTGCCTTTGACTGTAGGCTGAGAAAATAGTTCTTAACTTGACTTTACACTTGACTTTAAATTCAAACCTTAAATTCCAATATTTTAAGTGTAGGCCTGATCAGACGCCGCGTTATGTGGCGTGGCGTCTGTTTATGCATCTAATCACGGTTTGCTAATTCACCAGTCAGGAGCCGCTGTTGCACTGATAGGTAAAAGTTGATCAAAGACATAACACTGTGGCTGGAAAAAATGCTGATAGCCTCACCGGGGTGACTCTACCGTGTACCGACAACAAATGTTTAGAGCAGAAAAATGGTGAGACATCTGTCTTAGCGGTGTGGTTTACAACTTTGTAATATTTTTAATTTTGCAAGTCTCGCTACTTTGGACATCTCCTTCCTGATAATCGGGACTTCCGTGGAACTTGGGCCATGTTTGCTGATGTTGGCTCGGTGGGGGGGGGGGGGGGCGCCTTTAAGTCCGCGGCGCCTGATCCTCCAGTTGACCTGTCTCATGGGCTACGTCGGTCGGTGTGTGCCCGGAAGGGGATGTGCTGTGTTTGTCGGGCTTTGTCCATCATCCGTTTCGGTTTCAGAATTTTGGGGTTGAGACACACTGTTGAAGATTAAATATCGGAAAGGCCCTTGTGTCATTAAATTTGGTATAGTTACGCCTTAATTCATAACCTAAGAAAGAACGCTTTTTCATATTTCTGTTTCTGATGCCGATTTATTTATTTCAGTTCTTCGGTACTTGGAGTATTGTCCTGCAGTGCTTTGCTAATGGTAAACTTCATATCAGCTGGCATCATCTCTAATAATGCTAATATGAGCGTCAACGTCGTGTTTGATAGGTATATGGTCTATTATGTGTTTATCAGCATACGGTTGAAATTCCGTGGCTCTAACACCCTTGGAACTTTGAATCGATTAATTTTCTAATATAAAAATGGTGAATTTTTTCTTAATGCTACTCAGAACATTAGTGCTCGTTGGAACCGCCGGTTTCTAACGAGTACCTGCAACATATGTCAGAGCGAATGAATCAGAAAACTCAACACCATTTTGGACTTGTGCAACGGAACATTGTGAAACTGCTTCACCAGTGCTTCACCAACGCAGGAATGATCAAGTATCGATACAGTTAATCCAGAGCTGTCATCAGAGACACCGAGGCAATGAAACACAACTAAGACACTACTAGACCCTAATGGAACATTGTGGAACTACTTCACCAATGCTTCACCAATGCAATGAACTTGGTTGGACAGCCAAACTTCGCCATAATGTTTCAAAGACTATGTCAGATTCTTTTGTGAGGTCAACAAAGGTCATGTAGAGGTCCATGTTCTGTTTGTGACATTTCCTTTGAAGCTGCCTTGTCAATTGTTCCTCTGCCCTTGCTGAACACCAATTGGCTTTCTGATTGAAGCCCTGACTGTTCAGGGTGTTCATTCAATCGGTTAAGTAGATCTAATAGAAATATGCTACAATAATTGTTACACAACTGTCTAAATTATATTTTTATAGTGGGGACACTGTCTTCCTCTGAAAACATTTTTAGTTTTCCTTACTTTTGCTCAATGCCATAGATTGTTGTTATTCGTTGTGAGGCGGTTCTAACTAGCACATACAGTCTATATTTGGTCAAGAAATAAGAATATATCAAATACATTTTTCTAAAATATTGCTACATCTGACGATAGACTAGACATCATTTTAGCTAACGTAATGAAGGATATCTTTTATTTGCCAGAACCGGTCAAATGTTTGATGACTACTATTTAAAACCATGGTGTCGGATAGGGCCTTACGTTGTTGGATTTCTCAGCGGGTATATTTTGTACAGAACTAAATGTAAAATACGTATTCCAAAGGTAAATATTTCATACGTCCAAATTGTTACGACATTAAACAGTTAAGGACTAGCAGATCAATATTGGTTTCGACTCGCATCACTCTGCCTGGACAGTCAGCTCTGCGTGGACGCATCATGCAGCCCAACCTATTTCTTTGACCTCCTATGGGTGGGTACAAGTATGTTTGAAATATTTGCGAGAAGTTTAAGCATAGAACAAAACATTACGATAACACAAATGTTTGTTAAACTGGCGTCTTTCTTATCTCTGGAATCTTCATTTCGATCTTTGTCCACATATAGATTGTTGCTGTTTGTTAGGACCGCCTCAATGAGGCGTTCCACATATAGTTTGTTGCTGTTTGTTACAGCCGCCTAAATGAGGCGTTCCACATATAGATTGTTGCTGTTTGTTACAGCCGCCTAAATGAGGCGTTCCACATATAGATTGTTGCTGTTTGTTACAGCCGCCTCAATGAGGCGTTCCACATATAGATTGTTGCTGTTTGTTACAGCCGCCTACATGAGGCGTTCCACATATAGATTGTTGCTGTTTGTTACAACCGCCTCAATGAGGCGTTCCACGTATAGATTGTTGCTGTTTGTTACAGCCGTCTCAATGAGGCGTTCCACAAATAGACTGTTGCTGTTTGTTAGAGCCGTCTCAATGAGGCGTTCCACATATAGATTGTTGTTGTTTGTTACAGCCGTCTCAATGAGGCGTTCCACAAATAGATTGTTGCTGTTTGTTAGAGCCGCCTAAATGAGGCGTTCCACATATAGATTGTTGCTGTTTGTTACAGCCGTCTCAATGAGGCGTTCCACATATAGATTGTTGCTGTTTGTTAGAGCCGCCTAAATGAAGCGTTCCACATATAGATTGTTGCTGTTTGTTAGAGCTGCCTAAATGAGGCGTTCCACATATAGATTGTTGCTGTTTGTTACAGCCGCCTCAGGCTTGAAGAAATATATGGGCTGCATGATGCTTCCACGCAGAGCTGAATCCGGCCCGCACACTAGTACTGGTAAACCGCTTTGAGGAGCTAAGCCTGTCCAGGAACCGCGGTGCGAGGCGGACCGTCCATGCTTATAAACCCTATTTGGTTTCATTGGGCGACGGGGCTTGAGACGTCATTTCATCTCAATGCCGGGTAAAAGTCCCACAAAATTGGAAGCAACGTCTCCAAAATGACCTTTACAGTGTTGACGGGGACGTTAAACCCCAAATCAAACAAAAAAAAAAAAAAAAAAACAGACGCCTCAATGAGGCGTTCCACATATACATTGTTGCTGTTTGTTACAGCCGTCTCAATGAGGCGTTCCGCATATAGATTGTTGCTGTTTGTTACAGCCGCCTCAATGAGGCGTTCCACATATAGATTGTTGCTGTTTGTTACAGCCGCCTCAATGAGGCGTTCCACATATAGATTGTTGCTGTTTGTTACAGCCGCCTCAATGAGGCGTTCCACATATAGATTGTTGCTGTTTGTTACAGCCGCCTCCATGAGGCGTTCCACATATAGATTGTTGCTGTTTGTTACATTGCCTCAATGAGGCGTTCCACATATAGATTGTTGTTGTTTGTTACAGCCGCCTAAATGAGTCGTTTATTACTAACCCCAACTTTTCCCTGCATAAAGTGCGGTTTAGAGGGGTGTTCAGTGTAGGGACTTGGTAAACCGATGACTAACGACATTTTCAGGTGCATTTTGTCTTACCTTTTATGGCTTAAACAGACGCGTCTGCTTACATGTGCCTGTTTGGTATGACTGAGTAAATGTCGTCGTTGGGTTGGTGGCGTGAGCAGTCTCGCAGTTCCACTAATGGCAGGACCCATTTAACCGGCACGTCCTTTTCCGCACTGTAATCCAACCCTTGCTTCCAATTGCATATTATAGCTTTAATATGCACTGAAACAGAAGCACAATAGACAAATAAACTTTATACATTTTTTCAGATTGTTAATATTTTCGGATGGTTGATAGCCGCAGCTTTTGCCCTACTGACCCTGTATGGCACTCATGATTCTTCAGGCTTTCCCACAATCAGTGGAAAACTCGCTGCAGTATACAACGCAACAGGTCGCACAGCCTGGGGAATAGCCGTCGCCTGGGTTATTGTAGCATGTGCTACTGGGAACGGAGGTACGCCTCATTACGATAACATGCCCGTGTGACATAGTGCATTTTTTCACATCTCCAAAATGGCTACTCTTTTCTGTGAAAATCCATGATACTTTTCTTATTTATACTGCAAACATAGGTTGTGTGTGCTCGTTGAGACGCCTCATTAAGGCGGCTCTAACAAGTACCAACAACCTATGTTTTGGGGCAGAAATAAATAAATAATGGTCACCCCCTTTAACCCCAGTTTTCTCTATATAAAGTGAGGTTTAGGGGGTGTTCGTTTCACGGACTTGTTCACGTGACTTTAACATGACTCGTTTTCTTAGACTGTTTTGAACTCATGTTTGAAGTCTTAGGAACCAATAATTGAGTTAGTAATGCAGGTAACAGGACACTTCGGCCCCCAAACCACCTCGGCCCCTAGACACTTCGGCCCCTAGACACCTCGGCCCCAAAACCACCTCGGCCCCACATAAAACTAAAACCCTAGACGGGTCGGCCCCTGGACACATCGGCCCTTAGACACGTCGACCCCATATACCTAGACACTTCGGCCCCACTTTGCTTTAAAATTTCACGGGGCTTCCACTTAAATAGGAGATCGGGTTGGATGCCCGATGATTTTTTTTTTTTTTTTTTTTTTATTTGCTGATTTGATTATTTTGATAGGGAGCCACGAATATGTGAACCTATAATAAATATATTTATATAACGTTACTAAATATATAGAACATTTATATGTCCATTTAAGAAGAATGGGAGATACATTTGAAAATTCCCCTCTTTTATTTCAATGTATAATTCTACTTGCATTGCGGCATTCTTTAGAGCAGGCTCTTTTTTCTACTTTTCTGCTCTTTTGATCTATAGGTTTTTTGTATTATCCGAAATAATTCCACACCGCTAAAATATTTTTTAAATCAGTTTCAATAAGTTATCCTTTCTAATTGGATGGAAATCTGGATGGATCGGTGGATGGGGCCGTAAAACCAAAAAAAAAAAAAAAAAAAAAAAAAAAAATCATTCCTCGGTTTCGTCAACCATGGTGATGATGGGGGATAATCTTATATTTGTTAACGTATTTATATATTTATTTGTTAATTTATTTATTTATCCGGCCTCGGTAGCTTACTCGGTATGACTGGTGAAAAGGAGGACGCGGGTTCGTTACCTACCGAGGTCGGCATCTTTCTTGATTATGAAATCTTTTCTTCGGCCATTCGCTCCCTTCTGCTGATTCAAGAAGGGCAGTTGTCACTTTCTGGCGAAAAAAAAAAGTGCACTGTATTGGTTAACCGCTTACGTATAAGCCTGCCAAGGTTAAGTGTGGATAGGTAAACTGGCCGGCTCGAAAATGAACTAAAATAGTGTTGACTGGGCCGTTAAACTCCAATACAAACAAACAATTTATTTATTTATTTATTTATTTATTTATTTATTTATTTATTAGGTAATTATAAGTGTTCAAGTTCGCTGAACTAGAATTATCCTCGTAAGTA
This sequence comes from Lucinisca nassula, assembly GCA_963580285.1. Taxonomy (NCBI): domain Eukaryota; kingdom Metazoa; phylum Mollusca; class Bivalvia; order Lucinida; family Lucinidae; genus Lucinisca; species Lucinisca nassula. The sequence continues at coordinate 15,356,358 of OY757010.1, forward strand.
AACCAATTAATATAATGTATGCATGCAATTCAAAAACTGCATGAAAAACGGGGCAGATCCGGTTCAGAGGGCAGAAGCAATCTGATCAAGATCTCCATGTTTGCAAAGATAAGGATCGTGTTCAGCGGGGTAAGGATTAATGAATTTCAGGTTAGTACACTATTAAGCAAAAAGTTTTACATGAACAATTAATTATTGCCTTAAATTAGTAAAGTGTGAAGCTCAATAAACAACCTGGCGTTACTAATCCCTTTTTACCCCATTATAGAGATCCTTGCTGATAAACAGATCATTGTTATCAATTTTCACACATTTGATTGTCATTCTAGCTCTTATTAAAGACAGTAACGAGAATATTGTATACTTTATTTATTTATTTATTTATTTATTTATTTATTTATTTATTTATTTATTTATTTATTAGTCACATTTCTGACTATCAGCTACTCAAATTACATGATACATGTGTACTACATCTATATATCAGTGGCAAACAGTGTAGATCTGGATGTGCACTGTGTGTAAAGTCTTCACTGCTCGAATTTTTGTAGGAATTCCTCAGTATGTTTCCATTGTTATCAATTTTCACACATTTAGAAATTCCTATTTGATTGTCATTTCAGCTCATATTTAAAGACGTAACAAGTATACTGTATAATGTATTTATTTATTTAATTAATTTATTTATTAGTCACCTTTCTGACTATCAGACCCTCAAATTACTTGATACATGTATATTGTATTCATTTAAAATTCGCAAACTGAATGACAGTGTAGATCCAGATCAGATGGATCTGGATGTGCACGGAGTGCAAAGTCTCCATGGCCCTATATATATTCTTGTGACTATCAGTATCAAATATTCACAATTAGAACAACCCGCTAAACCCGACTTTTCGTGATGCTGACTCAAGGTCAACGTCACAGTTGAAGGCGGCGGGGAAATTAGCTGTCCTTAAGAGTGTAGTCCAAGATAACCTGAAAATGTCGTGTATGCGTTGTTATATTTATTATAATAAACGTCTCATTGGCAATTTGTTATTTTTATATGAATTTATATGAAATAAAAATAGCAATAAAATAATTTGATCTTGTTTCCTAACAACTTAATAGAAGATTCCGTCAAACCAAAATTATATAACACACAACCTGTATCTTGGAGCAGAAATAAGAATTACGAAAACATGCTTATACAAATGCATTGTAAACTTCACCGCCGAAAAACGAACATTAAAAGAGGAAAAATTGTGGTACTTTTATTATTTCTGCTCAAATAAGAAAAATAAGGTTTACCCCTGTAAACCCCAATTTTACTATATAAAAGTAGGGTTCAAGGGGGGTCAAAATTATAAAGGCGTGTCTTCGTGATGTAAATAATGTACGCCCCTATGAGCCCCAGTTTTCCCCATATAAAATAAGGTTTAGCGGGGTCTTCATTACACGGGCTTGTTAACATGATGTTTGCTTGTTAGATTTGAATTGAAACCAATAGGGTTTATAAGTATGAACGGTCCGACTCGCACCGCTTTTCCTGACCAGGCTTAGAATCTCTAAGCGGTTTACCAGTACTCATGTCACCCGCTGTCGGTTTCTTGAATTCACGATGGGCGGGGCCGATTTTAACATGATATAAATGCCCATACTCTAACAGATATCAAAAGTGGGGCCGAGTTGTCTTTGGGGCCGAGAGGTCTAGGGGCCGAGGTGTCTTTGGGGCCGAGGTGTCTAGGGCCGAGGTGACTAGGGCCGAGGTGTCTAGGGCCGACCTGTCTAGGGGCCGAGGTGGTTGTGGGACCGAAGTGTCTGGAAATCGTAATGCATCGCATAACGCCATTGTAATTTAGTCATTTTGAAGATATGCCTTTTCAAATATATTGAAACTTTTACCACAAAAAAAAAAAATGAAAATTTTCAGTTAAAAAATTCTGTTAGTTTTCATATTTCTGCTCAAAACAGAGATTGTGGGTATTCGTTAGAACCGCCTCGCCTACCGAGTACCCATAATCTATGTATTTGAGTAGAAAAAAGGAAAATGTTATTCACAAGTAAACCCCAGTTGTACTATATAAAAGTGGGGTTTTTGGGGTCAAAATGATATTGGCATGTTTTCATTAAGCATGCCTTAAAATCAAATGAACACTTCGTTATAAACGCGTAACGCCAAGACGCTGTCGGTGACAAATCTTTGTTTTCTTTGTAACTAAAGCATATTGAGAGTCGTTAAATGATATACAGTATCTTACACAGCGGGTCATTTTATAGAAGGCTCGTTACCTAATTTTATATGAAGTGTCCAACCATGTTAGATTCTCTGGGATCATCCAAGGAGAGTTTGTATGCCCCCCGCCATTCGAAGAATGTGGAAAGGGCATTAAGTGTTACCCCTGTTCGTTCGTTTGTCCGTTTGTTCGTTCGTCAGTTTGTTGGTCCGTTCGTTCGTCCGTCCCGACATCGTGTCCGGGCCATAACTCCTTAACCGTATGGAATATATTCATGAAACTTCACAGGTGCATTTATCACACTGAGACGATGTGTCATGAACAAGGAAGACAACTCTTGCATTTTTGGTTTTTGAATTATCTGCCCTTGACTTAGTTCCATATAGTAAACCGTGTCCGGGCCATAACTCCTAAACCGTATGGAATATATTCATGAAACTTCACAGGTGCATTTATCACACAGAGACGATGTGTCATGAACAAGGAAGACAACTCTTGCATTTTTGGTTTTTGAATTATCTGCCCTTGACTTAGTTCCATATAGTAAACCGTGTCCGGGCCATAACTCCTAAACCGTATGGAATATATTCATGAAACTTCACAGGTGCATTCATCACACTGAGACGATGTGTCATGAAGAAGGAAGACAACTCTTGCATTTTTGGTTTTTGAATTATCTGCCCTTGACTTAGTTCCATATAGTAAACCGTGTCCGGGCCATAACTCCTAAATCGTATGGAATATGTTAATGAAACTTCACAGGTGCATTTATCACACTGAGACGATGTGTCATGGACAAGGAAGACAACTCTTGCATTTTTGGTTTTTGAATTATCTGCCCTTGATTTAGTTCCATATAGTAAACCGTTTCATGAATGGCATTTGTCGGGGGCATCCGTGTCCTATGGACATTTTTTCTAGTTTTTTAAATATGTTTTCTTATTTTATCATGAAAATGTAATCATGTTATATCTACATGTACTCGGGGAGGCGATTCTAATGATTACATGAGACATGGCTATTTTAAAGAAAGCTTTCCTACAATTGCATACACTAATATATTTGGGATTATTCCATCCTGAAATTGTACTTTGTGAAAACGACTTGCCTATTTTTAAAAAAGAAAATCGAAACTATATTCTTATTCTGCCTCCTGAGTAACCGTAAGTATCTCGAACTACCCCTGTGTCGAACAATGTTACCGTCCCAAGTCTTTTCAAGACATTGAGTGAAACGAGAAAAGATACTATACGAACGGATCGAATTAAAAACCCTAGGCCTATCCCAAACATAAAAGAGAAAGACGGACAAACACATCTTAACAATTGCGACAAGCTGAATTAGCTTACCTTACCCAAACAGGTGGTAACTCAGATACACTTACTGAAAGAAATAATTTTTAGACACAGAAATGTTAAATGAAAATATTTACAATAGAACTGCATCGAGCATAAAACAAATGGAATCGGAACAAAAGTACCGCCTTGGGACGACCAGTAATAATTAACGTAGGGATTCAACCAACAATTTAGTTTCCTATTTGGCTCGTATGGAGGTCTCCTAGCTCATCAAAGTGCCACCATGTAATAATAATTGAAATCAACAAAAAAAGGTTGCGATGAAGCAAGGAGCTATTGAGTCACCTGGAGATCCATAGGCCGTTAGCAACAACTCTGGACACTGAAGCAAAATAAAATCACCAGCTAGACCCCGATGCGACAATAATATACTTAGCATTTATCCTGATGAATAAATCACTTTAACCATACCCTTTTCAGACTATCAACCCATTAATCTACATGATAATTGAGCCCCGCCAAGCGAATTTGTGTCTTTGAGCATTCCGTTATGACAAATTTTAACTGCGCATGCCCAGCCATTCAGAGGGGCCCGGGACATGGCCCTCTGTATGAAGGTTCCTCTTGATTCACTGCTTGTAAGAGCGAGCAGCGAAGGTTCTGGCGAGACTGAGCGCATGCGCAGGCTCGTTTGAACCTCCGCTGCTCGGATAGGCGATAAGTACCGAAATCGCTTGACGTGGCTCATATAATATATTTGTTAAATTCCTGATCACACCAAATGGAACCATCCGAGACGAAGCCATCCGATATGGATCTACACTGTTTTCAAAGACAGGGATTGTCGTGTTCAGTAGGTGAAGGATTATAAGGTTATCCCCGTCGCTGAAACCAATTGATTCCTGACAGATATTATTTTAAAAAATATGAGAAATAATCATAGCACTAACGCGAGATATAAAACATTCTGCAGAATCAAAACATTTTTCCTTTAGTGAGACTCAGTTATTCATATTTTCGCCAGGATTGCGTGTTGCTTTCTCATAAAGTAATTTGCTTTAGGGTGGATCAACACTTTGCTGTCGTGGAAGGCTCTGGTGCCTTTATCCAGACTGACATACTGTGCTTATCTCGTTCATCCGATCGTCATATTTACATACCTGATGGGACGAAGGACACCAATCTACTACACTGATATGGAAGCGGTAAGTATGGCGACTATATGGGGTTCTGTTGTAGATGGGCGTTTACAACCAGAGAGATGTCCCCGCTCAGCACAGCCAATCCCGAGGGCTGGAAACGCCCATCAACAACACAACACCAGATTATATTCTTTTTCTTGCAAAACACAACGGAAAATTTTCATTTAAGTTTTTTCAACGCTTTATTTTTTGCGGACAATATTTATGCAGTATGCCCGGGTATGAATACCAGGATAAGAACGCATTTCTATCACAGGCTAAAACCACGGATTTCTTTGTCTGGTGTACAAGACATACAGATAATTATATACCACAAAGGATATATCAACATGCTCATGCGAAAAAGTGTTCTGATCAAATAGACGATCGTCAAAGGCTCCGGTGTACCTGTGCATAAGCGCAGTCTCATCAGAACATTCGGTGCTCAAAAGCAATTAGAAAAAATGATATACTCATGCAAGAATTCAAGCCTCTACCTCATTAGGTAGCTGGAAATGTGCTTTTAATGAATATCCGCTTAACAATCCCATGTAACGATCACTCATCTAAACACCTCTTTATATAGGGAAAACTGGGTTTACAAGGGTATACATTATCTTATTTCTGCCCCAAGTCATAGGTTATTGGTACACATTAGAACCGCCTTGTTACGAGCGCTCACAACCTATCTTTGGAGTAAGAAATAAGAAAACTATCAAAACGTTTCACCAGAAAGGTAACCATTTTGGACATATGAAGGAATGCAATATGTAACATGGGCGTGTTATCGTTTTGTCATTTATCGCAAAAAAGCTATTTAACAATAAAACATTTAACGATATGTCTACTGATTGTTGAATCAATGGCCCCATATTATTAACTGTTCTAGCAAGTAGAATGTCAAATGCCACAATATTTTTGCTGGAAAATAGTAGTAACGTTAAAAACTTTACGTTTTCAAAAGCTACTCACATTTTTTTCTGCACAACTCTCAGCATAATTGCCATATCAAATGTTCAAAACTTAAACAAAACCCCAACTAACGACATCGTTAGATCTCGGAGGAGTCTGTCTATTCTTATGGTTGGATCGCGTTACTTAGATCGTGTAGGACGGAACGCTCAACAGAGTGAAACACAACAAACCACACTGTAAATGGTTCCATCTGTACCTGCATTGAAGTCGTCTATGAAAGTTATTTTCATTTGCCAAACGGCTCTTACATTACGATAACACACCCGTGCAAAACAGTGTATTTTTACATTTCCAAGATAGCTGCTTTTATGAAAATCCGTGATTTTTTTCTTATTTATACTGAAAACATAAGTTGTGTGTTCTCGTTAGAACCGAGGTTCTAACCGGTACGCACAACCTATGTCTTGAAATCGCCACATTGAGACGGTTCTAACGGGTGCGTACAACCTTTGTCTTCGAACCGCCTAATAGAGACGGTTCTACCGGGTACGTACAACCTTTAGCTTGGAACTGCCTCATTGAGACGGTTCTAACGGTATGTACAACCCATGTCTTGCAGCAGAAATAAGAAAAATAATGAACATCCCCGTAAACCCCAGTTCCTCTGCATAAAGCGTTTATGGGTTGTTTATTTCATGTGCTTTTAAACGTGGTGGTCTTCCGTACAGTACAGGACCCACTCTGGAGCATTGCCGTACTTACTTTCAAAAGCGTTCTTTAGTATGCGCCGGAAGCAATAGAAGATACGATTACTGAACAGAACTTTGCAACCATCACGAAAACATTCCTATATAATTTTGACCCCCTTGAACAACAGTTTTATATAGTAAAACTTGGGTTTACAGGGGTAAACCTTAATTTTCTCATTTCTGCTCTAAAATTTAGATTGTGGGTATTCGTTAGTACCGCTTCGATGATGCGGTTCTAACGTGTACCCACAATCTATATTTTGTGCAGAAATAAGAAAAATATTACATTTTTCGGCTTAAAATTTTCACTTTTTTTGCGAAAAAAATTACCATGTATTAATATAGGCGTGTTTTTGTAATGGGTACAATTTTGAGATATAAAGTCATACCAGTACACAATAATGCTAACACCCATCCTACATACTTGGAACACACAGTCGAAAAAGCTTACATATCACTTTTGTATGCTTGATCTGTAATCTAGTGTCTGGATATTTAGTAATTTTTTACAGAAAAAAGGGTTGCTTGCAAGGATGAATTTATTTTGAATTTTTACTTTTAAGTCCAAAATAAAGACTTGATATTCGTTATAACTGCCTCATCCACGCTGTCCTAAGGAACAATAATGGGGTGCTGGATGCGGCGAAGGTGTCATAAGGGCTTTTTGTAGCAAATGGAATCTTCCTCCTAAGCAGGAGTCCATTTCAAAATTTAGGGGTATCAGGCTGTGTTTTCTTAAAAAAAGTATTCGGATTGGATGAAGTTTTAACAAATAGTGGAGGCCCTGATCAGACACCGCGTTCTTTTGCGTCTGATCTGGGCTTGCCCTGTTTGCCAGGGTACCCTGTATTTCTGTTGTAAAATATAGATTGTGGGTACTCGTTCGAATCGCCCCGAGGCGGTTCTAACTGTATTTTGAGCAGAAATAAGAAAATATCACAGTTTATCATTATAAAGTTTTCCTTTTTCTATTGATAAAATTTACAATGAATTTGTATAGGCGAATTTCGTAATGCAGTAAAGTACTATTTTTTTAGCCACACCACATAAGTGTGTTATCATAATGGATGTCTTTTAAGATGTTCTCTGTTTCAGGTGTTCATGTTCCTTGGCAACCTATTTATGTCATATATCGTGGCGTTTATAGTGTCTTTGTCTTTTGAATCACCAATGATGGGTCTTGAGAAAGCGCTGCTTAGGAGAGCCAGGAAAAGTTGAACATCGACAGCGTAGCATCGAATATCTGAACATGAAAAGACTTCTAGAATTTCACATACACGTGGTTGTCTAAACAGTATACTGTTTGTTTCAAGTTCTAATGCAAAACATGTTATACTTAACTTTCCCTCTCTATTAATATTTACATTCTTAATGCATCATCACAAAAATACGCCTATATAAATTTGACCGCATTAAACCATACTTTTATATAGTAAAACTGGGGTTAACAGGGGTATTAATTACCGAGGCGGTTCTGTTGAGCACCCACAATCTATGTTTTTGAGCAGAAACAAGAAAAATATATTACAATTTGTCATCTTAAAATGTTATTTTTTTTTGGATTTGTATAGGCGTGTTTTCGTAATATGTACAGGAAAAAAGCATATACATGAAGATTTTCATAGTTCAATGCTATTGTAATGATTGACTCTTGTGATATCTAATAATTATTGGCGTCAAACTAATTCATGGCACGGTACTCTCTAATGTTATTAGATGATAACACGTTGTTTCTGTTATGGCGTCAACGAAACTGTTCCGCTTTTAATAAGATAAATAGAAGTGAAGGCAAATGAATGTTCCAATTGTGTTCTTGTTTTAATTCCCGCCCTCAGACAGAACGTTCCGTCAAATCGCGTAGTTATAAAGGTTAACCATTTAAAATTCATTGAAATGTAAACAACATCGGGTTACGAGAAAACGTTTGAGTGAATGTCCTTCGCTTAATTTATCTTGGGTCGTGACCCTTCCCTTGGGTCACTTCAACCACCGGAGTCTAATTGTTATTTCTTTGGCTCCAGCATGTCAGTGTTTTCTTGCTGTTGAGTCCTCACCGTTGTTTCATCTATGCCGTTGTTTGATTTTTGTGCTCTCGGAGATGCTGCACTGATGAGTTAGGAATGTTCAAGAAATGGTTATTCTTTGGAAGCAAGGAATGTACCACAGAACTGGAAAATATGGAGTATATATGCTTTCTGGGCAAGACTAGCTACTTGCGGCCTTTTAGGCCTAATCAGTGACCCTCAAATATTTTTCAAAATTCCACAATGGAATCATTGATCCCAAAAGACAAGCAAAAATATAAACTCCACTATGATGTAGGACAGGGGGACTTTTTACGGCCGTCGCACATTCCCAGACAACAGCTGTAGTGTCGTTAAATATGTTCTAGAAAGGATTATCCTTCGGAAGCAATGACTGCACCACAGGACTGGCAAATGTGGAGTGTACATGTTTTCTGGGCAAGACTAGATAGTTTCGGCCATTTAGGCCTCATCAGTGGCCCTGAAATATTTCAAAATTCCACAATAGAAACAATGGTCCCAAAGGACAAGAAAATATAAGTTATACTATGATGTAGTGCATGTGGGGGGGGGGGGGGGCATTTTAAGACCGCCACAGAGTCCCAGACAACAGCTTTTGTGAAGTTAAATATGTTCTAGAAAGGGTTATCCATTGGAAGCAAGGAATGCACCACAGAACTAGCAAATTGGAAATGTACATGTTTTCTGGGCCAGACTAGCTAGTTCCGGCCAATAAGGCCTCATCATTGGCCCTCAAATATTTTCAAAATTCCACAATGGAATCAATGGTCCCAAAGGACAAGAAAATATAAGCTACACTATGATGTAGTGCAGGGAGACATTTTACGACCGCCACACAGTCCCAGACAACAGCTGTAGTGGCGTTAAATATGTTCTAGAAAGGGTTATCCTTTGGAAGCAAGGAATACACCAAAGTACTAGAAAATGGGAAGTGTACATGTTTTCTGGGCCAGACTAGCTAGTTTCGGCCATTTAGGCCTCATCAGTGGCCCTCAAATATTTTCAAAATTCCACAATGGAATCAATGGTCCCACAGGACAAGAAAATATAAGCTAAACTATGATGTAGTGCAGGGAGACATTTTACGGCCGCCACACATTCCCAGACAACAGTTGCAATGACGTTAAATATGTTCTAGAAAGGGTTATCCTTTGCAAGCAAGGAATACACCATAGAACTAGAGAATATGGGTTGAACATGTTTTCTGGGCCATACTAGCTAGTTCCGGCCATTTAGACATCATCAGTGACCCTCATGAAGCCTTCATGACTAATTGGTCGTCTAAATCGCGACAGAAGTAAGGGCGCTGATTGCGGCCGCGTAAAATCGGTGGTTCTTCTGTCGCGGTCTATTTTTGTTACAATTCGTCTTTGAATGTGTGTATCACATATATCTTTTTGTTTTAGGTAGCCAGCTGGCTTTTTTGTGGGAAAGTAACTGTCTTTTTGGCTTTCCGCCGTTAGGGTCTAGTAATTTGATGTTTGCGTTTCTTTCCCTTTGGTGCATCTGATGGGAGATTTGGGTAATTTATTGATTCCTGACCGTTTTGCTTTGACCCGAAGTTGTTCATATTTCAATGATCGGTTATAATAACCTTCATTTCTTAATTAAAGTGCAAACTCAGTGTCTCCGGACATGGGCCGGAGGTTATAAAACATTTTTCATACTGAACTCACGTATTAAAATGCAGACAAATCCGACAGTTTTCTTGCTTAAATCAGCAAAGAGTGTTGTTTGTCCTACTCATGAACTTTAAAACGCCAACAGATTTTTAGTTCATGAGCAGGACAAATTTCATACACATATGAGTTTAGCATGTAAAAAGTATAAAAAACCTAGGTATTTTTTTAGAGGGGGGGGGGGGGTAAGTGTGACGACCCTTTCAAGATTATTTTACTTATTTCGAGCCGATCGTTAATCAGAAGTGGACGAAAACCGGAGTGTCCGAGGAAAATACCTGACCTCCCGTTGCAGAACTTGGTGCCTCACATTTGACGGGATCGGGCACGAACCACAGCGGTAAGATACCAAATGATCAAGAGTCAGCGCTCTTACCCAGTTCACCTTATACCGGCTTGACAGTTGTTGCCTCTGTTCATACATCACTGTTTTACTGTGTATATCGCGGGCATATATCACCCTTGAACTAAACTATCTTCATGCGAATGAACGTTCTATTTTGAATTTGTTCAATGCTGCATTAGGGGGTGGTTTGTGTGGCGAATGTGCTGTGTTTGCTACGTCATCGGGGCGTCCAACCGATGTTGGCTTGCAGTTGGGAAGACCTACTGTCTTTTGCAACAGGTAGGGTTAGAGAGGGAACGTTTTTATTTCTTCTATTCTAATTTTATTCATTTTCCTCTTCTTCCCTCCCTCTCATCTCTTCTACTCCGAATTACTTCTTACTTTTTCCCTCCCTTTCTCATAAAATGACTCACAAGGATTGACGTGTTGTTAAACGCAAACACAGCCAATTAACCATCGATGCTGCATTTGGAATCTTGATGATAATTGGCGCTGTTTTAATTGACTCTCTGATACATCACAAAAACATGCATGTATTTTTTGAGCCATGTAAACCCAAGTTTCGTATAGAAAAACTGTTTCTCTTTAACTGTTTCATAAATCAATGCTTGAAAACATATATTGTGAGTACTCGTTACAACCGCCTCAGCGAGGAAGTTCTAAGTAGTCTCCAAAATCTATGTTTTAAGAAGTATTAAAAATATCACGTTTTATCTGAAATTTGTCATGTTTTGCTGGTATGGTTTTCACTATAATCATTTGAATAACTGTTTTATCGTAATAACTCGATGATTGGTTCTATGTTTCTTGGCTGTATGCTGTTGTTTATGCGCGTATTGTCTTGTGTGTCATTTGTGTCTTCGTGTTAGCTAGTTTTTTTTTCTTTTTTTCTGTTTCTCTGACGGTTTGAGAAGTAGTTGTTTAAGACGTTGTTTCGTAGTTGAAGTTTGCTTACTGTTTCGTTGCATTGTTCGTTTTCTTTCCTTTCGATTATGAAGTCTGGTTCAGTTAGGTCTGCAAACAGTATAAGTCCAGATGGGACCGCTGCTAGTGAACTAGATAAGTGGGGTTAGTTTATACTAATAGTTCGATTGCGACTTATTTAAAGCGCTCTCAAATACTCATTCCGGATGTTATCGCGCGCACCAGAGAGAGGTGCAGTGACTTATATACCACTGCTACCAATTTACAACTGGGTGGAGTGGGGCAGTAGCATTACTTCTCTTGCCCAAGGACACACCTCGGCTTCTGTGGCCTGATTCGAACGCATAAACTCTCGATTATAAATCGAACGCGCTAACCATTGAGCTATCGAGGCTATCAGATAATTGAGGGTTATAAGGGTATACATTTGTTTCTTATGCCTGTTCCAAGACATAGGTTAGGTTGTCAGAAATATATTTTGGAATGCACTACATGTATGTCAAACAGATGGTTAGTCATGCGCATTAAATAGCGGTAATTTTCAGCGGGCGTGGTTTCAGAAGATGTGTTTGTTTGTTTGAATTGAAGATTTTCGTCCATTTAGGTCAATTATGAGACGTTGCTTGCAATGGTGTGGGACTTCCACCCGACATTGAGATGGAATAACATCTCGAGCCCTGCCGTCCAAACAAATCAGTTTTGTTTCTGGGCAGGGACAATCCGACTCAAACCCCTTGGCCTGGCCCAGAATACATGTATACTCCATATTTTCCAGTTCTGTGGTGTATTCCTTGCTTCCAAAGGATAACCCTTTCTAGAACATATTAAACGTCACTATAGCTGTTGTCTTGGAATGTGTGGCGCCGTAAAAAGTCTCCCTGCCCTGCATCATAGAGTAGTTTATATTTTCTTGTCCTTTGGGATCATTGATTCCATTCTGAAATTTTGAAAATATCTGGGGGTCACTGGTGGGGCCTAAATGGCCGAAACTAACTAGTCTGGCCCAGAATACATGTACACTCCATATTTTTCAGTTCTATGGTGTATTCCTTGCTTCCAAAGGATAACCCTTTCTAGAACATATTAGACAATCTAAGCGGTTAACCACATGCGTGGTCAGTTACAGCTGTGCATATAAGCATCATGCAGTTAAATCTATTTCTTTAAGCCCCGATGGGAACATTTATTACATTTTACAAATCATCGCAGGAATGTGTGGCGGCGGTAAAACGTCTCCCTGCCCTACATCATAGTGTAGATTATATTTTCTTGTCCTTTGGGATCATTGATTCCATTGTGGAATTTTGAAAATATATGAGGGTCACTGATGAGGCCTAATTGGCCGAAACAAGCTAGTCTGGCCCAGAAAACATGTACACTCTATATTTTTCACTTCTGTAATGTATTCCTTGCTTCCAAAGGATAACCCTTTTATAGAACATATTTCAAAAACAAATATAAAACACATATGAAATAACTTTACCCTAATGGAAACATCATAGCGGAAAGCCAAAAGGACAGATACTTTCCCACATAATGACCAAATTGCGATATAGAACAAAAAGTTTAAGCGATACACTAACGCAAAGACAAAACAAAACTAAAACAAACCACGACAGATAAAAACACCTTGTAACGGTCAGTGAAATGAATTGGACTGGGCAGCTTAAATAGATTTTACGCGGCCGCAACCATCGCCCTTACTTTCGCCGCGAGTTAGACAAATAATTTGTTCAAATTCATTCATTGCCTTAGAGAATTTCTTTTTTTAATCATACTTGAGTGTTATCATCAGAACAGCGTAAATCGATACTTCATTCGTGGGAAACCTTTCATTTACAAGTTCAAGAAAGGTTTCTCCAAATTATTTAGCAAACTGTTTTTCTTCCAATTCTTCTACAGTAAAATCTTGGTGATTCGAACGCCGATTTTTCGAAACTACCGGATTTTTGGAAAGTGTATGTCGGTCCCGATCTTTTTTGCTATTATTTTATGTAAAAATATTACCTATTTTTCGAATTTCGATTATTCGATTTTTCGAATCAAACTGTCGGTCCCAGTCAAAGAAATTCCTATTTAAATCCATCTCCGAATTCGAAGTCGAAATACGGCAAGCACATTATTCATGATTGAAGAGCATGCTTTCGTTGAGCTTGCTCATTCCCGACAGATTTCAAGGTGGATTATATTATTGTGTATACAGGTAATTGACACCTAGTTAATCATAAGCTTCTTTATTGATATAACGGTAATTGGCATTGAGCATCGTTAAGAGTATTATACTGTTTGTTATTTTAAATAAATTGCACGCCGGTGGGTTAGGCTTCAGATTCTATGACGGCCCCAACGTAAAGGCTTATTGAGAATTAGAGAGATCTAATTCAAGGTAATGTTGGTTGGTGCCTGATGCTCTGTCTCTGGTCGGGCCCATCGGAGTCTAACTGTTGGTTTTCTTTTGTTCCAGCATTTCAGTGGTTTCTTGCTGTCGAGTCCTCACCGTTGTCTCACCTCTATGGTTCTTTGATTTTTTGTGTTCACGGAGATGTTGCACTGATGAGTTAGGAGGCTTCATGCGGACTGAACAAATTATTTGTCTAAATCGCGACGGAAGTAAGGGCGAGGATTGTGGCCACGTAAAATCGATTTAAGCCCCCCAGTGGAAATCATTCCACGGACCGTTCCAAGGCGGTTCTTCTGTGGCGGTTTATTTATGGTGTTGTTTGTTACTTACTGTGTGTATCACTTGTGTCTTTTAATTTTGGATGGCCATATGGCTATTTTGTGGGAAAGTAACTGTCCTTAGGGCCTTCTTTTGTTTAGGTTTCCATTATGGTCTGATCGCTTAATGTTTGTGTTTCTTTCCCTTTTGTGTCTTTGATGGGTGGAGTAAGTTAATTGTATCGATTCCTGATCTTTGTTTTACTTCTACTTAGAGCATTTGGGATTTTTTGGGGAAACTGAAAGTAGAAGATTTTCAAAGAATTTCAAACACAGTGGAAAGTGAAAAAATGAAACAAAATCGGTACACGAGTGACTAGAAACGTGTGGTTTTCCAGCACAGACTTGAACAGTATGCTTATTGCATTCTGATCTAGACCTTGCTGACTACTCCCGAGATCCATTTCTGTCCCGCCTTTTTACTGGTACAATAGTTCGTTTGTTAGAAATTTATTGTTTCACATTACACAATTGTTGCGGTATGTTAAATTGTTTGCTGTTTTGTTTCTTTTTAGATAAGACACTTTGCCCTTATATAGAAAGTCTGTGTTCTTGTCAATGGACAAAATGCAGTCAAATATTAACCCAACGAAATCTTCCGAACATTTCCGAAAACTACCGATTTCGAGAATTCGAACTCCCGATCACTCGTAGACCATTTAGCGGTCCCTGTCACTTCGAATTATCGAAGTTTGACTGATATATACTAGTATCTCTAGGTTTCATTTAATTGACGTAGGGAAGTGTTACATAAACGGAAAAAATATTGATTGATTTGAGGTTTAACGTCCCCGTCAACACTATTTAGGTCATTTATGAGATGTGGCTTCCAATTTCTTGGGACTTTTTACCCGACTTTGTGATTAATGATATTTCAAGCCCTGCCGCCCAATGAAACCAATAGGATGTTTGTGCATGGGCGGTTCAACTCGCACCACTTTAACTGGGCAGGTTTAGACCTCCTAAGCGGTTTACCAGTAATCACCTGCAGTTGGTTTCTGCTCTGCGTGGAGCATTATGCAGGTCCAGATTGGCGGGGGCAAAATTAAGGACTGAAGATGATAATACAAAAAGTAGATCGAATCAGAACCCAAATCCTATCCCAAACACCAAAGGGATAGACAGACAAACACATCTTAACAAACAATAAAATCACAGGAGACAAACCGAGTTAACAGGTTTCCCAAAACATATAACAGGAATTGAATTGATTCTTTATTTTCTCCTTGGTAGGAGGGCTAACAAAACAAAACAAATGCAACAATATAAATACATACAAAGAAAGAAGGAATGAATGAAAGAAAGAAAGAAATATGTGTTCAAACATCACCTATAAGCTACCAAAGCGTATGTGTAGTATAAGCACAGATTGCACATCGATTATCTAAGACTTCCATCGCAGATAACTTTCTGATTATGGAGGAATCTTGCTACATAGCAATAAAAGCTTGGTTTTGTTCCAGTATACGAACATACGCTATTAGTTGGTAATTTCCAAACAGTACTGAAATTAATGACTCATTGCTCAAACTAGCCAATTTTATGTACAGATTTACACAAAACTTCTGCCATATTCCAAACCACATTTTATGTCTGTGGTGGGAGGTAGTATGACACGACAGCAAACAGTGTGAAGCATAGTTTTCTGTAAATTTCCCACAATCTGATCAAAGCCGTTCGGAGAACCTGTTGTAATATAAAGCAATAAGGTTAATTACGGGCCTGCAAGGACTCAAGATTCTTGGATGTTTCTTTACAATTCCCAGTACATAGATGGCTTTACATCTGGATGAAACTGAAAGAAGCTTTTGCGATTGTCATCACTACATCAGACACCATTGCTATGTTCGAATTATCTCGTAATTTTTCATTGACCAGCTTTTTCCATTGACATTTAGAAGGAAAGCTCCTGCTGTGTTTAGGTAACCAGTAATGTATATATCCAAATCATATTCGGGGAGAAATTGAAAAACATCAGGGATAAATCCATATAAAACATCTCTAAACAGACAATAGGAGGTGAGTCTGTACACAAATACACGTTTTACAGCAAAAGAAGTGTCTAGCCTGCACAGCTGACCCAACAGTGTACATGTACGCTTCTAAATTTCATACTGTAAGCGCCTTGCCCCAAGAAGGCTAAATGCCTCACACGTTCTTGTTTGTATGCTTATACCCTGGATTGTCTTAATACATAAGCGGTGAGCTCTTTGTAATGTTTCGGTAGTACTAGAGTATCGTAGATTCGTTTTAGAGTTAATGGGTGTAGCTCGGTTTCACAAAAGCCAGAGTTTAGAATTAAAAAAAAAAAAAAAAAAAAAAAACCTTTTTCTGATTTTCGAGCACAATCAGCCACAATTCCTTTCATAGTCATGTTTTTGGTACAAGTAATTCCCAGATGGGTATATTTGTCAGTTTCCTTTAATTTATTTTCACCCAAGAACCATCGCGTCTGTGAACGTCTATAAGAGTATTCAGGCTCATTGAAGACAATAACAGCACATTTAAGTGCATTGTATCCCGGGCGCCACATGCGTGAAAAATTAAAACAACTGAAGACCAGTTTTAAACAATGACAGAAGTTACATATCATCCGCAACAGTTGGGCAGGTGAGGTTAATTCAATTAATGCTTAATCCAAGATTTGACGCACACAGCTCATCCAATGAATCGTTTATAAAACACAGAAACATAAGAGGGGAAAGAGCACCGTCTTGCCTTGTTCCTTGCAATAAATTAAATTTCGCTGACTGGAACGAAACAAGACATAGCTAGTCAAAACATCATGAAGGTTAGCCATCAATTTAACCAAGAGCTCCAAGCAATGACACCAAAGAGAAATAGAAACAAACATGAAATAACTAGACCCTAATGGAAACATGGAAAGCGGAAAGCCAAAAGGACAGACACTAGGTAAATCTATAAAATCCAACCCCTTATCAATGAAGGATTAATTTCAGAATCGATAAAAGGACGGAGAGCATGCCCATGTATATATAGTTTGGAACCCAATACCCGGCGTAGTCTCCAGTACAGCCTATACAAGCGGCGTTTACACGAGATCTCAGTGTTAATTAAATAACGTAGTGAACTTATTCAGTACCTGGTGTCGCCACTGATATGTTCTATACAAGCGTTCACACAATCAGGTCACATTCCGCACAGTTCTTTGAGAAATTGTACGAATTCATGGGTGTCTCTCGTAAGTTCCGTACCCACACACTCAAATACACACACTCTGTGGATGAGCGATCCGGTAATCTTGCTAGCCAGGGTAGAGTCTTTAGTCCCTGCATCTGGACGTAATTCATTACAATCAGGGTGGGTGTTATCATCTTCAAACCTAAATCCAGTCTGGGCAACAAGAGTCTGTACAGTGGAGAAAGCACCGTTTCAGGGTATTCCACTGCCGTCATGTTTCCCTGGACAAATTAAAAGTCACTCTTATGATTGTAACTCACAGCCGACTTCGATCTGCTAGATATAGGCCTGTGTTTCATTGCGCCTGTTTGGAGATACTTTGGTTTTATCTCGACCATTGTAGCTCTGGCATAGCGGCACAATTTTCAAGTATACAAATAACGCGGGTCCTTACTTCGACAAAATTGTTCTCGGAGGCATTTTAACTGACTGTTCTCAGAAAGATGATTTGCAGATATGGTATGACTTTTTAAAGAGAAAGATTACCTGCAAACATGCCTCAATTTTCATGTAGACCGACAGACAATCAATTTCCTACGGTGTAAGTTATACGTGCATTTTTATATGGTGATCCCATGCATAACATGCGGTCGATAAACGAGGGTAATCAATAATTGAGAGTGCTGATTTGGCTTGTTTGTTAACTTTCGATAGCGCCGGGTAGATTTTGCAATTGGTTGACAGTTTAAGTCAGATTAAAAAAGACTATAGATTAAATCGGGCTTGAATATATTAGAGGGTCACTAAATAACAGGGTATTTGTACTCTCTGAATTATTCTGTTCTGTTGTGTATTTTTGCATCTAAAGGATAAATCTTTATAGCACACATAAACAACAGCTGGTGTTAAGGGACGGTTTGGTCACCGTAAGATCATTTCATCATATTGTAAATATTTTTAAAGTCCTTTGAAATTATTGATTCCATTGTGGAACTTAGACACTATGAGGGTCACTGATGGTTAAGTTTGAAATAGGTTGGGCACACTAACAGATTTCAGTTGTTTGGTTTGTTCCTGGCCTTTAAAGGATATAGCTTTTATAAAACAAAATGCATCGTTGAACACCAATGATCTTCTAACTATCAACATAATTGGTCATTTAAAACATAAGGTAACAGTTTTTGACTAGACATGTATATTTCATCTATATATCAAGCAGTTTTTCTATCGTAAGTGAAATGTACGGTGAACCGTAATGCGTCGGGGAACTATCTGACCTGTCTCTAAAAGGCATGTCGGCGAAATGTTTTTTTTTTCCATGAAGTGTCCCATTACACCGGCAGTCATGGGTTTCACACTCGGATTAGATATATTCATCCGCAACTTTATCCATATATTTTGTAAAGGAAGAATGCCGGTGTAAAATTAATAAACAGAAGGGCATGTGCGTTCAAGAAATGCATCGATAGAACGTTCAAATTGTAATACGTATGTAGTTTGTGGAGCTTACGAAACTATTGTGAATCTGTATAATTTCTTGTGGGAAAGTGTCTGTCCTTGTGGCCTTCCTTTGTTTGGGTTTCCGTTGTGGTCTGGTTGCTTGGTGTTTGTGTTTCTTTCCCTTTGGTGTCTTTTATGGGTGGAGTAAGTTAATTATATCAATTCCTGATCTTTGTTTTACTTCTACTTTGGCGGTGATTAGGCTGGTTGTATTAAGATCAGTTGTTTCAATATACTGTTCACTTAGGGGCAACTGTTGATATCAATTGACCCCCCCCCCCAAAAAAAAAAAAAAAAAAAAAACACACAAAAAAAAACAAATCTTAGTTTCGATAAGTAGGATGAATGCTCGTATGTTACATCCAGTCAGTTCGTTTGGCGCTCGATATTATAGAGACGATCAGCAATAAGAGCAGGGTTTAAAACTGCTGATCTACAGTTGCAGAACGCCTCGAGTGCAGTCAATGCTTTGAGCTATTGTCGATTCAAAATGACTTTGATTGTGAGCGCTGAAACTTTAAGCAATCCAGCTTATTCTCCCTGTAATCGTTGAGGTTGTTCCATAAAGGCCAGGGAGAAAAAGCCACCAGGAATCTACGTTTCCGTTCAAGAAGAGACTAGAAAGGTATCTCCTATTCGTTTTAAGTAATAGCATTATGAAAACACTCCAATTCAAATATAATATTGAAAATTTTACAAAAACAAATAATAATTAAATAAATAAATAAATAAATAAAATAAAATTTTATGATAAAAAGGCTTTTATTCTTCACATTTCTTCTGAAAAAGAAACGACTGTGGGAACTCGTTTGAAAAAATAATGTATACCCATGTAAACCCCCGTTTTACTACATAACACTGGGGTTTGAGGGGTTCAAAATTATATGGTCGTGTTTTTGTGGTGTGCAGACATATTTACAGCTTCATTCCGTTATCATCGCATCCCAAACTGACGGTTCATCACGAAAAACGTCAATATAATTTTGCCCCCTTTAACCTCACTTTTATATAGTAAAACTTGGATTTCCGGGGGTATACATTATTTTTTCTTAATTCTGGTCTAAAATATTGATTGCGGGTACTCGTTAGAACCGCCTCAATTAGGCGGTTCTAATGAGTGTCCACAATCTATATTTATAGCAGAAATAAGAAAAATATCACAATATTTCATCATAAAATTTTCATATTTTCGGCGATAAAGGTGGCAATGTATTTGTATGGGCTTGTTAGCGTAATAGATAGCATACCACACCCGTTAGTATTGCAACGGAAGGTGAGGTGATTTTTCTCCGGGTACTCCGGTTTTCGCCCACGTTTGATTAACGATCGGCTCGATATGAGTGAAATAATCTTGAAGGGGTCGTTAAACCAAATCCCACCCCCGAAAAAAAAAAAAAAAAAAAAAAAACACGCCGTTAGGACATAATGAGGTTCTTATATTTCGTCAGAACGACTCGTATTCTGCTGTACGAAGACACGCCTATACAAATACGTTGTACACTTTACCGAAAATAACGAAATTTTTAAGATGAAACATTGTATTTGTTCTTATTTCTCCTCAAAACATAGATTGTAGGTACAAGTAAGAACCGCTAGAACAACCTGATTGAGGCGGTTCTAACGGAAACACATAATTTATATGTATATTCTAGAGCAGAAATAAAAGTGGGGTTCAATAGGGTTAAAATTATATAGGCGTGTTTTCGTTATGGTTGTTCTAAAGCAAAGAAAGACTATTGGTGAAAGTCAGAAAGTCAGAACCGCCTCATTGTAACGTCCACCAACACTCGACAGTTTGAAGCAAACATTTAAACAGTGTATCCGTCTTTTGTAAAACGCCTTTTCCTCTATACATTACGCTAACACACCCGTGCGACAAAGTGCATTTTTCACATCTCCAAAATGGCTACTTTTCGGATGAAAATCCATGATATTTTCCTTATTTATACTGCAAACATAGGTTGTGGGTACTCGCTAGAACCGCCTCATTGCGGTTCTACCGAGTACCCAAAACGTATATCTTGGAGTAAATATAAGAAAAAAATAACGTTTACCCCCGTTAACCCCAGTTTTTTTTCTATACAAAGTACGGTGTAAGGGGGTATTCATTTCACGGACTTGTTCACGTGATGTAAAATTATGTTTACAAAGGCATAAATATAAGGACTTGATAACCTTATAGTTAACAAAAAGTTAACTATAAGTTACCTTGTTACCAAGTTACCAAGTTACCTTGGAGTTAACAAAAACAAAAAACAAAAAAAACAAACAAAAAAACAAAAAAAAAATACAATACGGACTTGTTTATCTAATAATCCGGGCATTTTCTCTTGAAAAATCATCCTTTCAGAGAAAAAAGCAGCGTTTACAGGGGTATGCAGTAGTTTCCTTATGTTTGTTCCAGATACCCCTTAGCACTTGCAATCTGTGGACTAGAATTTGTTTTCTTACAAAAAACACAGATGTCTCCCCCTTTTTGACCTCTAAGTATGACTTTGACATTGGAGGTATTGACCTGGGTCTTGTGTGCAACACATCATCTAATGACGATGAGCATTTCTGCAAAGTAACTTAAAAAAGTTCATAGAGAAAAAAGACAATTATTGACTGTACATAAAAAGCCATTTTTTTACCTTTGACCTCTAAGCATGGCCTTGACCTTTGAGGTACAACACAACGTCTCATAGTGGTTAACATTTTTGCCAAGTAATTTCATAATCCATCCTAGAAGAGGAAAGTTATTGACTATACACAAAAATGGCCCCTTTTTGACCTTTGACCTCTAGGTATGACCTTGACATTGGAGGTATGGACCTTGGTATTGCACACGAATCATCATCTAATGAAGATGAATATTTCTGCATGGTTACTTTAAAAAGTTCATCCAGGAATAAAAAAGTCATTGACTGGACACACACACAAAAAAGACTTTCTTTTTTTGGCATTTGACCTCTTAGTATGACCTTGACCTTCGAGGTACCGATCTTGGTCTAGCGCGTAACACGTGGTTTCATGATGGTTAACATTTCTGCCAAGTGATTTCACATCTATCCAGGAATAAGAAAGTTAGTGACTGAACACTAAAAAAGGCCCCTTTTTTACCTTTGACCTCTTAGTATGACCTTGACCTTTGGATCATGCAAGAGACACATCGTCTCATTGTGGTTAACATTTCTACAAAGTAACTTCAAAATCCATCTACAAATAAAAACGCGAAAAAGGCCCCCTTTTGACCTTTGACCTCTACGTATGACCTTGACCTTTGAGATACCAACCTGGATCATGCGTGCAACACTTGTTCTCATGATAGTTAACATTTAAACCAAGTAAGTTCAAATTCTATCAAAAAATAAGAAAGTTATTGACCAAACACGAAAAAAGTCCCCTTTTTTGACCTTTGACCTCTAAGTATGACCTTGACCTTTGAGGTACCAACTTGGGTCATGCACGCAACACATCGTCCCATGGTGGTTAACATTTCTTCCAAGTAATTGAAAAATTCATCTAAAAGTAAGAAAGTTATTGACCAAACACGAAAAAAGGCCCCTTTTTACATTTGACCTCTAAGTATGACCTTGACCTTTGAGGTACAGACTTGCCTCATGCGGGCCAAATATTGACTCATGGTTGTTAATATTTCTGCCTATTAATTTCAAAATCCATCTGAAAATAAAAAAGTTATTGACCGGACACGGTTTTCCCATACATACATACCGACAAACTTCCAAGGGGGATAACTCAAAAAGTATAATTGCGAGAGCTATAGTTCTTGCACACGGCACGTCGTCTAATACTGATTAATATTTATATGAAGTTTCGTAAAGATAGCTTGAACGGTTTTCAAGTTAAAGAGCGGACACGATTTTGTGACAGACAGACAAACAGACAGACGCCCGGGGGAAAAACAGTATGTTTCTCCGAAAAAAAAATTCGGGGGAGACATAATGAGGTATAACAAAACTACAAGCCTCTGAAGGACAACTCTATTTTCATCGGAAAAAATGTCAGCTGAGGTGATATATAGCAAATACATAATTAGTGTCTTTGATTATAAAATATAATCGGTGAGCCTTAGACAAGTTTATAGAGGCGAGCTTTAGCGAGTCCCTTACAAAATTGTCGCGGCGAACGGATTATAATATGACGGGCACTAATCATGTTTTAGTCTATACCGCATTTCAAAACGATCAAAGGGTTTTGCAATAATTTAGCAAATTTAGACAAAACAGACAGTGTGGCATGTTAAACGACATCCAGTGCCATGACGCGCATACGTAGTATAACGTGACGTCAACAAGTGCAGAGTGTCTGCCGTCACCGCGCCACAGAGACGTAGGAAACAACATGGATGCTTGAATAAAAGTTTCTCAGCGTTTTACATTTTGTATGAAATATGTAAATAAATAGTTTATTTTAGCTTTAGAAATTATTTTCGAGGTTGACACGCCCGCATTTGCAGTGCGCGGTTATTCCAACAGGCCATTCAAACCAGGAAAGGCCGAGAAGGCAAGAATTTAGCTGAAATTTCTGAAAACCTGTTTAAATAAATATTGCAAAGATTTTATCTTGCAGTTTTGTTGTCTTCCCGTGTATAAATGGTTGCATGTTATTGTTTACACTTGTAAATTAGGGACCTGAAAAGTAAGTCTCGTCTAGACATATAATAGGTTAGTAAAATAACCGATTACCTATTATAGCGTGCAGTTTTTCGGCCCCCTTTATTAGGTTACTAGAAGGCCTGATTGCGGTATAAAAAAAGTGGTTTTAATAAAACGGGTGTGTTATCTTAAATTAATGTGAAATACGTGATAACGTTTGTGTACAGTGATCGCACCAATCACTGATGCAATGCACATTAACCCTTGCATCCTAGATTATCGTTCATGTTTACTTGTGTTGAAACACAAGAAAAAGACACTTCGTATTCTTCAATTTGTCTTCTTTAAATGAGCTCTAAGCAGCCAGCAAAAGGTGCTAGAAACCATGTGACGTTTTGCATGAAGCTAAATCAAGATCTCCACTACATGTTTGAAACCAGGGCAGCGAAGGCTCTGGCTAGTCGACGGTGTAATAAATACCATTTACCCGTGCGCTGGTTCACTGATGTACATGGGTACGTCAAAAGTGCAATAATTATTGTTCAATTCTTTTGCGAAACTGAATCTATCAAACTGGCAACTCCAAGTAAACAAAAAATAGATTTTAAAATAAATTGCAGGGAATTAAAGTGAAAAACAAGACGTATGAAATTACAACAAACCATGTACTTTAAAGTAAGCAAGGCGTTCATATGTGTGTCCGTTTGTTTGATAGAATGTTCGTTTGTTCATGGACAAGTTCTAAGAAATGAACACGACTTTATGGTTGCAGCGAAACAAGCGAATAAAAATGTAATAACACAAGCTGTGAAGAACTCGAAATTGCTGTCTAGTCGGATAGAGAACTCATGGAATGATGTTGCGTCCCGTGCAGCAGAAGCTTTAGAATACTTGAAAGACCTCCCGACAGATGTCAGCACGTCATGTTTGAATCATACTGAAATTTTTCTGGAAGGTATAGCCACTAAACCACGACAGGATTGGGCTTTAAGGAGTAAGTTATCATTTAATCGCATATTTTTGTATCTCGCTTATTATGAAGTTTTAGAAAACGTATCGGTCCACATGTCCGTGCAATTAAGACCCATGTATACCCAAGTAATTATAAGAAAAGTGGGATTTGCAGTGAAAAGCATTATTTTGGGTAATTTATTCTCCAAAACACGGAGTGTAAGTGATCATAAGAACCGCCTGATTACAGCGGATTTAACGAGCCTCCATAACCAATGTTTGTAGCCGAAATAAGATATGAATATCACCAATTTTCATCCGAAAATCGCCATCTTTACATCTATGATCTATACTCATCGGCAATAGAAATTATACACTCCTTTTTCAAATTGTCACTGGCACAAAATTATAATGAAATTATTCCAATTGTATAAATTATCACCAGTGGCATGTCTGCTATTGATTTACCGAATAAAATGTTTAACGATAGCCACGATTTAACGGGTAAGGCCACAGACTAGGGACAAGGGTCGAAAACTTGTTCAAGTTTCCGTTGAGTCATTGTTTCGCGAATGTGATTCTCATTTTTACAAGTTATTACTCAATATCTAATTTTGGATACAAGCCTCCGTGATGTAGTGGTTACGCTACTTGCCTTGTAAACCAAGGGTTGCAGGACCGATCCCGGGCTTCTCCAGACTATCGGATGAGTCTTTAAACCGAGGTCCCGTCTCCGCTTGACCTTAGCTGTTGGTGGGACGTAAAACTCAAACACTCTCTCACTCATCTAACGTTGGGAATATTGTTTACGAAATGAAAATTTTC
Organism: Lucinisca nassula; assembly: GCA_963580285.1. Classification (NCBI taxonomy): domain Eukaryota; kingdom Metazoa; phylum Mollusca; class Bivalvia; order Lucinida; family Lucinidae; genus Lucinisca; species Lucinisca nassula. Next base: position 15,381,447 of record OY757010.1, read on the forward strand.
ACAATGGTTGTAATGTTATCGACCTTAATATATTGAACGAAACCATCGGAAGTAAACGAAACGTATGACATTTCTGATTGTTGATTTTGTTTTAGTCAGTATTTAAGACACATCTAAAGATGCCAAAACGAGTGAAGGCACTTTTGTTCGATTTTTGGCTTGAAATATTATTTTGAAAAATTTCGCTGAAAAAGCAGTTTTTGAGATTCTAATAAAATGTTTGTTCTCGATAATTTTTAGATGGTATGCTATTGTTTTATTCCTTACTTTTTACTTATTACTAATATGCAAAAACGTTGATGTCAAAAATCGATTACAAACAGATTTTGTAAAAAATGTACTTTTTTAGATTTTCCCCAAAAACTTTTAATTTTGAACACCAGATTTTCATTAAATTGTTACAGATTTCATGTCTATAGATAGTCACATTCTTAATGAGTAATTGTTAACAGAATTATCCACTCGTTATGTCAGACCGGCCCCCGCCCATAGGGGCTTGAAGAAATATATGGGCTGCATGATGCTTCCACGCAGAGCTGAATCCGGCCCGCACACAAGTACTGGTAAACCGCTTAGAGGATCTAAGCCTGTCCAGGAACCGTGGTGCGAGGTGGACCGTCCATGCTAATAAACCCTATTGGGTTCATTGGGCGACAGGGCTTGAGATGTCATTTCATCTCAATGTCGGGTAAAAGTCCCACAAATTGGAAGCAACGTCTCCAAAATGACCTTTACAGTGTTGACGGGGACATTAAACCTCAAATCAACCAAAAACACGTTATGTCAGACGAGACAATTTAAAAGTGATTAGTTTCTATTTCCGGTCAGTATAGACTATTGTAATGCCCGTTAAGGGAGGGTCGGACTATGTTGTATTGGGTTGTAATATCCTTTATAAGCGCAATTACATTTTGTCTGACTTTGGAATGAGAACAGTAGCATGTAGAATTTAAATTTTGTCATTGAACTTATCACACAAGGTTTTTAGTGTCTTGCATCATTCAGGTCAAATGCTGCTTAATGCATGCCCTGGAAAGCCACCGACCCCCACTTTATGCTTAAAAAAGGAGAGTACAGGGATCGGATTCTATTTTGTTTATTAATGCTGTATTTCATTACGAAAACACGCCTATATAATTTTGACCCCCCCTTGGACCTCACTTTTATATAGTACAACTGGGGTTTACAGGGGTCAACTTTTTTCTTATTTTTGCTCTAAAACATAGATTGAGGGTACTCGTTAGAACCTCGATGAGGCGGTTCTAACGAGTACCCACAATCTATATTTTGCGCAGAAATAAGAAAAATATCACAAATTTTCATCTTAAAATTTTCATTTTTTTCGGCAATAAAGGAAGCAATGTATTTGTATAGGAATGTTTTCGTAACGTAAAGTCTATAAAAATCAAAGCACTGTCAGCACTGATGGATTGATTGGCTCGGAGTGTGGGCTTGAAAATGGTTCTGAACGGGGACGGACAGTTTCGAAAGCAAACAGTGTAGATCCTTATCGAAACCTCGTTCTATGGCGTCTGATATGGGTCTTCACTGTTTGTCAAACCCAACACATGATCCCAACCTAGCTTCTAAAGATTACTCTCTTAAGCAACACTCTGGTATCACAAAGCTAAGAATAGCGCGGTTATTTTCTATAATTACCCGTTACCTTGATTCCCTACGAATCAGAGAGTCACGTGTACTCCAGCACAGAAGAGACGTGCTTAGTAAATTTGGGTCGACTGACAAACAATCAACCTACAATAACACCAAAACAATTGTTTCCAGCAGCTGTGTGAAGACTTTCTTAGGGTTCGAACTTACCATCACGTTAACACGTCCGTAAATTTAACACCCCTCTAAACCACTCTTTAACACCGCTTTATATAGAGAGAACTGAGGTTTGCGGGAGTAAACATTATTTTTCTTATTTCTGCTCCAAAATAGTTTTCGGGTACTCGTTAGAACCGCCCCAATGAGGCGGTTCTACCGAGCACCCACAAACAATGTTTTACGTAGCAACAAGAATTTTTTTTTAAAATGTCACAAAATTTCGTCTCAAAATCTACGTTTTAGAGATATGGATAAATGCACTATGTTCCACGCATATGTTATCATAATACCTGGTAAACGAGACATCAATGTCCAGGCCATTAAAGTTTTATCATCATGAAAACACACCTATATAATTTTGCCTTTTTATACCCCACTTTCATAGAGTAAAGCTGGGGTTTACAGGGGTATACATTCTTTTTCTTATTTATGCTCAAAAACAAAGATCGAGGGTACTCTTTAGAACCGCCTCGCCGAGACGGTTATAAGGAGTTCCTACAATCTGTGTTCGCCTCGCCGAGGCGATTCCACCGAGCTCCCACAATCTATGTTTGGAGCCGAAATATGAAAAATAACAGAATTTTAACTGACAATTTTCATTGTTTTTTTTTTTTTTTTTTTTTGGTGGTATTTTTTCCAATATATTTGAATAGGCGTGTTTTCGTAATGGTGATAAGAAAAAAGTCTCCCGGATAATGCCATATGTCTTGATGATTTGTTCGTTCCGTATTCCAGTGGTTGATTCTATGGGGAAACCGCCAAGTGAATTGTTGAACTTTCACATTACCTGGCTCGGTTCATATGATGAGTGTGTTTCTATACAAGCCAAAGTTAATAATTCAGCGGGTATAGACTATCCCTTTAAAGGACGATATTGTTTAGCGTCATTTCCTCTCGCTGGTGGTACAGAAGGGCAGGTAAGTCAATTAACCCTTTTTGTACCAAATGGAATCTTCCTCCTTATATATAGCAGGAGTCCATTTCGAAATTTAGGGTTGTCAGGTTGTGTTTTCTTCAAAATCTATTGGGGAAATGGCTTAACTTTTTGCAAACAGTGTAGGCCCTGATCAGACGCCGCGTTCTGCGGCGTCTGATCTGGGCCTGCACTGTTTGCCAGGGAACCCGTTTCCGGGTTTCTGGTACTAAATGGGTGAAGTTTGTTATATAGGTAAAAAAGAGGTTGTTCTAAATAAAACCTTGAATGTTTCGTGTCAGAAATAAAGTCAGATTTTGTGAGAGCAATCCTTTGCTGAAAGCATTCGCTGCAGTTAGGGAAATTTACTCAATTTTATAGGATCATTTCTTCAGTGTAATTTCTCTATTAGAACGAGTTGCAAGTAAGACAACTTCTTCTAAAGCATATTACTAAAGATTTCGGAAATTCTTTCTTTTTGATTTCTTAACCCAATGGCCTCTGGTAAGCGACCAGCTATGGAACTGTTCAAACCACTTTTGAAAAGTCCCAAAGGTGTTCGCACTGTTAATATTTGTAATTATACTGTCATTGTCAGTAAAATCGTAAGGAACAGATCCTCACATATTGCAACACAAGGGTTCGATACCTATCGGGGGACGGTAACATTCTTTCATGGAGATTGATCATGAAATCTTTTATACGGCCATTCTCTCCCTTCTGCTGGTTCAACAAGGGTGATTTTCAGTTTCTGGCATGTGCTCTGTATTGGATAACCGCGTACATATAAGCCTTCCCAAGAAAAGTGTGGACAGGTAAACTGACCGGCTAAAATGACCTCAACATTGTTGATAGTATTGCTGGACCGCCAAACTCCAATACAAACAAACAAAACAAATTACACCACAAGAAACACAGCCATCTCATGCTGCTGTATTGATTATTGAAAGTTCAGAAACTATATCTGCTCATAAGCGTTAATCAAAATGATTAAGATGATTCGCTATTCGCAATAGACTTATACCCCTAGGGCTATGCAAGCGTAGCGGTTATTTGTTTGATAAGTATTTCTTCTACAGCCCTATCTTTTAGCGCCGCCGGTAGAGTGGTTGGCTTATTCATGATATTAAGCGACGGATGGCGCGGTTGGTACATGAATGGGTGACCCTCTTCTCAACCTCGGGGGCGACACGACAAACGCTGCACAAGGACAAACTGGCTAGGGTGTTAGATGAGTCGGCTGCTGTGAGTGCCTGCTGTTTTCATAGATCTTGTAGTATTGCCATGCTCTGTCTAAGATATAAGTGTCGATTTTCAGGCTACACTTTTCACATCTAATGGTGCAGCATTGTCAATCGGGGTATGTGTCCCCAACAGTTGCAGTGATGCCGATACAACTGAATTGCTGAGTACTCGTAAGTAGATTATTAAAAGAAACAATAATGGGGCGGTAGAGTTTGCCAATGATCCGAAGCGCCAGAGTCGTAAATGCATTCATCACGTGAAATAAACACCCGTAAACCCCACATTACAGAGAGGCATCTGGAGTTTATGAGGTATTCATTATTCTTCTTATTTCTGCTCCAAGACTATGTTGTAAGTAAAAATAAAGTGTGTGTGTGTGTGTGTGTGTGTGTGAATTCGGGTTTAACGTCGCTTTCAACAATTTTTCAGTCATATCACGACGGTGTCTGGTTGCGACAGGGAGCTCAATGCTCACGTTTATAGTGCTGCCTCACTGAAGTATCATGTCCCAGACACATTACATGATACCACACCCAGTCACATTATCCTGACACTGGATCGACCAGTCCTAGCTCTACCCCGTAAATCTGAGTGCCAAACGAGGAGCAGCTAGTACCATTTTTAACGACTTTGGTATGTCGCGGCCCGGGATCGAACCCGAGACCTCCCGTTCCCCGGAGCGGACACTCTACCAACTGAGCTATCGGGGCCGGTGTAAAAATAAAGAATAGTATCACAAATGTTCTTAAGAAAATTAACCATTTTGGGCATTGCACTATGTAATACAGATGTGTTATCATTATGGCTTCATTTATATCTGATGTTAGTGCTTCTTCGCTCATTCATTACGAAAACACGCCTATACAAATACATTGCCGATTTTGTGGCCAAAAATTAAAAATTTTAAGATGAAAAAATGTGATATATTTCTTATTTCTGCTCAAAACATAGATTGCGGGGATTCGATAGAACCGCCTAGACGAGGCGGTTCTATCGAGTACCCACAATATATGTTTTTGAGCAGAAATAAGAAAAATAATGTATGCCCCCTTAAACCCCAGTTTTACTGTATAAAAATGGGGTATGAGGGGTTCAAAATTATATAGGCGTGTTCTCGTAATGTTTCATCATCTTGCAAAATGTATTAACACACACATGGCTTGATTCATTCATATTTGTGTTGCCCTGTTTCTCTGACGTAGCGCATAGTCGCAAGTAAATCAATCTGTTTAGCCATTCAGTAAGAACAATAAGAAAACACGCCTATACAAATACATTGTAACCGAAATAATAATAATAATAATAATAATAATAATAATAATAATAATAATAATCGACCTTATTTATAGAGGGTAACACATTTAGTAAACTAGTACTAATCTTCCATGTGGCCCTCTTTTCCTGGGTAGAAACCAATACTACGCAATGTGGATAAAGTCTCTTGCTCAAGGAAACAACACTTGCCGCTCGTGGGGATCGAACCCGGTACCTCTCGATCCCGAGTCCGATACTTTACCACTGCACCACAGTGCTGCAAACCCCAGTTTTTCTATATAAAAGTGGGGTTCGAAGGGAATCAGAATCATATAGGCGTGTTTTCGTGATGTACCACGAGAGGCAAGTGTTGTTTCCAATGAAACTTTTAAGACGAAAAAATGTGACATTTTTCTTATTTCTGCCTAAAATATACATTGTGGATACTCGTTAGAACTGCCCTATCGAAGCGGTTCTAACGAGTACCCACAATCTGTATTTTAGAGCAGAAATAAGGAAAATAAGGTTTACTCCTGTAAAATAGACGTAAAGGCAATGATCAGGAAACGATATCGATACGGTTAACCCTCAACTCCCATCAATGACACCAAAGGGAAAGTCACACAGACATGAAATTACTAGACCTTAATGGAAACATCAATAGTGGAAAGCGAAAAGGACAGTTGCTTTCCCACGAAATGGCCAAATTGGCCCAGTTTTTCTATATCAAAGTTTTATTCTGGCGGTCAAATGTACATCACGAAAACACGCCTATATGATTCTGCGCCCCTCGAACCCCACTTTTATATAGAAAAACTGGGGTTTGCAGGGGTAAACATTATTTTTGTTATTTCTGCTCTAAAATATAGATTGTGGGTACTCGTTAGAACCGCCTCATCGAGGCGGTTCTAACGTGTACCAACAATCTTTATTTTGAGCAGAAATAACAAAAATGTCACAATTTTTCATCAAAAAATTTCGTTCTTTAGGCGGTAAAATTTACATTGTATTTGTATAGGCGTGTTTTCGTAATGTATAGGCGTGTTTTCGAGATGGGGATGTTTTAGATACATGCTATGTTTGTTATTTATTCTCGTGCACAGTGACTATGCGTGCTCGTTAGAACCGACTCAACGAGGCTCATTACGAAAACACGCCTATACAAATGCATCACCAATTTTACCGCCGAAAATCGAACATTTTTAGATAAAAAAATGTGATATTTTCCTTATTTCTGCTTAAAATATAGATTGTTGATACTCGTAAGAACCGCCTCGATGAGGCGGTTCTAACGAGTACGCACAATCTATATTTTAGAGCAGAAATAAGAAAAATAAGGTTTACCCCTATAAACCCCAGTTTTACTATATAAAAGTGGGGTTCATGGGGGTCAAAACTACATAGGCGTTTTTTCGTGATGTTGAGGCGGTTCTAACAAATTGCCACAATCTGTGTTAACATATATAACGTTCCTTTATTTGTTCGTAGTTTAATAACCCAGTCAAGTCATATCTGGTCAGTTAACCTTACCGCACGTTTCCTGGGCAGACTCATACATAAGCGGTTTACCAGGACAGTGCACAATGTTTCGTGTCAGCTGCCCTTCGCGAATGAGCGGAAGAGAGAGAACACGACAGGAGGACCATAATGGTCATATGTCGCTCACCTGAGCTAAGAGATTTACATGCTGGTCCCGGGGCAGAGCATTTTTTTGCCCCAGGTCTATAATTTGAACAATATCAGATACCAAAGGTATGGGCCTTCTGGTTTCACGTAAGAAGGTTTTTAAAGGTTTTGCCAATATAAGCCTATGTAAAACCAGTGGGCCCCGGTGCAGGGCCATTTTTGATATAATATGAACAAACTTGGTAGAGGTCCACTAGATCAAGCTTCATACCAAATATCAAATACCTGGGCCTTTTGGTTTCAGACAAGAAGATTTTGTAAAGGTTTTCCCTATATACCTCTATGTAAGCCCAGTGGGCCCCGCCCCGGGCCCATTTCTGGCCCAAGGGCTATAAATTGAACAACCTTGGTAGAGGACCACTAGAAGATGCTTCATACAAAGTATCAAAGACCTGGCCTTCTGGTTTCATACAAGAATATTGTTAAAGGTTTTCTCTTATTTGCCCATTTTTGTTGCCATGGCAACCATAGTTCTGTATAGAATTGAATTTTTTGAACAACTGCGAGAGAGGGCCACATAAGGATTATTTCTGCCAAGTTTTGTCAACATCTGTGCAGCCGTTTCGGAGATGTTGTTTAAATAAATTTTGGACGGATGGATTGACGAGCCGATAACGACGACGAAGGACGGTGAACGATAACAACAGCTCACCCTGAGCCTTTGGCTCAAGTGAGCAAAGAATCTTGAAAGAGGTCCACAAGACGAAGCTTCACACCAAATATCAAACACCTGAGCCTTCCGGTTTCAGACAAGAAGATTTTTAAAGGTTTTCCATATATAAGTCTGTGTAAAACCAAAGGGCCCCGGGGCGGAGGCATTTATAAGCCCCGGGCTATAATTTGAACAATCTTGATAGAGGTCCAGAAGACGAAGCTTCATACCAAATACCAAACACCTGAGCCTTCTTGTTTCAGACAAGACGATTTTTAAATGTTTTACCTATGTACGTTTATGTAAAACCAAAGGGCCCAGGAGCGGGGTCATTTTTAGTCTGAACAATCTTGGTAAAGTCCACTAGATAAGGCTTCACACTAAATATCAAAGACCTGGGCCTTGCGGTTTCAGAGGAGAAGATATTTTAAGATTTTCTCTATATAAGTCAATATAAAAAAGGGAGATTTTTGGCCCCGGAGCTATAATTTGAACAATCGTGATAGAGGTCCACAAGACGAATCTTCATACCAAATATCAAACACCTGAGCCTTCCGGTTTCAGACAAGAAGATGTTTAAAGGTTGTTCGTATGTAAGTTAACGAAAAACCACAGGGCCACATTTTTGGCTCCTGTGATCTTGATTTGGGACAACTTTGAAAGGGGATCACCTAAGGATCATTCCAGTGAGGTTTGGGAAAAATCCGATCAATGGTTTAGGAGGAGATATCGTTTGAAGAATTTTTATTCGCACCGACGGACGGACGTCCGGACGAAGAACAAAAAGTGATCCATAAAGCCCACTTCGTCACTACATGACAGGTGAGCTAAAACCGAGTTTTCATGAACAATCTGCACAAAAGAACGTTGCCGACCGGCCGGTATCGAACCCGCGCATTCTGATCACCAGTCAGACTCGCATCCATCTTGTTAACAAGTCTGTGTAATGAATATCCCTCTAAAATAGAAGTGGAGGCAATGATCAAGAATCGATACAATTAACCCACAGCTCCCACCAGAGATACCAAAGGAAAAGAACACAAACATGAAACAACAACACCTAATGGAAACATCAATAGCGGAAAGCCAAAAGGACATTTACTGTCCCACAAAAAGACCAAAATAAAGTAACATAAGCGACACAAACACTCAAAGACAAACCATAACAAAAATAAACCGCGACAGAAGAACCGCCTTGGAACGGTCAGCGGAAACATATTCCACCTGGGGGGGGGGGGGTGTTCTTAAATCGATTTCACGTGGCCACAGTCCTCGCCCTTTCTTCCGTCGCGAATAAGACAAATACTGTATTCATAAACCCCACTGTATATACAGACAACCGGGGTTTACAGGGGTTTACATTTTTTTTTCTTATTCCTGGTTAACGACATAGGACGTTGGTATTTGTTAAAGCCACCTCTTGGAGGCGGTTCTAACGAGCATCCACAACTTAATCTTCAGCATAAATTAGACAAAACATATCACAATTTCATCAGAAAAGTAACCATTTTGGCGATAGGAAAGACTATAAGAATCTTATATGGGTGTGAGGGGTGGATTGAAAAATCCGTCTCGAAGGACACTGTCCGGCATCACGAGGCTTGCCGAGTGATGCCGGACAGTGATCCCGAGGGACAGATTTTTCTATTCACCCCTCACACCCATATTGGATTCTTTTTCTTGCATATCTTCCATTTCTATTGCGAATGTTTAATGCTGCTGTCACTTCGGTTACCGACGTCCGCCATTTTGTGATGACACAACCGGAATGTTGAGTGACGTCACGCATGACGCCGCCGCGCATGAGGTTGTAATCAACCAGTGCATTTATCAAACACGCGATTATATTCGATTTGGGGTCGGAACACCAGGGTCAGAACATAAATTTCTATCCCAGGGTAAAATCACGGATTTCCTTGTCTGGTGTGCAAGAATGCACTATCTCGCACGGGTTATCGTAATGAGCTTCCGAGACCTGCTTGAAACATAAACAAGGCAAATAAAGTTTGCAAAATAAACATATTCTAGATAGGTTTATCCTTTGGAAGCAAGGAATGCACCACAGAATTGGAAAATATGGAGTGTACATGTTTTCTTGGCAAGTCTAGCTAGTTTCGGCCTCATCAGTGACCCTCAAATATTTTCAAAATTCAATAATGGAATCAATGATCCCAAAGGACGAGAAAATATAAACTACACTATGATGTAGGGCAGGGAGACTTTTTACGGCCGCCAGCTGTAGTGACGTGAAATTTCTGTTCATCCACATGATCAAATACATTTTACCTCGTGGACCTCTTATCCTTATGTTTTTGCTTGATTTGTTTGAGTTATGGATTAACGTCCCCGTCAACACTTTAAATCCATCAAGGACTGACGCTGCTTCCAATTTTGTGGGACTTTTACCCGACATTGAGATGAAATGACATCTCATGTCCTGCCGCCCAATGAAACTAATAGGGTTTATATGCAGGGACGGTCCAACTCGCACCGCTTTGCCTGGACAGGCTTTGATCCTCTAAGCGGTTTACCAGTGTTCGTGTGCGGGTCGGTTTCAGCTCTGCGTGGAAGCATTATGCAGTCAATCTATTTCTTCAAGCCCCTATGGGCGGGGGCTGTTTATCCTTATGTAATCGTAAACATGATCCTTTGCTGTACATGAGATTCGTAACGTCACTGATAATTACGATTAGTGTTGTGTTAAGCAAAGATTGTTGTCAATTTCATTACGATAACAAATCCGTGTGACATAGTGCATTGTTTAATATCTACCCGTACTTTTTTTCTGATGAGTCATTGTGATTTTTGACTTATTCTTACTCCAAATATAGAGCATGGGTGCTCGTTAGAACCGTCGCAACGAGGAGGTTCTGACTTGTACCCGCAATATATGTTATTGAGCATAAAAATAATGAGTTCCCCAATAAACCGCAGTTGTCTCTATAAAAAGTGCGTTTTAAACGAGGTGTTTATTACATTGGCTTGTTAACATGACGACAAAGTGTATACATACACTATATAGAGGATCTTACACGAGTGGTCATTTCATATGAAATTTATGAAACGAGCCTTTGGCGAGTTTCATAAATTTCATATGAAATGGCCACGAGTGTATGATTCTGTTTATCATATGACCACTTAAAGTAGATTTTATCGCCTTTAAATTTGACAAATGTATCCACAACTAGAGAAAGTGACCAGTGGGCCACGTATACCCCCGGCCAGCGCCATACACTGATATAGCTTTCAAGCTTGTATGCAATATAAAAAATAAAAATATACACTATTAAACAGAAAGAACTACAAAGGGAAATAACTCTAAAAGGCCTGACCCCTTGGCCCTTATTTTCTTTCCCACAATACAAGTAGTCATACTGATCATGTGTGCAAAATTTCAAGTTTCTATGTGAAGCAGTTCCTGAGATATCTTTGACACAAAATAATTGTTTACGGACACACAGACAGACAGACAGACGGAAAAGACAAAAACTATATACCCCCATTGCATACTTCGTATGCCGGGGGTATAAAAATGTATGGTTGACATGGACGTCCTCGTGACGTAACTTAATCCCGCCAAAGTGTTATTACACGTGTGGTCATACGATATCTATTACACGACGTTATCCACTGCTTATCAACGACGTCATGTGATAAATCCTATTTTTTGCGTTTTCCTCATTTATTACAGTTCTCAGCCTATTGCCTTTGAATACAACAACACTCCCTTCTCCGCAAGTGAATTGTCAGCTAGAGAGTCTGGAATATAATGCGAAGCCCATCATCGTAATGTAAGTACCAGGAACTTAACTCGAGCAATGAAACTACTGAAACTAACACATATAACCCCCAACATGCTGAAATGGGGCCCAACCCCATTGCCCCATTTAGTGATGCGATAAAATACGTTTATGCTATTAGATGGGTCTAGGCAATTGTTTCACTGTTGTTGGGACATAAATAATGCTTGTATGCGTTGATACATTTAATAAAACAAGTAATCACAGTTTGTGTTATCTGTTGTGTTGGTAAGTAACTGATGCATATTACATTTGTCTTTCCAGAATCATATGTTCAGTATTCGGTCTGGTAATGACAGTGGCTACAGCATACGATGTCATCGTTATATACTGGTTAAATCCATCAAGGACTGACAAGGCATTGCCTAAATATGAGGTATTGGTCATAGTACTTTTAAAGAGTGCTTATTATTAGTTAATCCTTATCTTGCTGAATATTCATTTAAGCCACACCCATTTCTGTCTACAACCAATCAAATTACTTGATGTAATTGATTGCTACAAATTCATAAACTAAATGCCAAACGGTGTAGATCCTGATCAGATGGCTTCTTCAGAAGCCATCTGATCTGGATCTACACTGTTTGCAAAGATAGGGGTTGTCGTGAACAGCAAGATAAGGGTTAATATGAAAACACTGGCATGCCATTTGTAACCCACACAAGAAATCAAAGCATTAAACATCGGAGTCTAACTGTTGGTTTCCTTTTTTCTCCAGCGTTTCAGTGGTTTCTTGCTGTCGTGTCCTCACCGTTGTTTCATCTCTGTGGTTGTTTGATTATTTGTGTTCATGGAGATGTTGCACTGATGAGTTAGGAGGCCTTCATTCGGACTGAACAAATTATTTGTCTAAATCGCGACGGAAGTAAGGGTGGGGATTGTGGCCACGTAAAATCGATTTAACACCCCCCCCCCCCCCACCAGTGGAATTCGTTTCAAGTACTGATTTAAATAACCATATTATATCTTTAATTTTTGCAGCATATAATTATAATTGTTCTAAAACTAAGACTGACTTGTCAGATGAGACATGTATTTTAGCGGATTTGGTTTACAATTTTTTGTTATATTTTAAAGTTTGCAAGTCTCGCTACTTTGGACATCTCCTTCCTGATGCCCGGGACTTCCGTGGAATGTGGGTCATGTTTGCTGATGTTGGCTCGGTGGGGGACGCCTATAAGTCCGCGGGTAGGCTCTCTTGCCTGATGCCTTCAGCTGACCTGTCTCATAGGCTACGTCGGTCGGTGTGTGCTCGGAGGGGGGTTTGCTGTGTTTGCCGGGTCTTGTCCATAATCCGTTTTGGTTTCAAAACTTTGGGGTAGAGACACACTGATGAAGATTAAATATCAGAAAGGCCTCTGTGTCACTAAATTTGGTATAGTTACGCCGTAATTGCAACCACTGGGTCGATATCTCTGCTGGTGGATGATTCGTTCGTCCCCGAGGGTATCATCAGCTCAGTATCATTTCCTTAGTGCTGAGGTTGATACTGCGGTGTTGACGTCTGTGCTCAAGTACTGATTTAAATAAGTATATAATATCTTTAATTTTTGCAGCATATAATTATAATTGTTCTAAAACTAAGATTGACTTGTCAGGTGGGGCATGTATCTTAGCGGATTTGGTTTACACTTTTTGTTATATTTTAAAGTTTGCAAGTCTCGCTACTTTGGACATCTCCTTCCTGATGCCCGGGACTTCCGTGGAATGTGGGTCATGTTTGCTGATGTTGGCTCGGTGGGGGACGCCTATAAGTGCGCGGGTAGGCTATCTTGCCTGATGCCTCCAGCTGACCTGTCTCATAGGCTACGTCGGTCGGTGTGTGCTCGGAGGGGGGTGTGCTGTGTTTGCCGGGTCTTGTCCATAATCCGTTTCGGTTTCAAAATATTGGGGTAGAGACACACTGATGAAGATTAAATATTAGAAAGGCCTCTGTGTCACTAAATTTGGTATAGTTACGCCTTAACCCTTCTCTTGCTGAATATTCATTTAAGCCGCACCCATTTCTGTTTATCAACCAATCAAAGTACTTGTTGTCATCAATTGCTACAAATTCATAAACTGAATGCCAAACAGTGTAGATCCTGATCAGATGGTTTCTTCAGAAGCCATCTGATCTGGATCTACACTGTTTGCAAATATAGGGGTTGTCGTGAACAGCAAGATAAGGGTTACTTCCGCTGACCCTGCTGTCGCGGTTTATTTTTGTTATGGTTTGTCTTTGAGTGTTTGTGTCGCTTATATTACTTTATTTTGGATAGTATATTGGCCATTTTGTGGGAAAGTAACTGTCCTTTTGGCTTTCCGCTCTTGATGTTTCCATTAGGTCTGTTGTTTCATGTTTCTGATTCTTTCCCTTTGGTGCCTCTGCTGGCAGCTGTGGGTTGATTGTATCGATTCCTGATCATTGCCTCCACTTCTATTTTGTAAATATAAACTTTCACTGGCAAAGTAACACCGACTTACGGTGAGTGATTCCATGAGTTGTTGGGTTTCGCAATGATGTGTATCTTGCATCACTGGGGTGTCCCGCTGACATTTGCTGGCGGTTGGCAAAGACAGAAGGGTAGGCAATGACCAGGAATCGATACAATTACCCTATATCTCCTATCCATGACATCAACGGGAAAGAAATACGAACATATATTTACATCACTATAATGAAAACGGCATAGACAGAAAGCCAAAAGGACAGTTACTTTCCCACATACTGGCCAAACGGCTATCCAAAATAATAAGATTATATCAAAACACACAATCTGTTAAATCTGCATGAAGGATTTCAAGCTTACCGGTGCAACGTCCCCCAGAACATGAAAATCAAATGAATACTGAGATGAAACGACGATGAGAAATTACATGAAGTAACTGAAATGCCGAAGCAAAAGAAAACAAACAGTCGGACTCCGTTGTCTGCTGTCCTTGAAGAAGGTACGGGATGATTTCGGCTAATATTTCTTCAGTTTTATGCACTAAAATACATTTTCCTCTGTATCCCCGTTCCTTCACACTTGTTTCATGTACTGTCTCTTCTTTCTCGTCCCCCCCCCCTTTAACTTGAAGACGACACAAAATGACCCAAAAGGGTTGACGTGTCATTTAACCCCAACGCAATAAATGTAACCTTATTCAAAATCGCATTTGATAAAAAAACACTTTTAAACACTTTTGCGGTCACCCGTCAGAAATGTGTCAAAAATGTCCAGGAAGTGCCAGCACCATAGTCTAACAACAGCATGAAGAGCAAAAGCAAAACTTGGCATAAACACCACATGCAGCGATATGCAAAGGTATCTGCTCTCTGACGGTTTACGTATAATTCCTGTGCAGTTAAATATAGAAGAATCCTAGCTGGACAGTCAGTCATGCAAACACTATATCAAATAGATAATTATGTTATTGTTATGACAGGTTAACTTGCTTAACAGAATTCATTTTTATATCGAACCCTTTTGTCATGGGTTAAAAGATCTTATGGATGGAGACAACACTACTTAACTCTCGAAATGTTTGACTTCATGACTTACAGATAAAACCATATGATAAAATGTTGCTAAAAGGTCTGTGAAAAATCAGGCAGAACACTTATTTGGTATATCAAAATCAAGTCAGTCGACGTATGATTTTTTCACGCGTTACACGACACTATCGCGTTATTTTATCAAATTAATCTTAATGATTAAATTGAACGGGCATTCCGTCGGAAAGGTTCTCTATATTCTTTCCATCCTACATGTAACGAAAGAAATGCTTTTTTGTTCACTACAGAACATCTTAGAAATCGTACTTTATGCGAATGTCAGAAAGTTTGAGAGCTCTCTCCTTTCTACTTTTTAGGTTTGATACTAAGCTATTTAAACGAATTACGGGAATTCCGATGGGTACGAACTTTTCACACATTGGAGCTGAGGTGTTTTTGTTTTTGTTATGGCAGAGACATCATGATGTGAGTCAGACTACCCTTTAGAGCTTCAAATAAACAAAGCAAATTCTTCTGAATCCAAAGTTTTAATTTTGGATTTGTATTTGTGTAATTAAGATAGATTTATTTCATGCTAAATTTCTGAATGCACGCAATCATTTTGATTTTGAGATTGTAAATTTCCTTTCTTGGTTGGGAATGTTCATCGCGCGGCATCCTATGGTTATATAGACTTATTCAGTTCGCAAAAGTATCTAGTTATGTCACTGACTTCAACAGACAGACTGAATACGTGGTAGTTAACCCAATCATGGTTGACAGCATTGCTGACCTCTTTAACTACTCGCCGGAGTGTCGGGCCTGAGAATCTATCACGGATCCGACCTTAAGGCTTTTAAGTAAGCCGGTTGATGGCTGATCTGTTTCAAGTCGGACCCATCGGATACCATCTGTTGGTTTTCTTTTGCTTCAATATTTCTGGTATTCCTTGCTGTCGGGTCTTCATCGTTGTTTACTCTTCGAATCCGGTTTTAAGTTCTCGAAGAAGTTTCACGTATGAGTTACACCCATTACGCGGACTGAACAAAAACAAATTACAAGTGCAAACCACGACAATCTACGGGCGAGGGCGTGTTGTGGCCGCGTATAACACGCCCTGCCGCAAAATCATTTACTGGCCGTTCTAAGCCGCTGCTTCAGGTGTAATGTTGTTTTACCGCCGTTTGTCTTTGCGTGTATTAACTGGTGATAACTTTTATTTTGGGTAGAGGTTGGGTCATTTAGGGGAAATACCCTGTTCTGTTTGGCTTTCTGCTTGTAAAGTTTTAAATACGGTACCGTTGCTTTGTGTTTGTGTTTGGTAATTGTATCGATTCTTAATCATTGCCTTCACCTCTATTTGTCAATGAGAATAGAATATACGGTACAATGACGGTTAAGGGTTATCACCCCAAAAAGTAAATGAAATACACTGTGTTGTTTCAACCATGTCTTGTACACATCATGTTAACAAGTCCGTAAAATGAACATCCAATTAAACCCAACTTTATATAGAGAAACCTCGGTTTTAAGGGGGGCACTATTTTTCTTATTTCAACTCCAAGACATAGGTTGTGGGTACTCGTTAGAACCGCCTTAATGAGGCGCTTCTAACGAGCACCCACAACCTATGTTCCAATAAGGCCTGAACAGTTAGATCCTTTGGAAGCATAGAATGCACCAAATAAACGAAAATAGCAGACTCTGTTTTATTGAGTCTGTCCAAGACATAGGTTGTGGGTACTCGCTAGAGCCGCCTCAACGAGGCGGCTCTAATGAGCACCCACAGCCTATGTTTGCTGAATAAGTAGGAAAAATATCACCAATTTTCATCAGAAAAATAGCCATTTTGGAGATGTGAAAAATAAACTATGTCGCACGGGCTTTTAATCGTAATGAGAAATCTTTATTTAAATAAAATTTTTATGGTCGTTTATCAGAGAATTAAAGAAGAAGACAAAAGAGTGAATGTTAATGGTATTGGCAAGCAATACGGCTCACTTGACAATACTGTGACAGCGACTGCGAACGGTTCTGTTTCAAAGCCATCTAATCCCGCTGTGGAGAAGACAAATGAGCCCTACGACACTGCTACTCAGAAATATGAAATGTACAAAACAGGTAACCCAGGTGTCAATGTACGCATCAAATATGTACTATATAAAGATAACTGACCGTAACAGCTGATTCTAAACGTTGCTTTCTTCCTCTTTCTTTAATAACAGTTTATTTTCAGATGCAACGAAAGACCCGTGAGCTGGTCCTCAACTGTCACTTGATATGTATACACATGATGACTAAATTAATTTTACTGGACACTAACTAAACAGTTAACATTGAAACCCTATTTTTAAGCCGCTTCACACGAGAGGCACACAGAAACAAGTATAATTTCATAGTACGTTTAATCACGATGGTTATCATTATCGGTTCAGGAACATTTATCGGAATCGAACTGCAATGGATATAAAACATGTAACACCTGAGTTCCTTTTTCAGGTATTTTACATCACGTATTTAATGTCCTTAACAAAACGATTGAGTTCCGCAGCTCGATAAGGCAGTACCTGTGCAGTGTTAGAAATTACAAAAGTCTGTATTTAATTGCATCTATACAGACGCCATTAAGAATCAGAACAAAACAGATTACCAAACATGCGGACAAAGTCATTTATACTAGTTATACCAAGCTCATTAACGCTGGTAATCGGAATGGATGATTAAGCTTATCATCGAATCTCGGAGACTACGCAATATTTGTTATGTGACCGGCATCGTGTGTAGTTGCACCCAGTAACGGCTGATTGATATTAACGCCATGTGCAAAGGGTCCAAAGGCCGGGTTAAGGCAGAATCTGATGCAGTGGCATTGTTATTGTCCTTGATAATTTTACAACAGTGACGTGGGAGCAAGATACAAGGCGGATCTTTCTTTCGTCGCGCTAATTGCATTTAGTTTTTATGGGCTTTTAAGAGGCGGCTCTTCTGTGGCGATTTATTTATGTTGTTGTTTGTAAATTGCTGTGTGTATCACTTGTGTCTTTTAATTTTGGATGGCCATATGGCCATTTTGTGGGAAAGTAACTGTCCTTATGGCCTTCCTTTGTTTAGGTTTCCGTTGTGGTCTGGTCGCTTGGTGTTTGTGTTTCTTTCCCTTTGGTGTCTTTTATGGGTGGAGTAAGTTAATTGTATCAATTCCTGATCTTTGTTTTACTTCTACTTTTAACATATATATGGTCTGCGCAAAGTAAGAATCGGGACTCAGCAGAAGTAATTAAATGTTCCTTTGTTTACATTACAATTTATCGCTCTTATGAATCCAATTGTTAAACTATTGTTTATTTATGGTTTATAAGTTAATCAAATTGTCCATGTTTTAACAAACCTAATTAAACATGCATTTTGATAACATATTACGTGTAAAGCTATCTGGAAGTAATTGAACACAAACAGAAGACATTCCTCGTCGAAGCTGATCTTTATACAGGTGCTGTTTGCTTCTTTGAGCAGAACAGATCGCGGGTTCTATCCCAGACAGGTTTGGCAACATCTTTCAAGGAGATTGATTATGATTAATCTCCCTCTTCTGTCGATTCAATAAGGGCAGTAGAACATGCCCTGTGCTGCATTAGCCGGCCTAGGAAAATCATTGACCGTCTCGACATGACCTTAACATTGTGCTTTGATGTGCCGTTAAACTCCATATCAATTCATTATTTTTAGTTCTCAGCGTTTTAACCGTATAGAAAAAAGAAAACAAAGATGCTCTCCAACACCTTCAGCTTTAAAACAATATATGCTATGCTACCTGCTGTCACCGTACAGATTAACAGATTATGTATATTATGTTCTATAAAAGGGTAGCCGGATAAGGTGTTGGTTTTGTTTTGGGTATTGATAGCCCAGTCAACATCATTAAGGTCATTGTACTGGAATTCGAAATAAAATATATAACCATACAACATTGCCACAAATTCTGTCATTTCTGCTCAAATCAGTGAATCAGCTAAATTTTCTTGCAACAACTTGCTGCTTCTTAATTTAACAATTGTCCTAGTTTCTGCAAATAATTTCCTGAGCATTACTATAACAAATCCGTGTGATATAATGCGATTTCCTACATCAATAAAAGGTGATGTGGTGACTATCTCTGATATATTTCATATTTAAACTCCTCAATGAGGCAATTTAAACGAGTACCCATAACCTTTGGCTTAGAGCAGAAATAAGGAAAATGATATTTACCGCCGTAAAATAGAAGTAGAGGCAATAATCAGGAATCGATACAATCAACCCACAGTTCCCATCAGATACACCAAAGTGAAGGAGCCAAAAACATGAAACAACAGACCTAATGGAAACATCAATAGCGGAAAGCCAAAATGACAGTTACTTTCCCACAAAATGGCCAAAAGGTTATCCAAAATAAAATAATATAAGCGACATAATCACCAAAAGAAAAACCATAACAAAAATAAACCGCGACAGAAGAACCGCTTTGGAACGGTCAGCGGAAACGAATTCCACTGGGGGTGGGGAGGGGGCTTCAATCGATTTTACGTGGTCACAATCCTCGCCCTTACTTCCGTCGCGATTAAGACAAAGTATTTGTACAGTCCGCATGAACGCCTCCAAACTTCAAAGACAAACCATAACAAAGACAAACCGCGACAGAATAATCGCCTTGGAACGGTCAGTGAAACGAATTCTACTTGGGGGATTAAATTGATTTTACGTGGCCATAATCCTCGCCCTTACTTCCGTCGCGATTTAGATAAATACTTTGTTCAGTCCGCATGAAGGCCTCCTATCTCATCAGTGCAACCCCGGTTTTCTCAATATAAAGTGGGGTTTAGGATGTCTTTATTTCATAGACTTATTCACATGATGACTTTCGGTACTGAGTTATGCAAGAGTAATTTTACGCAATCCTCATCGTTTGGAAAACGTACATTAGTTGAGGAGTAAAAACCTTATTGGTAAAGCGTCAATGTTTTTGACAGCATTTAGGCCGTAGGCATCTTTAATGAAATCGCAAATAACATTTTGGAATCACAGTTTCGATAAGGTGCTAGTTCAAGAAAACTTTCTATTATATTTCCCGTCATCAACGACGTTGTATTGCTATTTTATTCACCATTGCAGTAACGGCGTCTCATTTTAGCATCATTTACCATCAGTAAGCAAATGGTATCCGTCGCTAAAATGATGAATTTATACTCAGAAAGGAAGTTTAAAAAAAATTAAAAAGATATAAGGATATTTAGGCAAAAGAAACAAACGGAGGAAATATCTTTGCTTAACAATTATTATTATTGCGCTATCGGCAAAATTAAGCTTGACAAGTCGGCAGTTTTCGCCGTATGTGCATTGCTTTCCGAACATTGATTCCAGTTACGTGAAGTCATGACAGCTATACGAACTCTGTAAGATATATTTTTATTTATGTTTCGAAGCAGAATGCGGGGATCTCGCATGCAAAAGTTTTGAAAAATATCCATGGGAGAGCCAATGCACATATTCTAGAACATAAATGATATTATGTTTATGAACGTATTAAAATATGATTCATGTCAAACGAGATTAAACTTCTCATCTCTGTCGTTCAAGAAAATTAACGAAATCGGTACTCGTAAACAACCAAAAGAAAAAATGAATGTATTATGTCTAAGCCAAGTCTCGACGAATGTCATAATTTAATCCACGACTCGCTTTAATAGGTCACAGACGGTCCTAGTGAATCGTTTCTAAATTAGAAGGATAATGAGAACCAAATGACGAACTGTATCCGCATTCTTATCACACTGTTGCAGCTGGCATTAGTAATTAGTGATATTATCTCGAATGCTGAGTCAATTATGACTATTGATACTTAAATGTATAAAACAGCTTTAAAAATGTGCATTTAGGATGGGCAGAAGTATCCCTTAACTAGCTTGTTTTTGTTTGACTTTCTAGGTACATTGGGGAAACTTTTGTTGTCCTTCTCTGTGTACAGCAATGCCAAGAAAATTTTAAATGTCAACCAACCAGCTGGAACCCTGACTGCTGTTAATGGTGTCAGATTTATCAGTATGACTTGGGTAGTTCTTGGACACACATACGCTTTTGGAATCTCAATAGGGGGTAAGTGGTATTTGGAGACGGTTTAGTTTTCTTCTGATACTGTTCCATTTATGGTCCTTCCATCTTGACTCTGCAAGCGAACTTCCCATCACATTTTGTAGTTTAGTTCTTTCTATGCTTCAAATGGATTGATAGTACTAGTAAGAACCGCACAATCTACGAATATTCATCTTGTTTGCTTTTATAGACTCAATAAGTTTGGTTAATGAAAGAAAATATTTTACTAAAATAGGAAGAATGTGCTTCTCAGGAAAAGCCACAATTTAATTTAGTGAAAACGGCCCAAGCCACCGAGAGAAGATAATTTATTTAAGGTCATGGATATAATTACAGCATTTGCAGCACTAATGGGTCGATTTCTCTGAGTGGGCCCTGAACTTGTTGGATTTTGCAACACACTTTACGATGCGTGTAGCTCCGTTATAAGTTATAACAACATCTCATTAAGACATTGTTCCATTGTAAAGATCATGTTGGAATTTGTATCCCGCCTTTACCATGACTGAGATACACGTTAATTTATATGCTGATTTAATCACGATTGAGTCACATGTGAATTTATACCCTGCATTAAGGATGATGGAGCCAGGCCAAGTCAAAATGTGTCTTCAGATACTTGCAACAGTAATTATTAAAAATCGCCAATCGGGGCTTGAAGAAATAGATGGGCTTCACGATGCTTCCACGCAGAGCTGAAACCGTCCGTACATGAGTACTGGCAAACCGATTGCTTAGAGAATCTTAGCCTGCCCAGGCAACGTGGTGTCAGTCGGATCGTCCAGACATATGAACCATATAGATTTCTTTGAGCGGCAGGGCTGAAGAGGTCATTTCATCTTAATGTCGGGTAAGAGTTCCACAAAATTGGAAGCAAATTCCATAATGACCTATATAGTGTTGATGGCGACGGTAAACCTCAGATCAAACAAACAAAATATTCAAATCAATCCGCGTATCCACTTAATAAGAAGAGATTTGCAGGCTGATCTGAGTCTTGCTTAATGCAGTGATAGGAGTGTCACAAAGACTTATTTTCATTTCACACCGTCCATGTAACTTTGTTTCTATCGAACACATGCTGTGATTACTGTTTACGGCTACCATTGCGGAAACATGCTGGTGATATTTATGAAGTAAGTTTTTATGATAAAAATCCTGATATTTTTCCATATTCAAAACAACAGAAATTAAAAAGCTAATACGTATCCCTGTAAACTCCAAATTTACCATATAAAATTGGGTTTTAGGGTGTCAAAATAATAAAGGCTTGTTTTCTTGATTTACAACGACTAAAAGCGTCTGAATAAAAAGGGATTTTATTTCCATAATGCATTGTTTTCAAAGATAGTTGTCTTAGCTTTACATATACATAACGACTAGCTTTCCAGGAAAGCCTGCGTTATCAAATTATATATCAGAGGAAGGGTGCCTGAATGCGACTTTGTATATTTATGTTTTACATGCAGAAAATACAGTTACATTCCTACCTGCGATGCTGAAACGATTTACATTTCAAGTGATAGCCAATGCCACAGTATGTGTCGATACTTTCTTCGTTCTCAGGTGAGTCATTCCGTAATACAAATAAAATGCCCTGGAGACGCAACAATCCGTGAACACAGAGAAGAGGAAGAGGAACCAGAAAGTTATGTATAAAGAACATACTCAACGGAAAAAAAGCAACCAGATTTCCATAAACATCCTCTAAACGGTCATAATTATGCAATAAAGGAAATAAATTAGCTATATCTTATGCAGCAAGACGAAATAGCATTGCATAAGTCGGTAAATATAAACTTGCAAAACAGTATTTCGCAAATAATATATAACTCAAATACTTTAGTCTAAATAGTTACGTTGTCAATTAAAAGAATGGCATCAATCATAAAATGAGTCGTTTATGATACCGTATAAAGGAATTGGAAGAAAACTAATATGCTCTTTGTAGACAATGGCATGCAATAAATCTAACACGATACTATTGTACTTCACACTTAAAATAGAAGCAAAACCATGTTCAATCGCGTACAGCTGTCATTCTCGCAACAGAATGCGGCTTGGTTTATCGTTGCTGACCATTCTAAATACATCATCAGCCACATAAAAATAGTTCTCAAGTCTGTTTAATGAACAACCTTGTTTACCTCACTTAATATAGTTATAGACATACACGTCTACACGTTATTCTTCTTTGGTCTTCCTAGAAAATAGAATGCCGGTACAAGTTTAATCCGTAAGTGTGGCACTCGAAAGTCATTTCCAGCAGGAATATTTTATTTCCAATTAGATGTCAGATTTGGAAAACGTGGGTTTATGAACTATGTATCATTTCATTCTTATTTGTGTTCAGAAAACGTAGTTTGTACTAATACAATCGTATAATTATAGCCGTTTAATGTAATATTGGTTGGTGTTTGATTTCTATGTCTCCGGTCGGGCCCATCGGAGTCTTAACTGTTGGTTTTCTTTTGCTCCAGTAGTTTAGTGGTTCCTTGCTGTCGAGTCCTCACCGTTGTTTCATCTCTGTGGTTGTTGGCTTTTGTGTTCATGGAGATGCTGCACTGATGAGTTAGGTGGCCTTCATGTGGACTTAACAAATTATTTGTCTAAATCGCGACGGAAGTAAGGGCAAGGATTGTGGCCACATAAAGTCGATTTAAGATCCCCAGTGGAATTCGTTTCACTGACCGTTCCAAGGCGGTTCTTCTGTCGCGGTTTATTTCTGTTATTGTTTGTCCTTGAGGGTTTGTATAGCTTATATTCTTTTGTTTTGGATAGCCTATTGGCCATTTTTTCCGGAAAATAACAGTCCTTTTGACTTTCCGCTATTTATGTTTCGATTAGGTTATGTTGTTTCATGATTGTGTTTGTTTCCCCTTGGTGTCTCTGATGGGAGCTGTGGGTTAATTGTACCGATTCCTGATCATTGCCTTCACTTCTGTGTTTTATTATTGACTTATTCTGTGTGTTTTGTGTGTGCCCCCATGCCACTCACTTTCTTTGGGTTTCTTGTCCTTTGGGATCATTGATTCCATTGTGGAATTTTGAAAATATTTAAGGGTCACTGATGAGGCCTAATTGGCCGAAACAAGCTAGTCTGGCTCAGAAAACATGTACACTCCATATTTTCAAGTTCTGTGGTGTATTCCTTGCTTCCAAATGGTAACCCTTTCTGGAACATATAGAAACTTGTATTTTGATTAAAATTTGATGCAGACTTTTATTTTCACCGTTTTTGGTTTACCAATTAATTGACATTTTAAATTATGAAATTTCAGTATAGACTTCTAATAACCTCTATGAACAGTCTTATCAGCATAACCTAGCGATTGCGTAACTTAGCATCATTTTATTGGTCTCTTCGCAGTATTTTATGGTCAAAGTATTAAGAAACATGAGGAATTGTGATGCCTCACTAGCCCGAATTTTATACAGTATTAGTCGAGAAAGTGTGTGTGGGGGGCATCTTCGCTGCCTGTAGAGTGAAGAAATGATTTAAACTCCCAGGTGGTTATCGCTACTTACCTTCCTAAGGCGGTGGTTATAATTTTGTTTGGTTTAAATGTAGCTTTGTCGGAATTTCCTGTGCGTTCTTCATGGCATATGTGCTAAATGTTGTATATTATTATTATTTATCATATGACGTCGCGTCTGAGAGGGTAATAACGTCATGTAATATTTTCGATAATCCACTAGTGGATTAAATATGCAAATTAGGCAGAAACGTCCCGTAACGTTACATGTACGACGTCCTAAACGACGTCGTGTTTATTGATGGCGGAATATTGATATTTTTGTAAACAAACGTAACTAAAATGCGTTATAAATGTCATATGATAAATAGAATCTTGCATTCGTGCTCATGTGCTACTGAATTTATTAAACTCGTTGAGGAAAAGGGATAAAATGCTCGGCACAGCCTCGCATTTTATCCCTTTTCCTAAACTCGTTTAATAAATTCAAAAATACATGATCACTCATGTAAGATCCTCTCTTTATTGTGCTCCTTGAATACTTGTTTTGGAAAAGGGAGCTGGTTGCTTTGTTGTTTGTGATTCGTTTTTATTTTCTTTTTTGTTTTCCTCATTGTTAGTTACTCTTCCTCTTCATTACGATAACACACCCGTGCGATATAGTGCAATTTTTACATCTCCAGAATGACTACTTTTCTGACGAAAGTCTGTGATATTTTCTTATTTATACTGCAAACATAGGTTGTGGGTACTCGTTAGAACCGCCTCATTGAGGCGGTTCTAAAGAGTACCAACAACGTATGTCTTGGAGCAGAAATAAGAAAAATATTGTTTACCCCCGTAAACCCCAGTTTTCTCTATATAAAGTGGGGAGTAAGGGGGTGTTCATTTCACGGACTTGTTCACGTGATGTTGGTGTAATTGGAAAAAAAGAAGTTGATGCAATGATCAGGAATCGATACAATTAACCCACAGCTCCCATCTGTAACACCGAAGGGAAAGAAACACAAACACAAAACAGGTAGACCCCAAGGCTGCAAGCTTTGATTGTTGCTTTGTCTAGGCTTCTATTGTTATTTTTCTAGCAAGCATCCACTGTCTATGTTTGTAACAGAAGTTAGATAACGTCAAATATTTTCAACTGAAAAATTGCATTTCTAGAGGTGAGAAAGCGCTATTTCAGCAAAAAATTGTGTTTACGTAATGTATGTCTCTCGAGTAGTATTCTTTAAACAAATGGTATCAAGTGAAAGGATCGATCCAGGCAATGGACAGCCCGACAAATGCACTTTATAAGGGTGAGTTAATGGCATTTCCATCAGATTAACGAGAGGCCAAAGCATTGCTTGTCACATCATAAAAGATGCATTGTATAGCATTCCACATTCTTACAGCCACAAAAGATAATAGCTATTTGCTTTTTTAACTTTCCAAACCAGCTCCATATTAGTATTTGCCTAGCATAAATTATTTTGATCTTGCCGCCGCGCAGGCTGTAGTACCGTATTACGGTGATGCATCCGTGCGACATAGTGCACTTTTTCACAGCTTCAAAATGGTTACATTTCTTCTGAAAATACGTGATGTTTTTCTTTTTCATACTACAAGTGTGCCAGTGTAACCACAGCTTTCGCGGTATAAAGTGGGGTTAAGGGGATGTCCATTTCACGGCCAATTTTGAAAATATTTGATGGTCACTGATGAGGCCTAAATGGCCGAAACTGGCTAGTCTGGCCCTGAAAACATGAATACTCAATATTTCCCATTTCCGTGGTGTATTCCTTGCTTACAAAGGATACCCCTTTCTAGAACATATTTTACAATTTGCAATCCATTTTATGTCACGACATCACAGGATTATCATTAGCAAACAGATATTTTTTTTTTTTTTTGCAAATACAACAATTGTAGCTTTCTAAAAGCTATCGTTTAGCTTCATTAATGCTATCGTTTCAATGGAATAGACTTGTTGGATAACCTAACCTTACGCGGAGTTTCACCTGTCCCGATCTTCTATTCCGATTATAATACTACATGTAATGGGTATTCTTTATAGTCCATCAACTTTGGTATCATGTTTCTAAAACGTAGCTACAACTATGTTTCTGGTAGAAGAATATTTTTTACCACTTTGTTTCGTATAAGTTTGATTTTTTAATTGTATTTACTACATGGTTTTATATCTCATAAAACGAATATGTATGCTTTTTACAAGACATTGCATTATCAATTGACATTTGCATTGCGCATACATATACAGCTGACGCACTCGCCATCTTGGCAACCTAGCACGTTTAAAGGCAAACTAAGGAGGAAAATATTAAAACCGACTGTAGCATTAATTCCTCAAAATCTGACATATTCAGATTATGCAAGCTACTAATGCGATGAAGACGTCTGGTCCAAAGACATTTTCGAAGAAAATATTAATAGAATGACGCATGTCGTTAATGTATCATGATGAAATCTATATTAGTTTTTATTTACCCTATTTATCTTGATGTATGACTGCTCCTTTTAGGGATACAAATTTTAAACGCAGAAAGGAATATATTTATTAATTAATACACCTTTCACAACGCTTCCCCGTTTCGAATTATTATACTTGATTCCACGGTAATCATGGAAGCTAAATTTCTTATTTCTGTCATCTTTCAGCGGACTTTTGGTGGCTTACCTTTCGTTAAAAGAAATGAAGAAACGGAAAGGTGCTAAGAAATTTAAATGGGGCGTGTTCTATTTTCATAGGTTTTGGAGGTATATATTGTTTTGTATTTCAAAGAACATATCAGAAATATCATGAATTATAGAATTGAAGGCAATGATCCGGAATCGATAAAAATTACCCTACACCTCGCATCGAGGTCACCAAAGAGAAAGAAATTCAAACATGTCACACCTTCATCACAACGTAAATGTCACAAGCGGGAAGCAAAAAGGACACAAAATTGTCAAACGACTATCGACAATAAAAAAAGGATATAAGCAAAACAAACATCCAAGGATGAAATATAATAATAATAGTAAACCGAAACAGAAGAACGCCTTCGAACGGTAAGCACAAGCTTGTATTTCCTGGGGGATTAACTCTATTTTATCATATGACGTCGCGTATGAGAGTGTAATAACGCCATGTAATATTTTCGATAATCCACTTGTGGATTAAATATGCAAATTAGCTCGATACGTCCCATAACGTTACATGTACGACGTCCTTAACGACGTCGCGTTTACTAACGGCGGAATATTGACATTTTTGTAAACAATCGTGAATAAAATGCGTTTTAAATATCATATGATTAATAGAATCTTGCATTCGTGCTCATGTATTATTGAATTTATTAAACTCGTTGAGGAAAAGGCATAAAATGCTCGGCAAGCCTCGCATTTTATCCCTTTTCCTCAACTCGTTTAATAAATTCAATAATACATGAGCACTCATGTAAGATCCTCTATTTAAATGTCCAAATTCCTCGCCCTTGGTTCTGTCGTACTTTTGACAAATTATTTGTTCATTACGCCTGTTGTTGGATTTCGAATGAAACCTGAAAAAGACAGACATTCAGTAATATTCATGCGAGACTGTTTCGTCCCACCAGGACTCAGGAATTCTACTGTTTGTCTGAAAATATGATAGACGTGATTAAATAAAAATATAAACGCATGCAAAGATACACAATTCCATTAATAAACCATAAAAGGAGGAGCGGTAGAACTTAGAAAAATGTGCAAAATAGAAGTGAAGGCAGTGTTCGTTGGCTATCCAAAACAAAAAAAAGATATAAACGATACACACTTTAAAAGACGAACTATAAGAAACAATAAACAGCGACAGAAGAACCGCCTTATGACGGTCAGCATAAAAGTATTTAAGTGTAGGGCGTTAAATCGATTTTACGCGGCCGCAATCCTCCTCCTTCTTTCCGTTTGGATATAGACAAATAATTTGTTCAGTCCGCATGAACTCACCAGTGCAACATCGCCGATAGCACAAAAGTCAACAACCACAGGGATGAAACAACGATGGGGACTCGGCATCAAGATCAAGAAATAAGTGAAATGCTGAAGCAAAAGGAAACCAACAGTAAGACACCGTTCGGCCCGACCAAACCCATTTTTAGGAAGCACATCAAGAAGAGTCTACATTTACATACATATAGGTTTTTATGTATGCAGTGGGTTATGCCTGATCCCGTATTATACAATTCACCGAACTCAGAAATAATGTTCTTTGTTGGTCTGAACATTGATATTTGCCATTTGTCTATTGATTAATGATTTTGGGTTGACGCGTTGGTAATACGACCTTAACTACTTTGTTACTGTTTTTTTTTTCGTGACTATAAAGGTTATGTAAAATCTTGTAAATGTATGCATTAATTCCCTGGGTTGACCAATATTGTTCAGTCAGCAAAACTTTGCAGTTGGATTAGTTACATGGTTCTTTGAACATTATTAATCCTTCAACATTGACTAATGTCTCTTAGTACATATCTAAAATGATAACGTTACATCATTGGCATGAAACGCCTCACGTGCAAATGGCTAATTCGCGGCAGATGCACAGATAGCACTGGAGAGCTCTAAGTCTTATTGTGCCTGCTATGGAGAAAACCCGAAGATTTAAAAAAAGTCTCGGTTACTTTATTGATTTTTATTTCTGGTTGTCGTTCCATTGAATTGCAGGAAACCTGCCTTACAACAGCAGGTCCTTCATCTTTTAGTTGTCTTATGCTTTTGGTGATTTATCACTTCGTAGTAGTTGTTCAATGCAGTGAAAGCAACAGATACCCATGCAATGGACACTATCAAGATTAATGAACTGCTCTCGGGCCAGGCTCTGGACCGCCGAGTTGATATGTCCCTCGCCTGCGGCTTGGGTCATATCAATCCGGCGGTCAAGGCTCTGGCCTTTGGACAGTCCTTAAGCATCGATAGTACCCTCAGGTTAGGTGACGAATGCTTAAGTGGATTACATACACATCAATAAATTAAATAGAAGTGAAGGCAATGACCAAGAATCGATACAGTTAACCCACAGCTCGCATCAGAGACACCAAAGGCATAAAGTCTAGGGCTGATAGGACTTATTATACATACACCGAAATGATACCATTGAGTGACGCCGTTAACAGTAAATTGTTTATTCATAAGACAGATTACTCCTATGAAGAATACCACTATCAAACAGATATTTTATTTCTTCTTGCAATACGCATGCCAGAAGAAAAAAAATCATCCACATTGTCATCGTTTGAATCCCAATCTAAATTTCAGTTCAAAGGAGGATTCCTTTCACAGCCTTGTTATTTGTTTTGTTCTATTTAATGTTCAATTCTCCGGGATGTCTTACAAAAAATTGACATAATGACTAAATCCTTTTCAGACTTACACCACCATATATGCTTTTCCTAATGATGTACGCCCCTCTTGTAAAGTATGTGTCGAACGGACCGGTTTGGCCACAGAAAGGCTTTGAGGATAGAGAATGTGAGGAAAACTGGTGGCAAAATCTGTTGTATATCAATAATCTTGTAAAACCAGAAAAGATGGCAAGTATATCATTACACTTAACGATAAGTATTTAGTTAGCTATTAACAATTGCTAAACAGTGTGTACATTGATCGCAGTTGCAGATATCTGTATCGAATCGTGGCATGTTCTATAGTATGGTTGCTGAATAAATCAATTTACCTTTACTCATTTTTTACTTTCAATCATTCAGAATACTTGATATTATTTATCCAAACGAATTCACAAACTTAGTGTTAAGCTGTTTTGACAGCTTGAATTGATGTTTAACGTCCTCGTCAACACTATGCAGGTGGAGACTATGATTTCAGGTTTTGGGGATTTTTACCCGACTTAATGGCATCTCAAGTCCTGCCGCTCAATGAAACCAATAGGGATTATATGCACAGGACACACCGGACGGACTCGCACCACGTTGCCTGGGCAGGCTTAGGAGGCATTCATGCGGACTGAACAAAGTGTTTGTCTAAATCGCGACGGAAGTAAGGGCGAGGATTCTGGCCACGTAAAATCGATTTAAGCCCCCAGCGGAATTCGTTTCCGCTGACCGTTCCAAGGCGGTTCTTCTGTCGCGGTGTATTTTTGTTATGGTTTGTCTTTGGGTGGTTGTGTCTCTTATATTAATTTGTTTTAGAGAGCCTATTTGCAGTTTTGTGGGAAAGTGACTGTCCTTTTTCCTTTCCGCTATTGATGTTTCCATTAGGTTTGTTGTTTCATGTTTGTGTTTCCTTCCATATGGTGTCTCTGATGGGAGTTGTGGGTCGATTGTATCATTGCCTCAACTTTAAATTGGTCCGTCTAAGCGGTTTTCCAGTAATCAAATGCGGCCAGTTTCAGCTCTGTGTGGAAGCACCATGCAGCCAAATCTATTTCTCAAAGCGAACGCATGTCAAGCAGTATAAATATTGACCAGAACGCTTTTAAAAAATTCCTCTGAACTGAATCTTAACTGTCTGCAAACCTAGATCATATCCTGATTAAGCAAGGAAAGGTTTAAGGAACAATGTTATAAAATGTCACAAAAATATAATCATAGGTCATACCTTAGCCATGGCATAGATAGGTAGAGCAATCATAAGGATCCCACCTCCGTGTGACCTATTGAATTCTTTTTTGTTCAAGCAATGATATGAGCCTGGTAATATAAAAGATACGAACACTCAAAGACAAACCATAACAAAAATAACCCTCGACAGGAGAATCGTCTTTCACTGAGGGTTGCGGTGCGGGGGGCGGGCTTAAATTGATTTTACGTGGCCAAAATCCTCGCCCTTACTTCCGTCGCGGTTTAGACAAATAATTTGTTCAGTCCACAGAACTTACTCCTAACTCATCAGTGCAAGTCTCAGTGAACACAAAAAATCAAACAACCATAGAGATGAAACAACGGCGAGGACTCGACAGCAAGAAACCATTGAAATGCTGGAGCAAAAGGAAACCAAATGTTAGACTTCGATCGACCCAATCGGAGACAGAGCATCAGGCACCAACCAACATTACATAGAATTAGATTCTCTCTAATTACTAGTAAGCCTTCACGCTGGAACCGTTATAGGATCTGAACCCCGCTTTATAAAGAGAAAACTGGAGTTTACATGGTAATAGGGTATATATCATTTTTGGTATTTCTGCGCCAACACATAGGTTGTGGTTACTTGTTAGAACCCGCGCCTAATTGTTGCGGTTCTCACTAGCACTACAACGTATGTTTCGGATATAAATAAGGAAAATGTATCAAAATATCGTCAGAATAAAATAGCCGATTTGGATATACGAAAGCATGCTAATACCTTATTATAACGGGTTTGTAGTTAAAATTGCCCTGTCGGCACAGTGAGAGAATATCGAGTCCGTAATTTAACTCATCCGCACATTTTATGAGCAAGCTTATATATAAGCAGTTTAAAATTCAAGTGCACAAGACACTGATTGCTACCTTTTTTACACCGGCGGAAGGGAGAGACTGAACGTTGAAATTGGTACATGAAGAATCACCACCGAAAGAGTTTCTCACACTGTGGGTATCGAACATCATCGGACGCTGATCGGACTGAGCCACATAGGCTGTTATTTCACTCTTCACTTTGCGTTGATTATTAACCCTTGTCCTGCTGAATATTCAAATATGCCACACCCAATGCTGATTATCAACCAATCAGATTACTTGGTGCAAATTATTGCAACAAATTCACAATCTGAATGGAAACAATGTGGATCCTGATCAGATGGCTTCTGCAGAAGCCATCTGATCCGGATCTACATTGTTTGAAAGGTTAGGCATATCCGAGCTCAGCAGGACAAGGGTTAATCTGTCCGTTGATAAGAATCCAGGATACGATATGAAATTCCTTGTGCTGGAACTCTAAAAATGAAATAACGTCTGTCGTATTTTATATATCAGAACAGGTTAGCCAGGAACGGCCGCACAAAAATCTCACAACCAGGCCAACCAGCAAAAAGCTAAATGGTACCCAGAAAGCACATTGAAAATGGTCCAGCCCGTGCACAAAAAGGCAGCTATCGAGAAAATGCAATTCTTTTGCAAGGTTCGCAGTGAATCTTCAATTGAATCGGGTAATACGAATGGTTATAGCAAAACGTATACGGAAACACTTAATCGTAAAATAAAAGTGAATAAATCGTAAAACAGAAGTAAAAGCAATGATCAGGAATGTCAGTAAAATATATGTGAAGCCAATTGTCAGGAATCGATACAGTTAGCCCACAGCTCCATTTAGAGACACCAAAGGGAAAGAAACACAAACATGAAATAACTAGACCCAATGGAAACAATAATCTGATCTCGGAAAAAACACGCACAAGAATTGCATTTCTACAGCTTTTTTATTTTCTTTTAAACTAAAGCGTGTATTTGATATGGTGCACATGTACTATATTATTTCAGTGTATGGCATGGAGTTGGTACCTTGCAAACGATATGCAGTTCTATGTATTAAGTCCACTTATGCTTGTACCATTATATTAGTAAGTTTAATTGGAATGAGTTGTTTGTTCAATGTGATAATTTGGTACAGTATTAGGTGTACCTCTCCTTGCTGGGGCCACTCATATGGGAACAACACTTTTCCTTTAAACACAGGTCATGTTTTGAAAGGATCCTCAAGCTGTAGGAGCAGCAGTATGTCCTCTGTAAACCTAGGGATACTTGGTGAATGTAGACGTCTTCATTCAAGTGAAGGTATTCCCGACACGTGCCTTGACAAGCTCAAACATCGAATATATGCGTACCGGTCCGTGTACAACTCAGAATCATCAGAAAAACACACCTACATAATTTTGACCCCCTTGAACCTAAACTTTTATACAGTAAAACTAGGTTTTATATAATAAAACCGGGGCAATCCTTATGTTTCTTATTAAAATGTAGATTGTGGGCAGAAATAAGAAAAATATCACAATTTTTCATCTTAAAATTTCCGATTTCCAATGAAGAAGCCTTGTTTAAGTGGTAATCCACCCAACGCACACTGAAGCGTCTCGTCTGTATATTCTTTAGCACACATATCCGAAGACACAGTGTCTCTTGTCTCCATTATGAAAACACGCCTATACAAATTCATTGTAAAGTTAACCTCCGAAAATAAAAATAAACATGAAAAATGTATGATATTTTCATATTTCTGCTTGAAATCTAGATTTTAGGTACTCGTAAGAACCGCCCCATTGTTTGAACGAGTTTCAACAAATTATGTTTCAGAGCAGAAAGAGAAAAGTAAGGCTTACCCCTGTAAACCCCAGTTTTACTATATAAAAGTTGGGTTAAAGGGGGTCAAAAATATATAGGCGTGTTTTCGTGATTTTGAATTCGTGTTTGTAATTCCCCTTGATTTAATAGCTCGAAAATTTATAGAAAAGAAAGAACGACAATAGCCATATTCGACTGGTAGGTTTCGTAAAATTCCCGTGTAATTCCACGTTTGAGTGAGGTGGCTTTCTTGTAATTGCCTGTCATATGGTCCGATCAAATAACTATTTGTGTCATGCTCTTAAGCGATCGTTGTGCACCGGAGGTTCGACTTTTTCATCGAGTTTATTTTGAGGTTTAACGTCCCCGTTTACACTATATAGGTCATTGTGGAGACGTTACTTCCAGTTTTGTGGGAATTTTACCCGACATTGAGCTGAAATGACATCTCAAGCCCTGACGTCCGATCGCTTAAGTATTTGAAAAATTACTCATATTTTTGGGACCATGTGATCGGCCATTATAAGAAAGACACCACACTCCTGCGTGGAATTTCACGGAAATTTCACGAAACGTACCTGTCGAATAAGGCTAATGATAAGGAAACAAACTGATCCGACCAAACATCAATGGGAAAGATAAACCCAAATATAGCAACGAAATTACAAATAACGTGTACAGTAATATCTATCTGATAGTACTATAAGGCCCGATAATTATTCTCTGTCAATAGAGATAACGAAATACTACTGAAATACGAGTAAGTCGCACGTGTTGGTACCCGTAGTTTTTATTGTGTATAGTCTTCGTGTCACTCAGTGTTTCTCATCTGCCTGTGGCTAGAGATATGCATTTTATGTGTTTGAGTTTTATGTCCCACTAACAACCGAGGTCATATGGAGACGGGACCTCGGTTTATAGACTGAATCGAAAGTCTCGGCGGCTGTTTGTCCGTATATATTTCTGGCAACATTTTATTTCTGTTCAAGAGATATATCTGTGATATTGTACTACGAGCGCGATGCAACATCCCATTCTGGTCTTTATGTTAAGGTAAACATAAACCGACATGCCTGGTATGCTTAAAATTCTGTTGTCTCTCATCAAAACCAAAGATTTCTACTTTTGTGTTTGCTTACCGTCTACATTTCATGAGTGGTTAGGGTCTCGTGTTGCATCGTAGTGGCTTTCTGTCTTGGGAGCATACCATTCTAAATATAGTCGTACTATAAGTGTCTATATGCCCATGAATATCTGCATAATGAGTATAGTAATATTCGTTTCAGTTCTCCAGTGATGGGGGCTTTGTCTTGCGGAGTAATTATGCTGATCTGCTTTATATCGACTGGTGTTATTTCGAGTACAAATAAACTTAGCCCTAGTATCCTCATAGGAAAGTAAGTTTATGTTAACTAGTGGCCTGATGAAAATTGATAAAACACGCTGGATTGGTTTGCACTCTGAGTGAAACAGAAAGATATTGCACATGATGTGGTTTGTGTTGTCTGAATGCACTTGCTGTCACACCCGTGCATAGTAACCTTTTTACAGGATACAATGTCTGGAAGAACAATATCACTGATAATTCTTAATTTAGGTACAATGGACAGGTGAGAACGAATTGACTGAAGCTAACTTGTCTATCCCAGAAATCTTGCAATTTAAGTGACTTACCCCTGTTTTCGTTCTATGTCTCGAAAACAAACCGAATATTGTCCCCAATAAACAAATAGTAATAAATAGAAGTAAATGCACTGATCAGGCATCGATACAACTACCCAACACTTCTAATCAGAGATACCGAGAGGACAGAAATACGAACATGAAATAACTAAACTCTAATGAAAACATTACAAGTTAAAAGCCAAAAGGACAGCTACTTTCCAACAAAATGACGAAAGAGTCTCCACAATAAAAAAGAATAAGTATATATAAGCACTACATACATGCAATGAAAAATAATAACAAAACTAAACCTGGACAGGAGAACCGCGTTGGAAGGGTCGGTAAAAAAGTATTGCACCGGTTTTACATGTGAGCCCCGCCAAGCGAATTTGTGGTTCGAGCATTCCGTCATGACAAATTTTAACTGCGCATGCCCAGCCATTCAGAGGGGCCAGGGATATGGCTTTCTGTCTGAAAGTTCCTCTTGATTCACTGCTTGTATGAGCGAGCAGCGAAGGGTATGGCGAGACTATGCGGATGCGCAGGCTCGCCTGAACCTTCGCTGCTCGCATAGGCGATAAGTACCAAAATCGCTTGATGGGGCCCATGTCAGAAGCTGAGAACATTTTTCTTCGTTTGGTGTTCTGTGGCTGAAATGTGCAAAAAGTGTGATATGGTCAGAGTGCCGTTTGCCTCTGTCAATAAATATTCAATTGATACCTCGCGCATACACCTTAACGTTCCCGCAAAGCAAAAACATATAAGGGATATGAAAAGTATACAAGATCCAAAATTCGTGACGATTCTCCGACTAGTTTTTCAACATTAATATATTTCATTTTATTTCATCATAAACATTGGTCATTTTATTCAGTCATTGTTATAACTTGATTATAACATAGATTCAATTCACGTATGCTTGCGTGTCATGATGATAAAACGTCTCCCCGTGCAACATCAGACAGCAGTTTATATTTGTATTTTATTTGGAATAATTTGGCCTGTTTAAGAATATTGTTTTAAATTATATATACGCCAAAGCCAAAAACTCTCACCGTCAGTATTGCTTATGAATTTTGTAGATAAAATTTACTCCAAATATGTACTGTATTTTTTTTTCTTTCAACAACGGATGTCTTGATAATATTTTTACTGTGGATGATCTGATTCGATGTTACTAATGTCTATATTTCAGCGCCGGGGAAACCTTCACGGAAATTTATATAAAGCCATGGTGTAGGATTGGACCCTACGTTGTAGGATTTATAGCAGGCTATGTTCTCTATAAGACTGAATGTAAACTTAAATTATCAAAGGTAGATTTTTTCATCTTGTTAAGTGATTTGCCATTTATGTAGATGTTTTTGATACAGATGTAGTGATACAAATCAGTAGTAGTAATGGGATAATAATTAAAGGAGAGTTTTCATTTATTCTGTGACAGATGTTTGAGACTATGCAATTATAACACGAAGTTCTATGGTGAAAGAAATAAACATTATTCCGGAAGTACATCCTTTCTCCTACCGGCCCCGATAGCTCAGTTGGTAGAGTGTCCGCTCCGGGGAACGGGGGGTCACGGGTTCGATTTCGGGCCGCGACATACCAAAGTCGTTAATAATGGTACTAGCTGGTCCTCACTTGGCACTCAGATTTACGGGGTAGAGCTTTGACTGGGCGACCCCGTGTCAGGATAATGTGACTGCATGTGGTATCATGTAATTTGTCTAAGACATGATACTTCAGTGAGGCAGCACTATAAAAGTGAGCATTGAGCTGCTTGTCGCAACCAGACACCGTCGTGATGTGATTAAACAATTGTTGAAAGCGACGTTAAACCCGAATTCACACACATACACACACACATCCTTTCTCCCCGTTAATGCAGTCTGTATCCCATATTGTGTTTCAATCGAATGTCTGTATCTTCATTTCGACCTCGTCCGGTTTGTTTAAATGCATATACTTGATCGACACTTGCAATTTTCTTCTGATCAGCTAGGACTATTGCAGTGTAAGCAATGGGCGGCAGGCCTTGGAATATGCCCCTTTAAAGGATTTGTAATTCAGTTGACTGAAGACAAGTGGGCCCCGTCAAGCGATATTGGTACTTATCGCCTATGCGAGCAGCGAAGGTTCAGGCGAGCCTGCTTATCCGCGCAGTCTCGCCAGAACCTTCGCTGCTCGCCCATACAAGCAGTGAATCAAGAGGAACTTTCAGACAGAAAGCCATATCCCTGGCCCCTCTGAATGGCTGGGCATGCGCAGTTAAAATTTGTCATGACGGAATGCTCGAAGACACAAATTCGCTTGGCGGGGCTCAAATGATAATGGTACATAGTTTGCATGTCTTTTATGGAACGGGGTAACGAAACATATGTTCTACATGAATGACCACGACCAATCAATGGCACCAAAATGTAGAGAATGAAAATTCAAACTGACATTCTCGCGCCTGATAAGAAGGAGTAGCAAGGATAATTACGAGATAATGTTTCGTAAAACACTATGACGCCTGTTATGCACTTTACCCTTAAACACGCATTGACTATAAAATTATGGCACCAGAATTGGCCGAGTTAAAAGTAGAAGTAAAACAAAGATCAGGAATCGATACAATTAACTTACTCCACCCATCAAAGACACCAAAGGGAAAGAAACACAAACATGAAGTGACCAGACCATAATGGAAACCTAAACAAAGGATGGCCATAAGGACAGTTACTTTCCCACAAAATGGCCAAATGGCCATCCAAAATAAAAAGACACAAGTGATACACACAGTGAGTAGTAACAAACAACAACAAAAATAAACCGCCACAGAAGAACCGCCTTGGAACGGTCAGTGGAAAGAATTACACTGGGGGGCTTAAATCGATTTTACGTGGCCACAATCCTCGCCCTTACGTCCGTCGCGATTTAGATAAATAATTTGTTCAGTCCGCATGAAGGTTTCCTAACTCATCAGTGCAACATCTCCGTGAACACAAATAATTTAAGAACCACAGAGGTGAGACAACGGTGAGGACTCGACAGCAAAAAAAAACACTGAAATGCTGGAGCAAAAGAAAACCAACAGTTAGACTCCGATGGGCCCGACCAGAGACAGAGCATCAGGCACCAACCAACATTAACTTGAATTAGATCTCTCTAATTCTCAATAAGCCTTTACGTTGGAACCGTAATAGAATCTGAGGCCTGACCCACCGGCGTGCAATTAAAGAGGGAAGCAAAGTTGCAAACCGTGATTGGTAAAAAGCTGAAAGAAGTGATACAAACTAGATTGGTGATAACGCAAAAAATCACATGCAAATCCACGGAAAATGACAAGCCGGCAGTGTGTCGAATTGATTGAAATATATTAGTCGAAAAAGGGGCATAATTCTGTCAGTATTCTATAGTACTCGCTCAAAAGTGAATAAGATCACCTGAATATTGGTCCTAAGCCAAATACAAAATATACTAGCACATGCGGCTATCAAGATATCGTTTTACAAACCTTTTCTTGTGTTATAACGGCCGAGTCAAAAAGGGACTAACTCGGTCAGTATTTTATGGTGTTAACTCAAAAACTGTTCACGTCATCTGAGTATTGACCCTAAGCCATATGCCAAATATCGGAAAATCCTAGTATAAGCGGTTCTAAAGATATCATGTTGACAACCTTTTTCTGTCGTTATAATGGCAGAGTCGAACAAAGGCATAGCTAAATAGAAGTAAAACAAAGATCAGGAATCGATACAATTAACTTACTCCACCCACCAAAGACACCAAAGGGAAAGAAATACAAACATTAAGCGACCAGACCATAATGGAAACCTAAACAAAGGAAGGTCATAAGGACAGTTTCTTTCCCACAAAATGGCTATATGGTCATCCAAAATTAAAAGACACAAGTGATACATACAGTAAGTAACAAACAACAACATAAATAAATCGCCACAGAAGAACCGCCTTGGAACGGTCAGTGGAAAGATTTCCACTTGGGGGGGGGGGGGGCTTAAATCGATTTTACGTGGCCACAATCCTCGCCCTTACTTCCGTCGCGATTTAGACAAATAATTTGTTCAGTCTGCATGAAGGCCTCCTAACGCATCAGTGCAACATCTCCGTGAACACAAAAAATCAAAGAACCACAGAGGTGAGACAACGGTGAGGACTCGACAGCAAGAAACCACTGAAATGCTGGAGCAAAAGAAAACCAACAGTTAGACTCCGATGGGCCCGACCAGAGACAGAGCATCAGGCACCAACCAATATTACTAAGAATTAGATCTCTCTAATTCTCAATAAGCCTTTACGTTGGAGCCGTCATAGAATCTGAGGCCTGACCCACCGGCGTGCAATTAAAGTGGGAAGCAAAGTTGCCAACCGTGATTGGGTTATCCACCATGCATGCAGTCTGTCGTATAACATCCATGTTGTATCCAATCTTTTTATATCGAAGACTGATTTTACGAAATTGGATGCTGACGTCATTGCGGTTATATATTTTTCTGAATTTATGTACTAAATCACCATAAAATTCGGGTTCCGATAGACCTTGTTGCAGAAGAGATTTAAGTCCAATATTGAATTTTGAAATTAAATCAGAATGGCGTCTATAAAATTTTGAAAATGCTTTGCGTAGTTTATGGTACCGATAACCCTGATTAAGGAGTTTAGCCGTTAATAACTTATTACGAGTGTTGAAGTCAGTTACATGACTACACACTCTAGCAAATCGAATTAATTGCGAAATATAAACGCCATAGGATGGCGCACGAGGAACATCACCATCCAAAAAAGGAAAATTTACAATCTCAAAATCAAAGTCATCGCGTTTATAATAAATTTTGCACGAAACAAACCCATCTACAATACATAGATGTAAATCCAAAAACGGGGCCTCGGTATCAGAAGAATTTGCTTTATTTAATTGAAGTTTCGGGGGGTAAATCTGACTGATCAAACCATCGAAATAGGTATTATCAATATTTAATAAATCATCTAAATATCTAGAAGTGGAGCTAAGTAGAAGTAAAACAAAGATCAGGAATTGATACAATTAACTTACTCCATCCATAAAAGACACCAAAGGGAAAGAAATACAAACATTAAGCGACCAGACCATAATGGAAACCTAAACAAAGGAAGGCCATATGGACAGTTACTTTCCCACAAAATGGCCATATGGCCATCCAAAATTAAAAGACACAAGAGATACACACAGTAAGTAACAAACAACAACATAAATAAATCGCCACAGAAGAGCCGCCTTGGAACGGTCAGTGAAAGATTTCCACTGGGGGGCTTAAATCGATTTTACGTGGCCACAATCCTCGCCCTTACTTACTAAGTCTGTATTACACGAAATATAAGCAAAACATTATCAGGTCATCTGACTTTTGATCCTAAGGCAGAAGCCAAATATTAGAATTCTAGCTCAAGCGGTTCTGACACATCATGTTAACAAGGATATTCTATTGCTACAATGGCTGAGCCTAAAAGGGGGCAAAAAGGGAGCATAACGTGGTCAGCATTTACATTATTCGCCCAAAACTTTAATCAGGCAATCGGAATATTAATCCTAAACAGAAGTGGAGGCAATGATCAGGAATCGATACAATTAACCCACAGCTCCCATCAGAGACACCAAAGGGAAAGAAACACAAACACGAAACAACAGTCCCTAATGGAAACATCAATGGCGGTAAGCCAAAAGGACAGTTACTTTCCCCACAAGTTTGCCAATAGTCTATCCAAAATAAAATAATATAAGCGACACAAACACCCAAAGACAAACCATAACAAAAATAAACCGCGACAGAAGAACAGCATTGGAATGCTCAGCGGAAACAAGCTCCACTGGGAGGCTTAAATCGATTTTACGTGGCCAGAATCCTCGCCCTTACTTCCGTCGCGATCACGACAAATAATTTATTCAGTCCGCATGAAGGCCTCCTAACTCATCAGTGCAACATCTCCGTGAACACTTAAATCAAACTACCACAGAGATAAAACAGCGGTGAGGACTCGACAGCGAGAAACAACTGAAATGTTGGAGCAAGAGAAAACCTACAGTTAGACACCGATGGGCCCAACCAGAGACAGAGCATGTACTAACCAGCATAAGCCTTTACGCTGGATACGTCATAGAATTTGAGGTCTGACCCACCGGCGTACATTTAAAGAGGGAAGCAAAATTGTCAACCGTGATTGGGTTAACTACCATGCATGCAGTCTGTCTTATATCATTTATGTTGTACCCAATCTTTTTATATCGAAGAATGATTTTTTTTTAAATTTGGTGCTGAAGTAAATGCGTTTATAATATTTTTTTCTTAATTAAGTCACCATAAAATTCGGGTTCCGATAGACCTTGTTGCAGAAGAGATTTAAGTCCAATATTGAATTTATGAAATAAAAAAAGAATGACGTTTATAATTTTTAAAAAGGCTTTGCTTAGTTTATGTAACCGATTGCCCTGATTAAGAAGTTTAGCCGTTAACAATTTATTACGAGTGTTGAAGTCAGTTGCATGACTACACACACTGACAAATCGAATTAATTACGAAATATAAACGCCATAGGATGGCGCACTAGGAACATCACCATCCAAAAAAGGAAATTTTACGATATCAAAATCGTAATCATCTCCTTTATCATAAATTTTGCAAGACACAGACCCATCTACAATAGACAGATATAAATCCAAAAACGGGGCCTCGGTATCAGAAGAATTTGCTTTGTTTCACTGAAGTTCTGAGGGGTATATCTGACTGATCAAACCGTCGAAATAGGTATTATCAATATCTAATTAAACATCCAAATATCTAGAAGTAGAGCTAAAAGCTTCAACGATTTCAGACTGGTTTTCAGTAGAAAGGGATATTCAAAATATCATAATTCTATCTTAAGCGGTTTTCAAGATATCGTGTTGACAAGCTTATTCTATCGTTACAATGGCAGATTTGTGAAAGGGGCATATCTCGGTCAGAATTGTATGGTATTCGCTCAAATATTAAGATTGATATTAAAAATTGGTCCAAAGCCATATGTCAAATGCCAGAACCAGCCTAAAAGGGCTAAAGAGGGGCATAGCTCGGTCAGCATGTTATGGTGTTCGCTCAAAACATTCAGGCTGTCTGAATAGTGATCCTAAGCCATATGCCAAATATCGGAGTTCTAGCTCAAGCGGTTCTTAAGATATCGTTCTGACAAGCTTTCTCTACAGTAACTGTTATAATGGCAGAGTTGCAAAAGGGGCATAAGTCGGTCAGTATTTCATGTGTATTTGCTCAAAGGTTAACCAGGTCATCTGAATATTGATCCTAAGCCACATGGCACATGTCATAATCCTAGCTCAAGCGGTTCTCAACTTATCGTGTTGATACGGATTTTCTATTGGAACAATGACAGAGTCGTAAAAGGGACACATATGGGCATAATTTGCCATAGTATATCCGACCGAAAAATAAAAAGGGATCCAAAGGTGGTCGTTCTTT
Source organism: Lucinisca nassula (assembly GCA_963580285.1). Classification (NCBI taxonomy): domain Eukaryota; kingdom Metazoa; phylum Mollusca; class Bivalvia; order Lucinida; family Lucinidae; genus Lucinisca; species Lucinisca nassula. The sequence goes on from OY757010.1 coordinate 15,424,277, forward strand.
TGTAGTATCTTAACTGTTATTTGGCTTTGTGACGTTGGTTTATGTTTCATCTGTTTTTGTGTGTGCCTTTGTGCCACTTTCTATAGGTGACTTGATAGGTGACTTTGTTGCATTCTTGGATTGTGGCTTTTCCTGAGTGACCTTTTCTTACCAGTTGGCTTACGTTTGATGCTCACGCTATATGTAAAATTGCAAGTCCCCATCTCAAACACTTCTCCAGTTCTGCAAAAGGCTTAATTGACAGACGGACACACGGGTAGACGGACACCGGACAAGACCAAACCAATATGCCCCATCAACTTCTTCTAAGTTGAGGACATAAAAAGCAAGTGTTTTGGATACTTAATAGAACCGCTAGTTTACAACGGCATATTTTGCAGATAAAAAGTTGGAGAACAAAACTTTAGAATAGAAACAATTCCTAAAATAATAGAAGTGAAGCCAATGATCAGTAATCGAAACAGTTACCTCCCACCCAAGACACCAACGGAAAAGAAACACAAACACAGAACAACTTCACTATAATCAATATTTAACGAGCAGAAAACCAAACCTTCTGCCAAAGACATCAGCGGGAAAGACTGACGCACATAAAACATTACGTAAACACGCCTATACAAATACATTGTAATCTTTACCACCGAAACAAAACTAGAAGGACAGTAGTTTCGTTCCTCTGTAAACGGTAAGTCGGTTTACTGACCGTTCCAACGCGCTTCTTCTGTCGTGGTTTATCTTTTCTAGTATGTATTGCTTATATCTTAATATTGTGTATAACCGTTTGGCCAACTGTGGGGGAAATTAACAGTCCTTTAGCTTTCCGTCTGTGACTTTTTCATTATAGTGATTTAAATTTATTTTCATATTTCTTTCCTTTTGATGTCTTGGATGGGAGATGTGAGGCATTGTATCGAATCCTGACCATTGCCTTCACTTCTTGTTTTCAAATATATAACTAGTACCAACATTTACATACAAAGACATACAATGACAATGATAAGCACAGAATAATAACTGAGGCAATCGGTGAATCAGTAAATAAAGTTACTGGGAGAGAAAGGCTTGACACGATTGTACATGGTCACAATCCTCGCCTTTAGTTCTGCCGTGATTTAGAAATGTAGTATCTTTAGTCCGCGTGAATTATGTCTAGCAAATCATCGCCTCTTTTGAGATCATATCAATTAAACTAATGTAGAGTCAGGAATCGACAGTATAAAATAAATTAATTAATATAGCAAACTAAATTTTTCATTTGGATTACTGTCTCAAGCATTTTCTGCTTCACGCGACTAACAGCAGCCCCTTTTAACATCACCACCATCAATAAGATTTTATCATCAAAAAGCTAAAGGATGTCCCACATAAGTGCTAATGAGAAAACTTAACAATTATGTTACAGGTAAACTCACTTGAACAGATCCTGTTTACACACATAGGAAACACATTGCAATTATGGTTTCATGGAAAAAAGAGATAAAATAGAAATGAAAGTAATGATCAGGAATCGGATACTATTAACCAATGCCCCCCATCAGAGACACAAAAGTGAAAGCAACACGAACATAAAAACTAAACTCTTATAAAAGGACCGATACTTTCCCTCAAAATAGCCAAATGGCTATCCAGAATAAACAGGTATAAGCAATACACATATGCAAAGACGAACTACAACAAATAAACTATGAAAGAAGAAGCACATTGGAAGGATGGATCAGTACAAAATATTTCACTTGGTTGTGGGAGGGGTAATCGATTTTAGATAGCCACAGTACTCGTCCTTGTTTCTGTTGAGGTTTAGACAAATATTGTTAGTCCGCATCAAGACTTTCTAACTACATCTCAACGACTACAGAGATGAAACAACGATAAGGACTCGACAGCATGAAATAACTGAAATCAAATGCCGGAGCAAACGAAAACCAAAAGTTAGACTCCGGTATATAACATTAGTTTCACCGTTACCACATGCTGATAATTAAAAAGAGAAACGAACAGGAACTGATACATTCAGATCCCAAACTCTACCCACAATATCACTAGGGAAAAATCGATACATGGAGTGACGACAGTAAACGAAACGAACAACGGCTAAACCGAGTCAGCAAGCTCTTTCCCAAACAAGTGGTAACGAAGAATATCACAACCTAACTAAAAAGCAGCAATATACATATTTCCGTAAAGTAAAATAATTAAAGTATGGTATGAAAGAAGAAGCACATTGGAAGGATCAGTACAAAATATTTCACTTGGTTGTGGGAGGGGTAATCGATTTTAGATAGCCACAATTCTCGTCCTTGTTTCTGTTGTGGTTTAGACAAATATTGTTAGTCCGCATCAAGGCTTTCTAACTACATCTCAACGACTACAGAGATGAAACAACGATAAGGACTCGACAGCATGAATTAACTGAAATCAAATGCCTGAGCAAACGAAAACCAAAAGTTAGACTCCAGTATAAAACATTAGTTTCCCTGTTACCACATACTGATAATTAAAAAGAGAAACGACCAGGAACTGATATATTCAGATCCCAAACTCTACCCACAATATCACTAGGGAATAAATCGATACATGGAGAGACGACAGTAAACGAAACGAACAACGGCTAAACCAAGTCAGTAAGCTTTTTCCCAAACAAGTGGTGACAAAGCACATTCAAACCTAACTAAAAAGCAGCAATATACATATTTCCGTAAAGTAAAATAATTAGAGTATGGTATGTTGTCTTTATGTATGCCGCCAACGCCACGCTAGGATAACAGTTATAAGTTATAATGGAACACACCTTTAACAGTTTGTTTGCTATTCAGTTTTATAAAGTTATATATAGTTTGTAATCTGCAGCTCCTACGCCAGTTCTGCCCCCGCCCATCGGGCCCTGAAGAAATAGATGGGCTGCATGATGCTTCTACGCAGAGCTGAAACCGACCCGCACACGAGTATTGGTTAACCGCTTAGAGGATCTAAGCCTGCCAAGGCAAAGCGATGCGACTCGGACGGTCCATGCTTATAAACCCTATTGGTTTGATTGGGTGACAGGGCTTGAGACGTCATTTCATCTCAAGTCGGGTAAAAGTCCCACATAATTGAAAGCAACCATTCCAAAATGACCTATACTGTGTTCATAGGGACGTTATACCTCAAATCAAACAAACACAACAATTCAGCTTTCCTCCCGAGGGCACCTCTTCCCAAGAGAATAAGCCTTATTCAATGCACAAAACTAATAAAGACTAACACCTATGCTATGGTTCGGGCCATGCACACGCCATTAATCTGAACCCGTTAGAGATACCCGGAGGAAGCGGTATGATGCCACGCCATCTTTTTTGATAAAAGTGTGACTAAAGTTTCCAGCAAGTTCAAGTTAAACTCACCGCCCAATTGATTTGTGGAGATGTTACAACAGCCTTAAGCCGTCTGGAGTAGTAAGGCATGCCTGCAAAATTGTTTCAAGCTCAAGTATAAAACTTAACTAAGCGTTTCGACCAAAAGTCCGTTTTAGAGGCAGTTAATCGCATTAGACAAGTTTATTAACAGTGTTGCAACATACCATGAAGCATCAAATGTCTTTTGTGAGTCCTCAAGACGCCTCAACGTAGGTGACTGGTGGTCCAAACCTATCTCTATATACGGCAAGAGATGTGTTAAAAGGGTTATCTAGGCCGATTTGTTTGCCTGAATACAACGGAATATGCTGTAAATGTACTCGAATACAAGACACTTCTACATGCTCGAAGGCACGGAGGCACTGTGTGTTTCGTATAATGGTGTTGCTACATATAATGTGTGTGTGTGTGTGTGTGTGTGTGTGTGTGTGTGTGTATGTGTGTGTGTTGCTTCATTTACATTCTTTCTGTGGCCTAAAATGGGCGTGTTCTTTGATAGTTATGTTTCCAGGGTAAATCTTTCTTACTCTCTTTCGATGTTTTTCAGACACTAAATTTGCTATGTTGGGCAACAGCAACAGCGATAGCACTGTCAGTATTATATGGCCTTTATGACACTTCTGGAGAACCACATCTTAGTAACAGTGTTTCCGCTCTCTATAACGCTACCAACAGGACCGCCTGGGGTATAGCCGTATCCTGGGTGATAGTAGCATGCGCCACTGACAATGCAGGTAGTGTTGAATTATATTGAAACCAAAGCATAATGTTCTTTTATGGAAAATCCTAAATCGACCTCCGAAACCGCGATTAAACTCATTGTGAGTTGACAGGTACATCAGCCAGTTCCTGGTATCATTGCAGGTAATGAAAGTACCAGATCTTAGGACCCAGATCAAATGTTTTTATCATAATTTCTGTGTCGTAAATTTATTTTTATATTTTGAATAGTGTATACTTTCTGGTCCTTTGGGATCATTGAGTGCATTTTGAATCGTTTTACTTAAGCCGGCGCTAGAGGGCGTGGCCGGTGTTGCACATGTCAGTACTGGTCATGAACAGACTCGATGAAACCGTGTCTGCATTTTTTCATTCATTTGATGTATTCTTTGCTACGAAAGGATCTAATTACTCAGAACTTATTTCACTGCCCTAATATGGTCAAGGGTACGTTTCGTCACATTTTTATACGTATGTGGTTTAGAATATTCATTTCCGTATCAACTATAGTCGACCCAAATGTTTTTCCCTAGATTGAACAGTACATTTATCTGTATGATATCTTTTGTACTCAGTGGAGCTCCCCTGAAATTAGTAATATCTAGTAGAATTACAACCACAAAATAACTGATCAATTAATATCAGCGGGCACAAGAAAGCCACCAGAATTTGTGTGGCCACATCTATGAACTTATATGTTCGCATTCGCTCTTTCTATCCACTACCACCATACTTCATAAAAAATGGGACACAATCTACGATGATTGATATGTTTTTTGTATAAGAAAACAACAAGTCAGTCTGCTGGGCAGTACACACACTATTTAATTTGCATAAAGCTAGCTCTTTTATACTACAGACAAATACATACAACGAATCTAGTGAGTAGGTGTATTGCATCAGGTAACAATTCTTAAATACATAACAATGATGACGCAACAGGTACTAGGAAACACCGCACGGCTGCCAAGGACATCATAAACTGCACAACAAGAATAATGTTACTAACGGTTAAACATTTATCTGATATGTTTTACTCAAATGTTGATAATGAGCATTTCAATACACACAATGTTTGTGGACGCTGCTGGCAAAAGATCACCTGAAACCAACCAGTCAGTATATTGTAGTCAAAAAACGCATTGACCTCTGTATCTGCAGTCGACATGCAGCGCGATATTTAAATTTATGGACAGTTAGCCCCTGTTGTTGGTTTGAATTGATATTTAACGTCCCAGTCAACACTGGTTAGGTCATTTAGGAGAAATTTGTTTGGACTTTTATCCGACACTGAGATGAAATGATTTCCCAAGCCCTGCCTCCCAATGAAACCAATAGGGTTTATATGCATGGACGGTCGGACTCGCATCACTTAACCTTGGCAGGCTTAGACCTCCTAAGCAGTGCCAACATCATGCAGCTCACTCTATTTCTCCAAGCGCCGATGGTCGGGACCTGGGTAAGCAATATCGAAAACAAATTTTCAGCATACACAGCGTTAATGGTCATATAGTATTGTTTGTTGTTATTTATAGATATGTGCCATTTTTTGCGTACAGGAGTTGAGTAAGCCCTGTCTTAACTCTTGTACGCAAACACACATATATAAATAAAAACAAACAATACTATATGACTTTTCAACGCTGTGCATGCTGAAAATTCGTTTCAGAAGTTGACAGCCGGTGTTGCACATTTCAGTACTGGTCATGAACAGTCTCAATAACACCGAGACTGCTATTTTCGTTTATTTGGTGTATTCCTTGCTTTCAAAGGATCTAACTTCAGAACGTATTTTCACTGTAGGTGGTGTTGTGCCTTGTGTCGGCCGTACAACGTCACCCCATACATCATCATAGTGCAGATTATATTTTCTGGTCGTTTGGGATCATTGAGTTAATTTGGTATCATTTTGAAAATAGAGTCCTGCTTAAGCCGGTGCTAGAGGTCATGGCCGGTGTTGCACATTTCAGTACTGGTCATGAACAGACTCAATAAAACCGACTCCGCTATTTTCGTTTATTTTGTGTATTCCTTGCTTTCAAAGGATCTAACTTCAGAACTTATTTGAAATAGTTTTCTTATTTTCCCCAGCGAACAGGATTTGACTTTTCATGCAAATTTGCAGGAGACAATTGGTTTGATTCTGTGAAAAATAAGGAATATGTCATACCCTGAGAGCGGTAAAGATTGACTAAATAGATGCATAAAACGACTACCTCGGTGTTTGTTCCTTTGTCAACATTGGATAAGAAATAAATAATCATTAAAGACTTAATGGGAGCTGTGGGTTGATTGTATCGATTCCTGATCATTGCATGCACTTCTATTTTATTTTCTTATCTAATATACTCAAGGTTGGATAAACACATTGCTGTCTTGGAAAGGAATTATTCCCCTATCAAGGCTTACATACTGTGCTTATCTTGTCCATCCTGTGGTGATGTATATCTACGTTTACAGCAGAAGAAACCTCATCTACTTCTCAGATCTCGAAGCTGTAAGTAAACTTGGTAGTAACCGAGAAATTGCAGACTTGGGAGTCGTTGTTTTGTTTAACCGAATAAATCGTTGGCTGTTATTAACTCATAGACAAAACAGATCTTTCATCTAGAAATTGTTTTTGTCGGGGTAGTCACAAGTTACATGAGAGGAAAGGAGGAGGCATTCTTCAAATACGAAAGGACATTTCAGATGTATCAGTTTACCGTCGGTGAGCTAAAAGACTAATAAAGCTAGATTTTAAACCAAGGAACACATTGTGCACGACTCGGCCTGTTCATACGCCGTAGTTTACTTTGCACAAATGAGACAGACAGTGGTTTTGTAATGGATACAATTACCTTACACCTCATAACAAATGCTCTTAAGATAAAGAATTAAAAATATAAAGCAGCGGCACTATAATTCAAGTATGGCGAGTAATAGGTTCATTCCTATAAATGACCAAACGGCGTAAACGCTTACTGGACATTAGAGAGAATTTCATTATATGTAATGTTGGTAAGTGCCTGGTGCTCTGTCTCTGGTTGGGCCCATCGGATTCTAACTGTTGGTTTTTTTCTGCTCAAGCATTTCAGTGGTTTCCTGCTGTTGAGTCCTCATCGTTATTTCATCTCTGTTTTTTTTTTAATTTTGTGGTCACGGCGATTTGCACTTACCAGTTAGGGGACCTTTATGCGGATTGAACAAATTATTTGTCTTAATCGCGACGAACGTAAGGGCGTGGATTGCGAGGCGGTTGTTCTGTCGCGGTTTATTTTTGTTATGGTTTGTCTTTATATCGCTTTTGTATCGCTTTTTTGTTTTGGATAGCCAATTGTCCATTTTGTGGGAAAGTAACTGTTCACCGAGCTGTTGCACTGATGAGTTAGGAGGTTTTCATGCGGACTGAACAAAGTATTTGTCTAAATCGCGACGGAAATAAGGGCGAGGATTGTGGCCACGTAAAATCGATTTAAGCCCCCCCCCCCCACCCCAGTGGAATTCGTTGCCGTTGACGTTCCAAGGCGGTTCTTCTGTCGCGATTTATTTTGTTATGGTTTGTCTTTAGGTGTTTGTGTCGCTTGTGTTATTTTATTTTGGATAGCCTATTGGCCATTTTGTGGGAAAATGACTGTCCTTTTGGCTTTCCGCTGTTGGTGTTTCCATTAGGTCTGTTGTTGCATGTCTGTGTTTCTTTTCCTTTTGGTGCCTCTGATGTGAGCTGTGAGCCAATTGTATCGAACCCTGATCACTGCCGTCACTTCTATTTGTATCTAAAACAAAAATGTATTACCAGGCAAGAAACAATAACAGGTTCACCAACTTTCAATAGCCGCTAAAGTGTATTACATAGAGCTTAAATAGATTTTACATGGCCATTATTCCAGATCTGTCATGATATAAACAAGCAATTTGTTCAGTCAATGTACAGGATGTCTAATTCATTAGTCCCACATCTTCCAGAAGATAAAATCAAATGATGACCGCATACGCTCTTTAGCGTGCATTAATGCAGTTCTGCACTCTGATGAAGAGATGTACAAACACTCGTCACTTCATTCTTCTTATAAAGTAAACATGTTAAGACTTTTTTAAAATTGCCTATGCACAATGAAGTTTTAATGCTTTCTTGAAAACCTGTAAGAACAGTGAAACCCCGGTAGAAATTTACGAAATATACAGAATTGTGCGTCGATATCGGACTTTGTTTATTTTCTTTATATACACTTTTATAATTAAGTGAAAGTTCAGATGCACAACATTTTTTTTTTATTTTGGCTAACCGGGTTCATGACATTAGTCAATTTTCAAAGCCTTTCTTATAGTGCAGCGATTTCCATATAATGGCGTCTTGTTACTTAGGAAGTTGGCGTAAGGTAATGTAACCTAATGAACTACCTTCCGGTCGGTATATGTTATGTAACGTATTAAAAATGTATAAACATGATCTGTCAATAAACGTTGGAATGAAGTGATTTCATAACTGGCGTCTTCACTATATGTATATATATGGAAAGCCGTTCGGCCATTTTGTCGGAAACAAACTGTTCTTTTGGTTTTCCGTTGTAATATTTTAATTGCAGTAAAAGAAGAACTGTGATATTTTAATTATATAACAAACTTGGAATCGATAAAAATGCCTCACTACTCCCATTCAAGCCACCTTCATCATAATAAAACGTTACAAGCGGAAAGCCATTTAACAGTTATTTACCCACCAAATGGTAAAACTATTTAAAATAAAGGTCACTCAGGAAAGGCCACAATTCAAGAACGCAGACGTCTCAAGTCACCTTTCAAAAGTGACATGGAGAAACACACAAAAACAGACGAAACATGGGCCAACGATACAAAGCCAAATAACAGTTAAGACACTGCAAAAGAACGACGGCCTTGGGACGGTCAGTAGTAAGACTACTGGGGCTTCAACTCCGGAGTTTATGAAATTTCTGTTCAAGTACAGTATCAAACAACATGACAATAACAGATTGATCCACAACAGTGAGTCATGATAAAATAAATGGTAAAATGTTTATGCATAGATTATGTCAGCAATACATTCATGCAGAGACGACTATAAAACTATCAAATCACAACAAACAACCGGCTCGAAACGGTCGGTAAAAACAATAATTGGAGAGGTAGTTGGGGCTTTAATCGATTTTATGTGGCCACAGTCCTCGCTGTTGGCTCTGTCGTGGTTTAGATAAAATATAATTTGTTCAGTCCGCAAGAAGGATTTCTAACGCATCGGTTAAACATCCCCAAGAACATAAAAAACATACGAATATAAAGCATGAAATAATTGAAATGCTGGAGCAAACGAAAACCAACAGTTGAACCGGTGAGCCGACCAGAGACAGAGCATCATGCACCAATGGAATTTACTTAAACGTTTATAAATCTTTAGGCAGGAGCCGTCATAGGGTCTGAGGCCCGACCCACCGGCGTGCAGTTAAAGAGGGAAGCAAAGTAAACGACCATGATTGGTTAACTATAATTTATCATATGACGTCGCGTCTGAGAGTGTAATAACGCCATGCATTATTTTCGATAATCCACTAGTGAATTAAAAATGGAAATTAGCTAGATACGTTCCGTAACGTTACATGTACGACGTCCTTAACGACGTCGCGTTTACTAATGGCGGAATGTTGACATTTTTGTAAACAATCGCGATTAAAATGAGTTTTGAATGTCATATGATAAATAGAATCTTGCATTCGTGCTCATGTATTATTGAATTTATTAAACTCGTTGAGGAAAAGGGAAAAAATGCTCGGCAAAGCCTCGCATTTTATCTCTTTTCCTCAACTCGTTTAATAAATTCAATAATACATGAACACACATGTAAGATCCTCTATGTATACAGTCGGTCGTTTAACATTATCGTTATACTCATTTTTATATTAAAGAATGATTCTACGGAATTGGGCAGTGAAATCATTGTTGAAATACTGAAGTTGTTAATATCTCCATCCTTTTTGTATCTCGGCTAAGAGGTGTGCGGGTTTTGTATCGATTGCCTTCACTTTCATTTTTAAAGGATAAACATTAGTTTTATGTTTGCCTGAATACAAATAGTTGTGGTACTCATAAGAACCGCCTAGATGGGGCGTCCTTATTGAGTACCAGAGTCTATTTGTGAACATAAAAAACAATAAGGCATGTTTGGTCTCAGAAAAATAACAGTTTTGTTGCCATGTCTGAATGCAAATTCCCCAAAACACTCCTATATAATTTTGACCCCCCTTGAACCCCACTTTTATATAGTAAAAATTGGGTTTCCGGGGGTATACCTTATTGTTCTTATTTCTGCTCTAAAATATAAATTGTGGGCACTCGTTAGAACCGCCTCATCGACTAACGAGTGCCAACAATCTATATTTGGAGCAGAAATAAGAAAAATATCACAATTTTTCATCATAAAGTTTTCATTTTGTCGGCGATAAAGGTGGCATTTTATTTGTATAGGCGTGTTTGCGTAATGATATATCTATCACATTGATGACATGTTATCGTAATGTTAACTATGCCAGACAAATTATGTTTTAATCATGCACCGGGGTTAAAACAAGACATTGCGTCACGTAATTGTGCAAATTGTTCTGTTCAAGAACTGTTTTAGGCACAAGCAATCGTTTGGAAATATTTCGCTGAACAGTAACGCTATGTAAAGCTCTCATTTGAAGCAAACATTATGGAAAGAAAATGGAGATCTTGGTTTCGTCGTCAAGACCGCTCATGAGCAGTATGACTGTTTAAAAGACGGTTTACGTTGTTATACGGGTTACGTCTTACTGATTCACTTGCACAAATACTGACAGTGGACCAATGCCTGCAACGGAATTAAGATTTTAGCATTTACTTACGAGGCTCAATTACCAGATATATATATACTACTCAAAATTTGATATGGATCACTTTTTATATGCCAAATTTTGCACTGAAAATTTAAAATTTCTTGACGGAATTTGTACTCCGTATATTCATAAATATCTTAAGCAGACACTCATGTGCAATTCAGTACTCATGAAAGTGCACACTTCTCACAATTCGCAAATGAATTCATGCACCCCCAAAATCTTGCGTGACACTGCATTCCAAGAGAAAAATCAAACTTGTCAGTGTTCCTTTACTAAGCGTAAAAATGATTTCATTTGATTTGTGAAACTCTAAAATGCCTAGGGGACAATTATAAAAACCGTCTGAGCCCCGAAGAAATTGATCGTTGCGTCGGAATATTGGAATTTGGCGTCTTTCAATGCCGTGTGGCTGGCATTCTGAATTGTCTCAGAGCGTGGTTTCCCGAATGTGGAGTCGGCTTCTTACCCACGGAAATTCTTCACACAGACACGGCGGGGTCGAGGAAGGGCTACAACACAACGTCACGACCGTTTTGTGTTGATTCAGTCTCGACGTCGACGGTTTCTGAACGCTACGCGTTTGCATAATGAGCTTAGGAACGGAACTGGAGAACGGATTTCTACACAATCTGTCAGAAACGGGCTCAACTAGTTCGGACTTAATGCCAAGAGGCCTGCCGTACATGTTACGTTGACGGGACAGCACGTGCAAGACCGGTTTGACTTTGCCAGAACGCACGTCAGGTGGACGGTTCGTGACTGGACGCCAGTGCTGTTTACTGATGAGTCCAAATTCTGTCTAGACTTCAGTGATAAACGTCTATTAGTGTTGCGAATGTCTAAAGAGAGATTCGATGACTTGAATGTGGCATAGCATTATCGCTATGGAAAGGTATCAGTCACGGTTTGGACTAGGGTAAGCGTGAACGGTAAAACTGATTGTACGTCGTTGAAAACGAAACGTTAATGGCAGTGAGGTACTGTAATGAGATTCTTGATCTGTTTGTGAGACCATTTGCCGATGCTATCGGCCCGGACTTTATTCTGATAGACGATAATGCCCGTCCCCACCATGCCCACGTCACTGATGCATATCTGGAACGTGAGCCAGTCGTTCGTATAGACTGCCTTGCTCGATTACCGGACATAACTCCGATTGAGCATGCGTAGGGCATGCTACAGCGTGCAGTTTCAGCCCGACATGTGCAGCCGAAGACTTTACAGGAGCTCAAAGATGCATTTTTTTGCTCAATGAAGGCAGAATTCACAAAAACCGGATACAGACGGTGATTACGAGCATGCGCAGGCAATGTCGTGTTGTAACTGATGCCCGTGAACGCCATACACGTTATTAGGCAGGTTTTCTAAACAAATTTGGAAATTTGTGTAAATTTAATTGTCAAAATTCCTTCCTGTTACGGCAAATTTTGTGGGTGCCAACACGGTTGTTGTTGTCACGCTTGAATGCAGTGTCTGTTGACAAAATTAATCACTAGTGTTTGTGAAGGATATGTTTTCCATCATTTTGTATCAAATTTGGAATCAGCTGATTAATTTATCCCAAAATTATTTTGCATTAAAAAAGTGATCCCTATCAAACTTTGAGTAGTATATTTATGCACTGTATTTAAATAAAATCACTACATTTTGCACAATGAAGTTGAGAAAAATGACCTGGCAAAAGGACACTCGGTCGGCCAGCGCTCATACACCAAGCCCCGGTTCGTCCTTCGTGGGTTACAATGGCTTATGAAATAATACGGAAATAATGTTTCGAACCTGCACCCTTATATATAGCTTCAGTGATGATATAGGTTATAATTTTGGTTTCTGCCCACTCTTGGAATTCCATCACGTGAACAAGTCTTTGAAATGAACACCCCTCTAAACAACTCTTTGTATAAAGGAAACTGGAGTTTTATGGAGCATACATACTCTTGTTTATTTCTGCTCCAAGACATAGGTTGTGGGTACTCGTTCTAATGAGATCCCACTACATATGCTTGTTGTATAATTAGAAAAATTTCACAGATTTTCTTCAGAAAAATGAGTGTTTTGGAGATGTGAAAAATACATTAAGTCACAAGGGTGTGTAATCGTACTGGAGGAAATTATGCACAATAATTGCCCTGGGTATAACTTTGATAAGAATGGCGCATCTGCTTTCAAATACAATTCCATTGTAAATTTATAACGTTTTCTATGATGTCCCTACAAAAATGGAGGTTACTATGACATAAACCTTTCTCTTAGGAAGACCAAAAACAGTTAATACGAACACAAATATAGATTTAATTCTCTTCGCTGGTAAATGACAAGAACAGAAAGGGACTTTTACAGGGTACAGGACATTATAGGTTCTTCTGTCGCGGCTTATTTTTTCTATGGTATGCATTGAGTCTGTGTGTTTCGCTTATATTATTTTGTTTTGGATAACCAGTTGACCATTTTATGAGAAAGTAACTGTCCTTTTGGCTTTCCGCTATTGCTGCTTCCATTAGGGTCTAGCTGTTTCATGTTTGTGGTGTCTCTGAAGGGAGGTATGTTCATTGCATCGATTCCTGACCATTGCCTTCATTTCTATTTTGCATATCATATATGGTATTTCTTTCTTTCAGATCTGGAGGTTTTGCGGTCACCTGTGTATCACCTTTGTTGCTGCATTTGTGTTATCGCTAGCATTCGAATCACCGATGATGGGACTTGAAAAAGTCCTCTTAGGAAGATCAAAGAACAGTTAATACGAAAACAAATACAGTTTTAATTCTCTACAATGGTAGTTGATAAGGACAGAAAGGGACTCTTACAGGGCACAGGATACTTATTACTGTTTCTGTCCAGGCGTGGAATTTCATCACGTGAACAAGTCCATGAAATGAACACCCCGCTAAACCCCACTTGGTGTAAAAGGAAACTGGGGTTTTATGGGGTATACATTATTTTTTTATTTCTGCTCAAAGACATAGGTTGTGGGTACTCGTTCTAACTCGATCCCACTACATATGCTTGTAGTATAATTAAGGCGTAACTATACCAAATTTAGTGACACAGAGGCCTTTCTGATATTTAATCTTCATCAGTGTGTCTCAACCCCAAAGTTTTGAAACCGAAACGGATGATGGACAAGACCCGGCAAACAAAGCACACCCCCTCCGAGTACATACAGACCGACGTAGCCTATGAGACAGGTCGGCTGGAGGCATCAGGCAAGAGTGCCTACCCGCGGACTTATAGGCGTACCCCACCGAGCCAACATCAGCAAACATGACCCACACTCCACGGAAGTCCCGGGCATCAGGAAGGAGATGCCCAAAGTAGCGAGACTTGCAAAAATTTAAAATATAACAAAAAGTGTAAACCAAATCCGTTAAGATACATGTCTCACCTGACAAGTCAGTCTTTGTTTTAGAAGCATTAGAATTTTATGCAGCAAAAATTAAAGATATAATATAGTTATTTAAATCAGTACTTGAGCACTGACGTCAATACCGCAGTATCAACCTCAGCACTAAGGAACTGACACTGAGCTGATGATACCCTCGGGGACGAACGAAACATCCGCCAGCAGAGATATCGACCCAGTGGTTGCAATTAAGGCGTAACTATACCAAATTTAGTGACACAGAGGTCTTTCTGATATTTAATTGTCATCAATGTGTCTCAACCCCAAAGTTTTGAAACCGAAACGGATGATGGACAAGACCCGGCAAACAAAGCACATCCCCCTCCGAACACACACAGACCGACGTAGCCTATGAGACAGGTCAGCTGGAGGAATCAGGCAAGAGTGCCTACCCGCGGACTTATAGGCGTCCCCCACCGAGCCAACATCAGCAGACATGACCCACACTCCACGGAAGCCCCGGGCATCAGGAAGGAGATGCCCAAAGTAGCGAGACTTGCAAAAATTTAAAATATAACAAAAAGTGTAAACCAAATCCGTTAAGATACATGCCTCACCTGACAAGTCAGTCTTTGTTTTAGAACAATTAGAATTTTATGCAGCAAAAATTAAAGATATAATGTAGTTATTTAAATCAGTACTTGAGCACTGACGTCAATACCGCAGTATCAACCTCAGCACTAAGGAACTGACACTGAGCTGATGATACCCTCGGGGACGAACGAAACATCCGCCAGCAGAGATATCGACCCAGTGGTTGAAATTAAGGCGTAACTATACCAAATTTAGTGACACAGAGGTCTTTCTGATATTTAATTGTCATCAGTGTGTCTCAACCCCAAAGTTTGTTAAACCGAAACGGATGATGGACAAGACCCGGCAAAAATTAGGAAATTAGAAAATGATCACAGATTTTTATCAGAAAAGTAAGCATTTTGGAGATGTGAAAAAAAAAACAATAAAAAAACATTATGTCGTACGAGTGTATCATCGTACTGCAGAAGTTATGCACAATAATTGCCTTGGGTAAAACTTTGATAAAAGTGGTGCATATGCTTTTAAATACAATTCCATTGTAAATTTATAACGTTTCCTATGATGTCACTACCAAAATCGAGGTTTCTATGACATAATCCTTTCAACAGTTATCATAACTTCATAATATCTAATGCTGGAATGTTTTATGAATTAAAGCCATCATTACTATAACTAGCTTTAGGTGTCTTGAAATAGTGGTTGAGTGTTCCGATTTTCCCATATTTCAGCTGCCGGTTTTGTGTTCATTCAGTATATGCTTGAGTTGTACGTCCCGCCAACAGCTAAGTTCATAAAGAGACGGGAACTCGGTTTAAAGTCTCATCCGAATGTCCTAAGAAGCCCCGAATCAAACCAATCACAATAACAAGTCCGTGAAATATATACCACGCTTAACCTCACTTTATATAAAGACAACTCGGGTTTGCGGGGGTATACATTATTTTTCTTATTTTTGCTCCAAGACATAGATTGTGGGCACTGGTTAGAACCGTCTCAATGGGGTGGTTCTAACAACTGAGGCGGTTCTAACAAGCACCAAAAACCTATTTTTGCAGTATTTATCAAAAAACTATCGCGGATTTTCACCAGAAAAGCAGCCATTAATCATTATGTCGTACGTGTGTGCTATCGTAATGCAGACGACCCCTGGTTTATGAGGCAAATAACATAACCACTACATCACGTAGGCTCCATGTATTCATTCAGATTTTTTATGCAATTTAATCTGTTCCAGTCGTTGTTAAGACACCATTTCAGCATTATAAAAAGTTACAATATATGTTAGGAATATGTAGATAAAATTTCTCTGAAATAGAAGACCGATGTTAAAGCAGACAGAATACTGATAGTCCTGTTTAAGTAAAACGTGATATTATCCAATAATTATGTTTCGGTCATGCTGTGTAAACCTACCTTACCACTGCTTTCAATTTGGATGGCAATTGCTGACAGCATGAATATTGGTATTAATTCAAAACATCAAATTCACAGAAATGGCCGAAAACAAACTGTATTGTTTACATTAGCCAGATTGCAAACACAGCGATGACAAACCACATCAAATGTAACAATGGTTTCCTGTGCACAGGTTTCTTTCTGTCCGTCTTGCCTAATTTTCTAGTAGTGAGATTTAATAATAATAATAGTTCGTCTGTCATTACTGACAATGACCAGTCTTAATCACATTTTGAGAAATGTTATTGTTTATGTGTTCTAATGAGACCAATTCAGATAGAGCAACAGGGGCTAGAGGTCACCACCCAAAATGTTATAACGACGCAAAATTTTATAAAATTATAACATTTTGCGTCGAGGTGAATTTTCCCCCAACGCAAAATGTTATAAATTTTTGATGACTATTTTTTTTTTCTAGAAAATTTTCGCTTCGGGAAGGCAGACAAAGTAAAGAAAGATGTGTTCAGTACCTACAGGTCGATTTTTACTCCAAATATCATAATATTTTCATGATTTAGTTTACCCAAAGTTACAACAATTTGCGTCTAGCATTCGTTTTTACCCGACGCAAAATGTTGTAAAATTTTGAAAAAGATGCCTTGCCTACTACAGACTCCGCGAGGCATAGGTTATAACTCTCAGCAACCTAGTTTTACGACCATTAAGAAATTTATAAAAGTTATAACATTTTGCGTCGTGCTTATTTTTTCTCCCAAGGCAAAATGTTACAAAGTTTTAATATTTTGCCTTGGGAGACAGATTGGCACGACGCGATATGCAATATATCCGTACTACCTATGCCTCGCCGAGTCTGTTATCGACCAAGGATCTATAATAAAAATTTTACAACATTTTGCGTCGGGTAAAAGCTAAGGCAACATGTTGTAACTTATGAAGAACTAAATCATGAAAATATTACGATATTTGGTGTCAAATCGACGTGTAGGTACTGAACACATATTTTTGTTTTCAGTTTGTCTGCCTTCCCGACGCGAAAATTTGCTAGAAAAATAGTCATCACATTTTTATAATATTTTGCGTTGGGAGCAAAATTAGGCACGACGCAACATGTTATAACTTTTATAAAATTCTTAATCTTCGTACATTTTGGACGCTGAGAGTTAAAGCAAACTTTTTTTCACTATAACTATATGTCCATACTACCTATGCCTCGCGGAGTCTGTAATAGGCATGGCATCTATTTTCACAATTTACAACATTTTGCGCCGGCTGAAAAAATAGAGCTCGATACAAAATGTTGTTACTTATGAAAATAGAAGTAGAGGCAATGAAGAACTAAATCATGAAAATATTATGATGTTTGGATTTAAAATCGACGTGTAGGTGCTGAACACACCTTTCTTCAATTCGTCTGCCTCCTCCGAAGCGAATATGTGCTAGGAAAACAATCATCAAAACTTTATAACATTTTGCGTTGGAGAAAAATTCACCACACGCAAAATGTTATAATTTAATAACATTTTGCGTCGTTATAACATTTTGCGAGATGACAGCTCTGCTGGTGATATGAGATTTAACGTACAAATTAATAACTTACCGGTCATTTTAAGTTGTTGCTTCAGATTGTTGTGCGTTTTGTTGCTTCAGATTGTTGTGCGATTTATTGTATCGATTTCTGATCTTTGTTTTACTTCTACTTTTTATTATCCGACCTGAGATAAATGACTCTCAAGTCTAACTTATGTTTGTTTGTTTGTTTGTTTATCCCTTACTGCCTATTATAACACAAAAAGTTTACTCCAGGGGCAACCAGTTATCATCGAAAATACGTTTTCTTGACATATCTAGACCCATTAAATGTTTTAGTATTTGTATCTGCACCAGGCACTAGTCAATCTATCTTTTATGCATAACCTCTATGAATTTGACTAAACAGCATCCTAATTAAATGTTCCAAGGCCTTTTTGAAAATATTTCCCTCTAGAAACGATCATGCATTTGTCTGTGCTCCAAACATGAATGTGATCTGGACTATGTTGTATATAGATCTTCATATGAGCTTTACGCTTCAATTACCCGTCTGTGATGTTATAGGGGTGATTACAAAGCATACATGTAAGGCATCGAGAAGCATTTAAATTAAGGTGTAACTATACCAAGGTTAGTGACACAGATGCCTTTCTGATATTTAATCTTCATCAGTTTGTTTAAACCCCAAAGTTTTGAAACCGAAACGGATGATGGACAAGACCCGGCAAACACAGCACATTCCCCTCTGAGCACACACCGACCGACGTAGCTCATGAGACATGTCAGCTGGAGGCATCAGGCAAAAGACGTCCAATCCCAGGACTTATATGCATCCCCAACCCAGCCAACATCAACAAAAAGGGCCCACGCTCCACAAAGGTCCCGGGCATTATGAAGGAGATGTCCAAAGTAGCTAGTTTTGCAATATTTAAAATATAAAAAAAAACGTGACAACCAAATCCGCTAAGATAAATGTCTCACCTGACAAGTCAGTCTTAGTTTTAGAAATGTTAGAATTTTAAACCGCAAAAGTTAAAAATATAATAAAGTTATTTAAATCAGTACTTGAGTGCTGACGTCGACACCGCAGTATCAGCCTCCGCACTAAGGAACTGATACTGAGCTGATGATACCCTCGGGAACGACGAACGCATCATCCACCAGCAGAGAAACCGACCCGGTGGTTGCAAGTAAGGTGTAACTATACCAATTTAGTGAAAACCAAAACGGATGATGGACAAGACCCGGCAAACACAGCACATTCCCTCCAAGCACACACCGACCGACGTAGCTCATGAGACATGTCAGCACGAAGGCATCAGACAAGAGATGCCCAATCCCGGGACTTATAGGCGTCCTCAACCGAGCCAACATCACGTAACATGGCCCACGCTCCACGGAAGTCCCGGGCGCAAGGAAGGAGATTTCCAAAGTAGCGAGACTTGCAATATTTATAAATATAAAAAAAACGTGACAACCACATGTCTCACTTGACAAGTCAGTCTTAGTTTCAGAAAAGTTAGAATTTTATACTTCAAAAGTTAAAGATATAATATAGTTATTTAAATCAGTACTTGAGTGCTGACGCCAACACCGCAGTATCATCCTCAGCACTAAGGAACTGATACTAAGCTGATGATACCATCGGGGACGAAAGAATTACCCACCAGCAGAGATACCGACCCAGTGGTTGCAATTAAGGTGTAACTATACCAAATTAGTGACACAGAGGCCTTTCTGATATTTAATCTTCATCCGTGTGTCTAAACCCCGAAGTTTTGAACCCGAAACGGATGATGGACAAGACCCGGCAGACACAGCACAACTGATGATAATAATTAGTAGATCAAATTACTCATACAGGATTTAAATGCAGTATATAGGGCAAACTGATCGCATGTTAAAAACACGATTTAACGAACACCATCGTAGAATGAGCCTAAAAAACTGACACTTGCTTGTACCTTCATTTCAGACGTACAGGTGATTCTATAAAAGATATTTCTATACAGCCAGTGGAAAAAAAGTATTATGATGTAAATTCTACAGCTAGGTTTAAAATTATTAAACGGCATGAAATTGAATTAAAATGGATTAAATTATTACAGACACCTTTTACCATGAGGATAATATATCTAAATGCCCGACTTTGATACCTTCTCGCTTCTGGACTGTCTAAAGCGTTAAACTAGATCGCCCGGCACCAGAAAAATGGTAATTATAAACATAAATTACGTGCTTTAAAACGAAACAATACTAGACTGAAGTGAATGCCCATAACTTTATTGAATCATGGAAACCACTCAATGCTTGCTTTTCTAAGTTCATTACACATTTCTGTATTACGGATTCGGGATACCGAGGCGATTAGATTCTACGATAGCTCAAATCAGTTATACGACGCTGCTCTTTTAGCTAGAGGTTATAATCAGCAGTCTTTGCGCCCTTGCATCGATTCTGAAATTATTCACAAACATCATTACATCAAAATATCCTTCATTGATAAGGGTTTGGATTTTATAGATTTACCTAGTATCTTCTGGGACAGTTCGGTTATTTCATCAACTCCTGCTTATTTTCAAAATACTGAAACACGCATAACTTGCTCTAAATACAATAAACCTGTTAGATCTATCATTTTTAATTTCAATAAACTTGTTTCTGATCTTGATATTGACACTAACACTCCTGATACATATGATTGTAAAAATTCAGTGTATTGCTATCCTGCTGCTGGTCATATTATTACTGGCAATTTAAAAATTATTCCTGATTCTATTATACGTAATATAATATCTAAAAGACCGAAATATCTATTTCCTTCTAAACTTGATTTCTACGCAAAGCCTTTTCAAAATTTTATAGACGCCATTCTGATTTAATTTCAAAATTCAATATTGGACTTAAATCTCTTCTGCAACAAGGTCTATCGGAACCCGAATTTTATGGTGACTTAGTATATAAATTCAGAAAAATATATAACCGCAATGACTTCAGCACCCAATTTCGTAAAATCATTCTTCGATATAAAAAGATTGGGTACAACATGGATATTATACGACAGACTGCATGCATGGTAGTTAACCCAATCACGGTTGGCAACTTTGCTTCCCTCTTTAATTGCACAACGGTTGGTCGGGCCTCAGATTCTATGACGGCTCCAACGTAAAGGCTTATTGAAAATTAGAGAGATAGTGTTGGTTGGTGCCTGATGCTTTGTCTCTGGTCGGCCTCAGCGGAGTCTAACTGTTGGTTTTCTTTTGCTCCAGCATTTCAGTGGTTTCTTGCTGTCGAGTCCTCACCGTTGTCTCACCTCTGTGGTTCTTTGATTTTTGTGTTCACGGAGATGTTGCACTGGTGAGTTAGGAGGCCTTCATGCAGACTGAACAAATTATTTGTCTAAATCGCGACGGTAGTAAGGACGAGGATTGTGGCCACGTAAAATCGATTTAAGCCCCCCAGTGGAAATCTTCCACTGACCGTTCCAAGGCGGCTCTTCTGTGGCGATTTATTTATGTTGTTGTTTGTTACTCACTGTGTGTATCACTTGTGTCTTTTAGTTTTGGATGGCCATATGGCCATTTTGTGGGAAAGTAACTGTCCTTATGGCCTTCCTTTGTTTAGGTTTCCATTATGGTCTGGTCGCTTAATGTTTGTATTTCTTTCCCTTTGGTGTCTTTTTTGGGTGGAGTAAGTTAATTGTATCAATTCCTGATCTTTGTTTTACTTCTACTTTCAATAAATGTAGAGATAAAATCGCTGCTGCCTTAAATGAATTTGGTATTCGATGGTGTAAACGAGAGTTTGTTGAGCATAAAGCTCTTAAGGATTGGAAACTTAGCATTCTTAAATTAGTGAACAAACGCATTACTTTTAATTCGCAAAATACGAACTTATTACCTCCTAAACCTAAGACGTCTTTACGTCACCTTAAACTAGATATTCAAGAATTTCATAGGAATTTTATTTTGGCTCCAGCTGATAAGGCCGCTAACTATGTTAACACTCTTCAGCAAGAACTTGGTGGTTCCAAGGCCTATGTACTTCAGCTTTTAGCTATAGAGAGGGTTTTAGTTGATGACCACATTTGCCATTCAGCCACCAAATATGCTGGCTATGTAACAGGAGGCCAACACAAGCTTCCAACATCATATTGGTTACCTAAACTTCATAAAAGACCATACAAAGCACGGTTTATTGCAAATTCAAGCTCTTGTACCACTACTGAACTCTCAAATTTATTACCTTAATGTTTTACTGCAATAAAAAACACGTTATATAATATTGCGCCAAAGTCTTCGAAAGATCAGGTAGAAATCTGTTTTGGTATATAAAAGATCCTAATGAAGTTTTAAATAAATTGAAATCAAGGCGTTTTCGTTCTTCAAGTCTATCTACTTATGATTTGTCCACACTTTACACCACACTTCCTCATATTCGTATAAAAGAAAAACTTAATGATTTAATTGAATGTACATTTCATAGGTAAGACTCCCTCTTTCTTGCATGTAATGTAAGAAATGCTTTTTCACTTCTGAAGAGCATAAAAATTATACTTTATACTTGGCAATATTTACATAAGATTTGGTACTAAGTTATTTAGACCAGCTGTGGGTATTCCGATGGGTACTAATCGCGCACCACTTGTGGCTGGTCTGTTTTTTGTTTTGTTATGAGAGAGACTTCACGATGTCTCTTTCTGCTGAAAACCAGTCTGAAATCATTGAAGATTTTAGCTCCACTTCTAGATATTTGTATGATTTATTAAATATTAATAATACCTATTTCGATGGTTTGATCACTCATATTTACCCCCCAGATTTTCATTTGAATAAGGCAAACTCTTTTGATACCGAGGCCCCGTTTTGGGATTTACATCTATCTTTGTATATAGGTTTGTTTCGTGCAGAATTTATGATAACGCGATGATTTTGAGATTCTAAAGTTTCCTTTTTTTTTGGACGGTGATGTTCCTCCAGCGCCATCCTATGGCGTTTATATTTCGCAATTAATTCGATTTGACAGAGTGTGTAGTCATGTAACTGACTTCAACACTCGTAATAAATTGTTAACGGCTAAACCTCTTAATCAGGGTAATCGGTACCATAAACAACGCAAAGCCTTTTCAAAATTTTATAGACGTCATTCTGATTTAATTTCAAAATTCAATATTGGACTTAAATCTCTTCTGCAACAAGGTCTATCGGAACACGAATTTACGGTGATTTAGTATATAAATTCAGAAAACAATATATAACCGCAATGACTTCAGCACCCAATTTCGTAAAATTATTCTTCGATATAAAAGTATTGGGTACAACATAAATGTTATGCGACAGACTACATGCATGGTAGTTAACCCAATCACGGTGACAACTTTGCTTCCCTCTTTAATTGCACGCCGTTGGGTCAGGCCTCAGATTCTATGCCGGTTCCAGCGTAAGGGCTTATTAATAATTAGAGAGATCTAATTCAAGGTAATGTTGGTTGGTGCCTGATGCTCTGTCTCTGGTCGGGCCCATCGGAGTCTGACTGTTGGTTTTCTTTTGCTGCAGCATTTCAGTGGTTTCTTGCTGTCGAGTTCTCTCTGTGGTGTTTGATTATTTGTGTTCACGGACATGTTGCACTGATGTGTTAGGAGGCCTTCATGCGGACTGAACAAATTATTTGTCTAAATCGCGACGGAAGTAAGGGCGAGGATTGTGGCCACGTAAAAAAGATTTAAGCCCCCTCCACCCCCCCCCCCAGTTGAATTCGTTTCCGCTGACCGTGACCGTTCCATGGCAGTTCTTCTGTCGCGGTTTATTTTTTGTTATGTTTATCATTGTGCGTTTGTGTCGCTTATATTATTTTATTTTGGATAGCCCATTGGCATTTTAGTGAGAAAGTAACTGTCCTTTTGGATTTCCGCTATTGATGTTTCAATTAGGGTCTGTTGTTTCGTGTTTGTGTTTATTTCCTTTTGGTGTCTCTGATGGGAGCTGTGGGTTGATTGTATCGATTCCTGATCACTTCTATTTTGAATCTTTGTTGGTTCAGAAAAACTGATTGTTACATGTGGGTTTACGGCGTCCCGCAAACCCCCATGCTGACAAGACAACCGAGCGTGATCTCTGACAGGTGTACGGGCAGCTGTGGGGTAAGGCACAGGAAAGATATTAGATGAATGGCATGAATTATTTACAGTATCTATATACAACACTTACTAACACAAAACATCAAAATTTGTTGCTTCTGTAGCCAACTCACGACGTCCGCCCCGAAGGCAAAACAATGTTCTGTGCTCGGAACCGGTGACGTGAATGCCTACAGAAGCAAACAACAAAAACAAAAAAAGAAACAACACAAGACGCGACTGGCCAGTTTATAACTTAGGGTGAATCCCCCACTCGCGAGAATCCCACTCGCGCACTAGTGTAAACTAGTTTGTCGACATTGTTGCCGACCACAGGTTGAAATGTACTATTTAGCGATCGCGCACTAGCTTGATTCGCCTGAATCGCCTGCAGGTTATTTATTGGACCTCTTCCATTTGAATGGTCTCACATTCGCTTCACATTGCTACGAGCTGTTTATGTTGGTTCGTCCGCCCTTGCTGGACCCTAACCCACAGCATCGTACCAGTACCTGCTGCTATACTGCAGGGAGCAGCAGGTCACCACACATTGTTGTGCCTTTCAATATACCTTCATTTTCCCGTAACAATGTTGTGGGTACACGTTACAACTTGACCTGCTGCTAAAGAGTGATCGTTTTTTCAGGGTTTTTATATCTATGAATACTACCGGCAAATCATGCATACTCATATTAGCTTGCTCAAATCGTGGCGAGGTGGAGATACCGTCCACAATTAAAGCCAGATAGCAAAAATCGAGTAGATAATGGATTTGCGTTCAAATAGTATATTTCCCCATAGGAAAAAAATGATGAAACGACCCTATAAGTCAATGCCATGACTCCTGTCAAAACGAACACCCATACAACACGTGACGGGAATGAAAATCATATATGGCACAATTTGGCGATTGGCGATATTTAGACAAATTTATAGAACTCAGCCTTATAGCGGCCCCCTGTATTGTAAAAACAGATCTTCACAAACCACTCATGCATACATCGTATGATATGTGCATGACTTGTGCATGGAGCAGCACATTTTGCCTACCATATTTCACCTAAAATATTTCACTCGCACCGCCCTACCATATATCTACTAAAATAATTTAGATGTGCATAAGCACCAGAGAGGTTTCCTATTCCATCTCGTAACACTGATATTCTCGTTTAACAGTTAGCTATATTTATTTTAAGGACGTGAACACTCACAAAAGACGAGTAAGGTCACTCGTGCAATAAGCTCAGCAAAAACAAAATCAAAATACAATATTAAATGAACAACGGAAATATGTGTTGCATGTACATAGGCGTAAGCCTTCTAAATTATTTTTCAGCAAATACACTATGATACACTTTCTGTCCAAAATAATACAAATACTCTTTTTATCTGAAAGATAATTGCACAAAATTGTAATTATCGATGAACAAAAGGCAAGCAAGAAACATCCTTATAAAGAATAATGAACATGCATTCACAATAAGTAGTTAAGGTCGTAGTACTAAAGCGTTAATCCAGAATCATTTATCCATAGACAAAATGGCAAATATCAGTGTTCAGATCAACAGACATGGACTCCAGAAGAGTGTAAACAGGCGTCCGCGGATAGTTTGCATTACTTGGTAAGCAAGCTTCGCCCACAATGCCCATCGACCCGACCGAAGAAAAGGATAAGGGTATGTCCGAGATTTTGGAAGTCTTCCTATAGATTTCCATTGGCAAACAAATCAGAAATAACTCTGGAAATGGTCACATTGTACGGATCAACAAGATCATGGTGCCTCCCATAGAACTTCTTAAGTGTTGATACCAGTTTGGTTCTTTGATACCCCTGGCATAACAACCTGGTAGTGAGCACATTCCCACGTTTCATAAAGTCCTGATACTTGAAACAGGCTCTAGCATAACGGATTAACTGTGAAACGTAAACTCCATATGCTGGTGCAGACGGGATATTACTGCTCAGGAAGGGAAAGTTAACAATGGGACAATTTAAGTCATCTCGTTTATCGTACAGCCTAGTAGTAAGCTTCCCGTTTGTTACATGTGGGTTTACGGCGTCCCGCAAACCCCCATGCTGACAAGACAACCGAGCGTGATCTCTGACAGGTGTACGGGCAGCTGTGGGGTAAGGCACAAGAAAGATGTTAGATGAATGACATGAATTATTTACAGTATCTACATACAACACTTACTAACACAAAACATCACAATTTGTTGCTTCTGTAGCCAACTCACGACGTCCGCTCCGAAGGCAAAACAATGTTCTGTGCTCGGAACGGGTGACGTGAATACCTACAGAAGCAAACAACAAAAACAACAACAAAAACAAAAAAAGAAACAACACAAGACGCGACTGGCCAGTTTATAACTTAGGGTGAATCCCCCTCTCGCGTGAAACTTCCTCTCGCGAACTAGTGCAAACTGCACACTAGTCTATCGACATAGTTGCCGATCACAGGTTGCCGATCACAGGTTTAGCGATCGTCCGAATATCCTGCAGGTTAGTTGACCTCTTTTATGGTCTCACATTTGTTGACAATGAACAATGATTCTGATTCTGGTCTACGCTGATTACGGCGGTCTGTCCGCCCTTGCTGGACCCTAACGCCTAGCGTCGTACCAGTACCTGCTGCTATGAAGCAGGGAGCAGCAGGTCACACATTGTCGTGCCTGCAAATTACGATAACTGGACTAAGACACGAGTCACAAAACATACATGCTATATCATGATCCCCCTCCCGGAGAAGTAAGAATATGTTCATGCATATACCGTTATTGCGCATGCGCCGACCAGACATACAGGCTGATTAGTGCATGCGACAAATAACCGTACAGCAGAACTCAACTTGACTGTGCATCAAATTATCAACACCCAGCGCTTGACACAATAATACTCAAAGTTCATGTTTCCTTACTGAGAACTACAGAAATCAATTAATGCTCACTACTACTGAGCATAATACTCATCGAATTTGTGCTCACTACATTATCACAAGTAAGAGGCAATTGAACAGACCACGCCTTTGCGCTACCTGGTCAGCCGCCAATTACAGGAAACATAACCATCTCTATTTCATATCCTTCTCCGCGACACGGCTCACAAATATAGCTATTCACAAATTCATTACAATAATAACAGATAGAACCTACAAACAGAAGATTTTCATCTATAATCCACAACATTTGTTAGTGTCTCATAAGGGCCAACACTGTTTGCCGTAAATTCTCTCTGTATTTGGTAGGCACCCCGTCACAACCGTCCTCGCGACGCCGATGACGCAGCTGACGTCATCCCCGCCGCTCAGGCCGTTATGACGTGTGGCGACCAAATACTCCCACTTATCATCATCACGTTCTTTATATGTACATACATGCACAAACTGAGTTATCAGACAAAAAACGGCATCATTACAAAATGAACTCGTAATTCTTCTTGAACAAAATTATTTCTAATCAACGTGAACATGCTTGTAAAATAAAATTCATTACGGTTCATCATCACGGATAACCCAACATGCTCTTGTAAGAGTTTGCCCTGATGATGAAGATATGGTTAAACCCGTCTTAAGTTTACGTCCCCTCTACACCTAATATCATATTGGGACGGAACCACGGTTTTCTAACCACAGCTAGTCAAAAGTCATGGATCAAACAAGTGACCCGGCGTTTATTAATTACATTCTACAAAAGGGGTCTAAAAGCCTAAATGAATCTAGAATGAGCGGGTGTCCAAACTTTACGTCTCACCAACATCTAGGGTCAGCATGAGACAGGACCTCACTTAGAAAGCCTCATTCTACTACTGGAGAAGCCTGGGATCAATATCTTGCGACGTCTAGCTGGCAAAGCTAGTAGCCTAATCACTACAGGCCACAACAGTAAATTCAGAATAGGCTTCAGAAAGTTGGGGTATACTAGAAGTAAACCCCTCCAAAACCTACAAGCATGTTCATACAAAAATAATACTAAACATATATTTAACATACCTTTCAATATACTTTCTATTTCCCGACACGATGTTGTAGGTATACGTTACAACTTGACCTGCTGCTAAAGTGTTCGTTTTTCTCAGGGTTTATATATCTACGAATACTACCAGAAAATCATGCCTACTCATATTACCTTGCTCAATTCGTGGCGAAGTGGAGATACCGGCCACAAATAAAGCTAGATAGCAAAAATCGAGTAGATAATGGATTTGCGTTCAAATAGTATATTTCCCATAGGAAAAATTGATGAAACGACCCTATAAATCAATGACATGACTCCTGTCAAAACGAACACCCACACAACACGTGACGGGAATAAAAATCATATATGGCACAATTTGGCGGTTGGCGATTTTTAGGCAAATTCTATAGGACTCAGCCTTATAGCGGCCCCCTGTATTGTAAAAACAGCTCTCTATAAACCACTCATGCATACATCGTATGATATGTGCATGACTTGTTCATGGAGCAGCACAGTTTGCGTACCATATTTCACCTAAAATATTTCACTCGCACCGCCCTACCATATATCTACTAAAATAATTTAGATGTGCATAAGCACCGGAGAGGTTTCCTATTCCATCTCGTAACACCGTTGTCAATATAGAGATAACAATCCACGTATGAGGAGGAGGTTGCAGTCTCTGTTGTTTCCTTAATTTCAAGTTCACGTGAATAGATGAATTCCAAGAACTCTGCGAATTTAGCATTTTTCAGAGACAATAAATCATCTATATATCTGTAGGTAAAATTGAATTGTTGTGCAAGGCGTTTCTTGCCTGCTTTGAGGAGACCTTGTACAAACTCCGCCTCATACGAGTACAAGAACAACTCGCCAAGCAACGGTGCACAATTAGTACCCTTTGGTATGCCAGTTGTTTGCTGAAATAATAGGCCACTGAACTCCACGAAAATATTGTCAATTAGAAATGCCTTAAAGGTGGAAATAGCAATGTATACATATCTGGGAACTAAACGAAACTTCTGATTCATGACATACTTATTAAGAGACAGATATCAGCTCAAGGAGAGAGTGAGTCAGGGTTGCCTCCTGGGACCTAATTTCAATTATATAATTTAATAAATACCTTTTCATACACTGAATATGCCCTCTTAATCATTAGGTCTCTCACCGCCGTTGTTAGAGCCTGGCCCAGTTCGAACGGGAGACAGACGCCATGTTCTGCAACGGAAGATCAGGTGGTTTTTCTCCGGGTATTTCGGTGTTCGCCAACCTCTGATTAACGATCGGCCCGATATGAGTGAAATAATCTGGTAAGGCCCGTAAAACCCAAACCCCAAAATAATGGTGCATAAGCTGAGTTATTACTATACTAAGTTTCAGGAAAACACATGCCTGGGCACAGATAGAAGATATTCTTTACACTGTATCTGGTCATCACGTGAACAAGTCCGTGAGATGAAGACCCCCTTAAACCCCACTTTATATAGAGAAAACAGGGGTTTAAGGGGGTATACATTATTTTTCTTATTTCTGCTCCAAGACATAGGCTGTGGGTACTCGTTAGAACCGCCTCATTGAGGCGGTTCTAACGAGTACCCACAACCTATGTTTGCAGTAAAAATAAGAAAAATATCACGGATTTTCATCAAAAAGTAGCCATTTTGGAAGTGTGAAAAATGCACTATGTCGCACGGTTGAGTTATCATAATGGTCACTCTCACAGCATGAGTGTACCTCGCTCTTTGTTTATTGATATGCACACTAGTACTGGTAAACCGCTTAGAGAATCTAAGCCTGTCCAGGAACCGCAGTGCGAGGCGGACTGTCCATGCTAATAAACCCTACTGGTTTCATTTGGCGACAGGGCTTGAGATGTCATTTCATCTCAATGTCGGGTAAAAGTCCCACAAAATTGAAAGCAACGTCTCCAAAATGAACTTTACAGTGTTGACGGGGACGTTAAACCTCAAATCAAACAAACAATGATAAAATATAGTTTGCACTTGGTATTGTTTAGTGGTATCGGGATTTGGAATAAATGGATTGGGGTGCATGATGCTTCCACGCAATGCTGAAACTGACCGCAAATGATTACTGGTAAATCGCATGGAGGGTTTAAGCGTTGCGAGTCGGAGCGACCCTACATATAAACCAATTATGTTTGTTATAACGGCAGGGCTTGAGATGCCATTTCATCTCAGTGTCGGGTAAACGCCCTACAAAATTGGAAGCAACGGCTCAAAAATGACAAAATTAGCGTTAACGGGGACGTAAACCCTCAATTCAAACAATAACAAATGAACATAAATATACCTTGCAGTTTTTATTTTATTTATCCGTTTATATTTTGGTTTATAATGATATAAAAAATAGTTCTAGTTTGGTATTCACTTTGCTTGGTTGCTAAAATGAAAGGTTACCTGTCCATTACGAAAACACGCCTATACAAATTTATTGTAGATTTTATTGCTGAATAATGAAAGTTTTAAGCTGATTTTTTTTCTTATTTCTATTCGAAATATAGATTGTGTGTACACGCAAGAACCACCTCATCGAGGCGGTTATAACGAGTAGCCACAATCTGCCTCATCGAGGCGGTTCTAACGAGTAGCCACAATCTATATTTTAGAGCAGAAATAAAAAAATAAGGTTTACCCCAGTAAACACCAGTTTTATTATATAAAAGTGGGGTTCAAGGGGGTCAAAATTATATAGGCGTGTTTTCTTGATGAGATTGAGGCACATCTCAAGATATGTTATTGGGGGGTTAGCGACCAGCTGGGACACAAACAGGACTGCTCCGCTTGATTTATGGTATAATTATGCTTGTCTTGGTGGAAACTTTTTTTTTCCTAATTCTGAAAAGGTGGACCAGAGGGGGGGGGGGTCAAGATAACCCAGCAGAGAAACCTATACCCCCGGGGCAACCTTGGACATCAGCAGTTTCTTACATGCTTTTTAATGAAATAAAGAGATTTCTCAGTGAAATAGAAAACGATATTGTCACTGTTTCAAACAGTGACTGATATCAATTTTATTTTTCACTGTTTGGGACTACTTTTTTCTCCAAACCTAATTCTATGGTCAGTTTTCATCGTCAGATGATTGAAAATTAATGAACTGAATAAGATTTGACGCTAAGCCCGTTATCACGTCACGTGGTCGTTAATGACGTCAATTAGACCCTGACGTCACGTATTTTGTTGCGCGACTTTAGATCTGTCCGCGCCTTATTTGGGAAACTAATATCTCAATTATTTCAGTAACCATTCATAAAAATGCCATCCCAGGCTATTTCTCAGGTGCAAACGTTTAGTTTATACCCACTATCATGCCCAGTAAAAACGTTGGACACCACGTGAAACGTTGGACACCACGTGGCAGACGTGAAACGACCAGGAACAAAGTTAGTTTTCTCTGAGGGTGAGTGACGCGATTAGTGAAGCTAAATATTGCCGTTTTGAAGCATGTAAGAAACAGAAAATTTGTTTTGTTTTTTTTTTCTGTGAAAGATCAAATTTTATTTCACTCATGAACACCAAACCTGATATTTTCACTCATGGCTACGCCACTTGTGAAAATACTGGTTTTGGTGTTCATTCGGTGAAATAATATAAGAATCCTATATGGCTGTGAGGGGTGGATTGAAAAATCCGTCCCGAGGGACACTGTCCGGCATCACGAGGGTTGCCGAGTGATGCCGGTTAGTGATCCCGAGGGACGGATTTTTCTATCCACCCCTCACACCCATATTGGATTCTTTTTCTTGAATACCTTCCATTTCTATTGGGAATTTTTAATGCTGCTGTCACTTCGGTTACCGACGTCCGCCATTTTGTGATGACACAACAGGAATGGTTTATATATAGTGATATCACGCATGACGACGCCGCGCATGAGGTTGTAATCAACCAGTGCATTTATCAAACACGCGATTATATTCGATTTGGGGTCGGAACACCAGGGTCAGAGCATAAATTTCTATCCCAGGGTAAAATCACGGATTTCCTTGTCTGGTGTGCAAGAAATTTCGATCTTACACTGAAAAAAATCAAATATCCTCTATACGTTCCATTGTTGGGAAGCTCATTTGGTAGAGGCCAAGGCAACCATGCAGGTTTCAACGATTTCATCAGGCAGTTAAGATTGTACAGTTTTTTTTATTTCTCTTGATTTATGGTATAAATTGCTTTTACTGTGTGACAACTGTTTACTTTTCCAAATTCCGATAAAGTGGGGTGGGGGTGGTGACAAGATATCCCCGCCGGGATATCGTGACTCATCAGGGGTCAAGGTAACCCAGCCGGGATAACTTCACCCCCACCCATGAAAAATGATACTAGATATGAAATACTGATATTTAATTGATAACATTGATAATTGATAATTATTTAATTGATAACATTGTTATGGTAAACATGGAACATTGGACATTAGCAGTACCGTCCAGTATTGAGAAGCACTCGCTGAGGTCTCCTCTCCACAGATTTGGTCATCACGAAAACACGCCTATATAATTTTGACCCCCTGGAACCCCACTTTTATATTGTAAAACTGGGGTTGCCGGGGGTATACCTTACTTTTCTTATTTCTGCTCTAAAATATAGATTGTGGGTACTCGTTAGAACCGCCTCATCGAGGCGGTTCTAACGAGTACCCACAATCTATATTTTGAGCAGAAATTAGAAAAATATCACAATTTTTCATCATAAAATTTTCATTTTTTCGGCGATAAAGGTGGCAATGTATTTGTATAGGCGTGTTTGCGTAATGAGAGGCAAATTCTTGTTAGAATAATGTTAAATTTTCTATCACCGATACCTAAATATTCGCATGCTTTGTCATTCAGGTTTCTACATTTCGATTTAAACTCGGACACTGTACTAGAAGTTCGAATTCTCATATCTAAATCGTTCCATAGGCGTAATGTTGAGGGAAAAAAGGACGAATCATATGAGCAAAGTCTTGTGTAGGGTATTTGGTAATCTTGGTTGTTACGAAGATTATAATTTGAAGTTTCATATACTCGAAGTGGAAGAAGATCTGATAAGTAAGTTGGGGCTTCATTATGGACAATCTTATACATTAAGCTTAATTTCTTATTTTTCCTTCTTTCTGCCAGAGTGTCCCAGCCTGTTTCATAATATAACGAATTTCTCGAAGAGAAGATAGGTAGGCCTGTTACAATTCTAGCAGCATTTAACTGCACTTGTTCTAGTCTATCAGCTTCTGTCTGATTGCACCCATCCCAAACTTCACTTGTATATTCCAATAGAGGTCTTATGTATACACAGTATACTTTATTTAGAGTTTCTTTTGAAAATCTGTACTTCAATTTTCTTAGGAATGATACTTGTTTTGCAGCAGACTGAATTATTGAATCAATGTGAGCAGACCATTTGTTATTTGAAGCTGAAGTTATTCCTAAATGCCTGTGAGTCTCTACAATTTTTAAAATAGTATTATCCATTACAAGTTGGATGTCATAGTCAAAATGAAAATTCGATGTGATCTTCACTTCTGTTTTTGATGCATTAAATATTACTAACCAAGTATTGGCCCAACTACTAAGTTTGCTTAAGTCTTCATTCAGAACGGTTTCTATTTCAGCAGGATCTGCAGAAGGAAAACTAAGTGAGGTATCGTCAGCAAATAGGCGGGCTGACCCTGTCAGTGTCTCTGATATATCATTGATGTATATAAGGAACAACATCGGTCCAAGCACCGAGCCTTGAGGAACACCTGCTGTGATGTACTTGTATGTGGAGCATGTATTGTTTATAGAGACCTTTTGATGCCTCATATGAAGATAATTTTTAAACCAGGCGAGAAGATTTCCACTTATTCCATATTTCTCTAATTTCAATATTAAACCACGGTGACAAACTCTATCAAAAGCTTTCGAAATATCGCAAAATACTTGACAGTTAATTTTATGATTTTCGAGAGCCAAACACGTACGATGAACTACTTCAATTAGGTGGTGTACTGTAGAGTGTCCTGGTAAAAAGCCGGACTGGTATTTGTATATAAGAGCATTTGAAGTTAAATGGTTATAAATATGTTTAAACACTTCTCTTTCAAAGGATTTACCAACACAACTTATCAGTGAAATAGGTCTATAATTGCAGGTTTCGGATTTTTCACCTTTTTTGAATACTGGCATAACGATTGCCGATTTCCATGTTCGTGGATATGTCCCTTGTTCTAACGATAAATTGAATAGTTTACACAAGGG
The DNA here is from genome assembly GCA_963580285.1 of Lucinisca nassula. Taxonomy (NCBI): domain Eukaryota; kingdom Metazoa; phylum Mollusca; class Bivalvia; order Lucinida; family Lucinidae; genus Lucinisca; species Lucinisca nassula. The sequence continues at coordinate 15,458,433 of OY757010.1, forward strand.
AATAGCTATGGTTGTACAGGTATATTTCAACATTCTATGACTTATACCATCTGGGCCACATGCCTTATTAACTTTTAGTAAGGTTAGTATGTCTTTTATTTCTGACTCTGTAATATTTATACCTTCTATGTGGTTATTTGCTCTATTTTCAAAAGGTGGTAGTTCGGTGTTGCTATCATCAACAGATGAAATCGAGCAAAAGTAATCATTTAAGGTTGTAGCTTTCTCTAAATCCGTAAATGCGTAAGAATGATCAGGTCTTTGTAAAGGTGGGATTATGGAGTCTCCATTACCCTTTCCCATAAATCGCCCCATGATTTGCCAAAATGTTTTGTTGCCCCTGTCATTATTCGAAATTATTTCCTCTAAATTATTGGTATAGTTCTCTTTTGCATATTTTTTCATGTTGTTAACGTGGTTTCGCTGTTGTTTATACCGGTGTAAATCCGTGGCCATGTTTGTTTGAAGTGCTTTTTTTCGAAGCCTATTTCGCAAACGAATATTATATCTTAATTCTGATGTGAACCAGGGTTTATCATTAGGTCGTATAAGTACTTTTTTACACGGGATACATTCTTTACAAAAGTTAAGAAAGGTACTTGTAAAATTTTCACAACATTCATCAACTGATAATGTTGAATTTATTTCTGAGTTCCAATCATGTTGTCGTATAAGGGCATTTAAATAGCCATAATTTGCATTGTTGTAATTCCAAACATCCCTGTAATAGCACTGAGAGAGGGATAAAGGTATTTTAAGACTGGTATAAGTAGCTTTGTGATCACTTATTTCCTCACTTATTGGAATCGTTCCTGAGTCTAATAAAAAGCATGCATCACTTACAAAAATAGGATCAATTAAAGTTGACGAGTTGCGAGTAATTCGTGTGGGTTCCGTAATGACATTTGTGAGGTTAAACATAGATATACAGTCTTTTAGCTGTACATTTGAAAGGGATAAACAATCTATATTTATGTCACCAGCAAGGAGTACACGAGGCGTCTCGTCTAGAGCAGTTTCTATGCTGCCCTGTAACTCAGAGATAAAGAAAGACTGTGTCGACACGTAATCGCTGCGATAGAAGCAACATACTAGAACATTAAAAGACTTCAAATTTACCTCAACCCAGATTGTTTCCAGCCTTTGAGTTTCTAAATCTTCGCGACGATTATATTTTAACAAACTAGACATGTATACCATAACACCACCACCAGAGTGTGACCGATCTTTACGTATGGGCGGATCAAAGCCTTGAAACTTGAGAGAAGTAGAGTCTATGTTGTTATCTAAATGTGTTTCAGTAAAACAAAGAATGTGAAAATCGTCGACTAGATCATTTAAATATTCAATTTTGTTACGAATGCTTCTCGTATTTAAGTGAAAGATATCTAAAGATTTAATGTCTTCCCTACCAGGGCCTGGATTTAATTCGACATCCATACAAACAAGTAATAGTAATATTTTATACGCTGCATATTCATCATTTTTAAGAAACAGGCGCAAAATGAGCAAAATAAATGTTGTTCTTACACAGTATGCTGAGAGGCGCCAGTTCATAAAGAATCTTGGAAATGCGATCCTCCTATGCGTAGCAGTGTAAAATAACCCTACTGCTGCCCTGTATGTTAGTACGTCAATCCCCATTTGGGTGTAAATAGTAATGTATTGTTAATGTCGGCTGCAGTAGTTTTGACAGGCATATTCCATGTAGATAAACAGTTTTACTTGATATGAGTTTCTCCTTACGTTCATAACCTACAAGCAACATATTAACATGTACGTATAAACAAATACAAGAAAAAAGGAAGTGTTCCATGAACGAACACATACAAAAAACAGACAAAAAAAATGTTTGTGAGATATCGTGGTGGGATATAAAAAACAATTACATTTGAACTTCAGTGGCTCGAAGACCTATGGGCCCATAATTTTTGTCCGTTGCTGCACTCTTCAGAATCATCCCAACTACACACACATTTGTGCTGGCTACTCGGAGCTGACACGATAATCGGTTGTTAAGACTTGTCATTTCGGTCGAAATTCAATTATAGTATTCAGTAAAGATTTTATCATAATTTTACGTCTGAGCGTGACGCTTACTATATGATGTACTTTACCACAATATGTATTTGCAGACGAACGGTTTGCTGCAAACAGTGCAGACCCAGATGAGATGTCGCTGATCGAGAGGTCTCATCTGGGCTGCCCTGTTTGCCACCCACCCAGCTATATTAGGCACCCCCACAATATGAGTTGATCGATTACAGACAACTCTGTAATGATAATCATAAATGTGGAATTTATGGATAGTGGTTAATATTGCCAAAGTAACACTCTAAGCACGCACAAATTACCCAAATCATCACAAAAATAGTGATATAAGTATATGCAACTGGGAGTTTTCCCCAAACTTTTGATTAGATCTGGTAAAAGAGCCATCGGTGCCCGAGCCATCGAAATTCGAATGTACATGTGTTTCAAAAGTGGTACAATATAAAATCACGGTATGCGAAGCATACTGTGTTTTCAGCGGCATGCTGAATCATCAATCAATAAATGGAGGTTGGCGAAAACCGGAGCACTCGGAGAAAAAAAAAAAAAAAAAAAAAAAAAAATTGCCGAAAATGCGACTGTATGTGTGGACAGCAATAAAATGCTTGCTCGGTCAACTTAATGACAAAGCGATGATGCTCTGTTCTTTGGAGAGCGAAAACCGGTTAACATAAGCGTGGTAAAGTTGCTTATACTTATTTTTTCAAGTAGTAAATGTAATACCCCTTCTCGTTTGGAGAAGAGCCAGAAAGATCGTGTTGGTGGTCTGATGCATTTTTCTATCTGGGTTTTCTCCCATAGAGGTTTGCGTGTCAAATTAACAATACAGCTCTGCCAATTGACATAACTGAAAAACGTTAACTTTTACTGACCAAAACTCATCATTTGTATTGAATGACAGCGGTGCGGGGAGTTACAAAGTTTCCAGGTATAGATGATTGAAGCTAGTTATTTTATAATGTCTTATTGCTTATTACCGAGTGACATTGCAGGGCCCCATCAGACCATGTGCAAAGCATCATCTGATGAAGGTCTACACTGTTTGCACGTAGTGCAACTGCAATTGAACCAAATGAGCCTTATATACTAAATGGAAAAAAAAAGTAGTGTTGAGCGGTTTAAATAACATTACGATAATCTAAATAGGTTCAATGAATCTGTTTTTCACCTCCACTACTTCTGCTCCTAGGTGGGTAACAAGATATCCCGACTGGGTTACTTTGCCCCCACCACGGTGGGGGATATATCCTGACTAGGTTACCTTGCCCCTAATCTATCCAGAATTCGGATAACTTTTTTCATCCCATTTAGAAGTCAGTATGCATAGCAATCACACTGCACATAAAAGTACACAGTCAACGTAGCACAAAAACAGTAGTCTGTCCCAATATCATGATCATCCAGTTTTGTTAGCCTTTTACTTCTCCACCCATCATTATTTATTGTATACTAATTTATTTTAGTTCGACTGCGATGAAAGAATCGAGCTTATTGAATCGCTCTCGAACACACATTTCGAGTGTTTTGACGCGCGCGAGAGAGAGAGGCAGTGGCTTTTATACCACTGCTACCCATTTACACCTGGGTGGAGTGGGGCAATGCTATAACGTGTCTTGCCCAAGGACACACCTCGACACCGGTGGCCGGATTCGATAGCACAACCTCTCGATCATAAGTCGAACGCGTTAAGCACTACGCTATGGTATGCGAACTACATGTGTTTTGACTAGCCATTTATCACTGGGTTATATTCACATTCCTTATTTTTCCAATTCAAAACAAAACAATTGATGTGAAACCTTTACTCTTCTATTGTATCAATATGGTGTATCGCTCTTCAGTTACACATTAAGAAGGAAAATAGTTTATCCCCATATGAAGCTGGTGGTCAAGATATCAAGACCAGTAAAGCTTGCCCCCCCCCCCCCCCCACCAGGGATAAAGATATCCTAGCTTGTTAAGCTTGCCTCCCCGGGGGTCAAGTTATCCAGGGCAGGGATAAAGATTTCCCCGTGTGTGTTGGGGGGGGGGGGGGAGAGATAAATTGTCTTACCGGATTTGTAGCCTCCAAAAATCACTATCCTTAGTGGCCAGAGGTCCAGTACCTATTGCCACGTCCTTGTTAAAACTAACTATAACGTTGTACATATCTTTCAAACATTGTTCAAGTGGTATGGCATATACTAATCGCGTTTTTCTCCTTTGCTGATAAATTTTGACTTGCGTTTTTGCAAGATACAAAAGAGCTAATTTTTTAACATCAACAGAAAATACGGTACTGGCCTGGGGTCTTTGAAACATTTGTGTATGTATTCTTATACTTTTCGTTAAAGCGTCTATGTATCAATACCATTATAAACCCAACGTGGTGTGGAGAAAATGGTGTTTATAATATTTGCTCGATTTTTATTGGAAAGCATGAAAAAAGTTTTATAACCCTGGGGCAAGATGTTCCACTAAGTTCAAAGCTTTTCGATACATCATATTAACAAGTCCGTGAAAGGAAAACCTCTTCAAATAAATATAAAAGTTTACATTTGGAAGCAAAAAATACATATGTATGTATATATGTAATATGTATGTTTGTGTGGATGTGTGAATGACATAATGCACTTTATATTGTTGTTTATGATGTATCTTACGTAGTAGTTATTTGTTAGAGGGCCTCAATGAAAATTGGTTCGCCAATTGAGTTACCCTCTTAAAATAAAGTCGTTACTTACTTACTTACATATTAGAATTAAAAGCGGAAACTCGGTTTTGTTGAGTTTCTTCATAAACAGCACCGTTGTCTGCAAGGCTGAATACGCCGTCCCCCCCCCCCCCCCCCCCCCCCCCCCCCCCAGCATCGATTTCAGCGGTCCTCGATTTTCAAAGTGCTTGCAATGGATTAGTTGCATCCAAAGCAAATAAAATATAATCTGCACTATGATGAAGTACGGGGAGCCCACTAACTGGAGTTGATAGGTTTTACATTATTTGGCTTATTTCTGCTCCAAGACATAGGTTATGGGTACATGTCAGAGTTGCCGCGGAGACGCGGTTCTAACGAGTACCCACAACATATGTTTGTACTATAAATAAGAAGTATATCACAAATATTCATTAGAATAGTAGCCATGTTTGCGAAATGAAAGAATACGGGTGTGTTATCGTAATTGAAAAGTGTTATGTTTAGAGCTTCATCGCGGAAATAAGTCTATACAATTTTGAACCCCTTGAACCCAACTTTTAGAAAGTACAACTGGGGTTGACATTGGTATACCTTATTTTTCTTATTTCTGTTCAAACTTATAGATTGTGGGTACTCGTTAGAACCGCCTCCACAAGGCGGTTCTAATGAGTACCCAAAACCTGTATTTTGGGCAGAAATAAGAAAAATATTATTTCTGCTCAAATACATAGGTAGAACCATCTAAATGAGTCCAATAAATAGATTGTGGGTACGCGTTAAAAAGTCTTCTGTTTCTACTCTCGAGACGAAATAACTTTCGTATTCGTCGATGTTTTTCTTTTTATTCTATTCGTGACATTGTCGGTGTACTTTAACTGAACACTAGTTACGGCCAACGCCCATCGGGGCTTGAAGAAATAGATGGGCTGCATGATGCTTCCACGCAGAGCTGAAACTGATCCGCAAACGAGTACTGGTAAACCGCTTAGAGGATCTTAGCCTGCCCAGGCAAAGCGTTGCGAGTGTCGGACCGTCCATGCTTATAAACCCTACTGGTTTCTTTAAGCGACAGGGCTTGAGATGTCATTTCATCTCACTGTCGGGTAAAAGTCCCACGATATTGGAAACAACGTCTCCAAAATGACCTTTACAGTGTTGACTGGGACGTTAAACCTCGAATCAAACAAATCAAATAACTGAACTGGTCTTCGCAGCATGCTTCGCTTTCGTGAGAATTTCTGTTTATTTTAACATACTCGCTGAAATATGTTTCATGTTTTCGGCACATTCGATGAAATATTGAAATTTTAGAAAAAATTCTTTTTTGGAAGTTTTTCAAGTTTTATAAATATTATTATGATTTTATTTTATTTTTTATCTTATAGAAAAGGCAAAAAAAATGTAGCCCGGGTCGTTACTGTGAAAATAATGGTCATGTTATTTTTCACAATGTGAAAACTGATATCATACGAGCCCCGCCAAGCGAATTTGTGTCTTCGAGCATTCCGCCATGACAAATTTTAACTGCGCATGCCCAGCCAGTCAGAGGGGCCAGGGATATGGCTTTCTGTCTGAAAGTCCCTCTTGATTCACTGCTTGTATGACTCGCCTGAACCTTCGCTGCTCGCATAGGCGATAAGTACCAAAATCCTTTGACGGGGCCCATATATACTTTCACAGTGTGAACATATCATTTTTATTTGTTTCAGATACGCAGTGAGTTCACTACTGAGCATAAAATGAGGTCCTATTCTTCCAGCATTAGAATTATGTTTGTTTGTTTGTTTGTTTGTTTGTTTGATTTGATGTGTAACGTCCCCGTCAACACAGTCAATGTCATTTTGGAGATGTTGATTCCAATTTTGTGGGACTTTTACACTACATTGAGATGAAATGACATCTCAAGCCCTGTCACCCAATGAAACCTGTAGACGGCGCATATGAGGTCGTACTCAACTAGTGCATCAATCACGCAAATTTATTCGATTTGGGGTAAGAACACCAGGTATGGAACAGAATATCTATCCAAGGCTGAAACCACGGTTTGCCTTATCTGGTGTGTAAAAATACTTATCAGTTAACCCCTGTATTAATTGCATTGTAGCACATTGACCTGATAAAGATATGCTGTCTCAGGACAAGTGGGCTTTATCAGGTCAACGTGACACTGCACGTTTTATTAAAGAACGGGACTACTAGCAAAAATTACAAAAATGTTATTATTACTAGGAAGAAATGAAAAAATGAAAAATTTCTTATTAAATATCACATGAAAAAAATATGGACAGCTGATACTAAATATATCGACGGACGGAATGTTGAGACGTACTTAGGACCATCGATGACTGATCGTAAATTGCAAATTTAAGAGTGTACAAGGGAGGTAAACTGATAAACAGAATGCCAGATTCGTGTCTTTTGATATCAAGTTTATTAGGCTCGGCTTCTAGAACGCAGGTAGAAATGATCGGCAAGCCTCGCGATTCCACAATCGTTCTCGAAATATTTCCTAATAAACTTGATATCAAAAGACACTCACCTGGTAGTCTCTATATATTTTTAAAATGCTATGCAATGACGACCTTGGATCAATGTGACGACTTAATGTCACCGTCGTTGACGACTTTAGAATACATGTGTTCTAAAGTCGTCAGTCGCACCCCTCCTCTATAGAACTGAATTGTTTCATTATTTTCGGGTAATATCAAGCCTTTTTCTCTATTTTGTTTACTTCCTGGTTGTTTAAGCTCCAATCTGCTGAAGTCCGTTTATAGCTACCTGCCACTATGAGCATATGACAAGCGTTCAAGCACGCCAAAGTGACGACTCTACATCCATGTACGTTAGGGATCTAAAACGTCAATGAATTATGATTTCTGTAGCGCCTAACCATTTGTTAGAATGCTGGTAGCACCCTTTAAACTATTGTATAGTAGTATGAGGCCACGTCACTTCTCTTTTTCTTGAGAAACTTCCACCTTAATGTTCCTAGTGTTCCAGTAGTACTCCCAGTTTCAAAGCAGTAATGGCCTCTTACAGATCTAGCAGCTCTATTGTGGACTCTTCCATTTTTTGTTAAGGATCACTCAGTCGTGGTCCATATTCGGTTATTCGGCGAACAAGCCCTTTATTTGCTGCTTATTTTACATTCTGAGGACACTGATTAATATTTCGCCTCAGGTAACCAAGGGTCTATTTACCTTAGTGCACGTGTTGCTAATGTGTGTATTTCAAATCGTATGTGATCGTCAAACAAATGTATATTTAATGTAATCCAAATTCTCGAGGACGGTTCCCCCTAAGGTGTAAGAAAAGTTGAAATCGGAAAGTCTACATTTTATTGGTTTACTTCCTAGTTATCTGCGTAATATTGCATTTAACGGAATACATTTTTCATGCCTGATTTACGTGCCCAACGTCTTAGTCTGTCTACTTTGTTGTTTGTATGTTTGAGCAGGCCATTTTACCTATACACACTTTTCTTAGGCAGGCTTAATATACGTCAGCGGTTAACCAGTACAGTGCACATTCTTTCGCCAGAAACTGACAACTGCCCTTCTGGAATCAGCGGAAGGGAGCGAATGGCCATCCTCGTGGTCACCAGTCAGACCTAGTGTATCTATATCATTCTAAATATGTTCTGTAAAAGGATGATCCTTTGGAAGACTTTTACGGCCGCAACACATTCCCTTTGCGCCAGCTGTGGTGAAGTTAAATATTCTATAAAAGGATATAATCCTTTTGAAGTAGGGACTACAGAACAGAACTCTGGACCATACCAGCTAGTTTCGGCCACCTAGGCCTCATCAGTGACCCGTAGTAATTTTTAAAATCCGGAGTGGAATCGATGATCCCAAAGAACTAGAAAATAATACCCAAACTATTCCATTGAGTCCGCTGTATCTCTAATTTACCGGTAGCGAACACAGTCGTCTGCGAACGGTTTTATTTTTTAGTCAGTGTCAGTGGAAAGATTAATGTTCAGTGACCAAGAACTTCCCCGTATGAAGCCTACTACGAAGATCCACTATTTACAACAAATTGCTGGTTTATATAAAAAACAAATGTCCTTTTGAGAGAAGTCCCCCAATGTCGTAACCCAATAATTTGGATTTCAGTAGTTAGTTAGGAGCGTTCGAAGTCTAGAATAAATGTGTCCACCTGCCCTACGTTTGGCAAAGATATTTACCCACCATTAATAACCGTGCTTAAATCGAGTTTCACAAATATGCCTTTTCCCAAATGCATGTTAGCTTTCTGACAAAAGTTTATGTTCATCCAAGCGGGCCACGTTGTTCAAGCAACTCAAATGGAACGCAAGCCAGGATCACAGGTTGACAATTACGAACAAGGGCCCTATCTCTTTCTTTACCGTGTGACCCAGTCTTTGGGGATTTCTCCCGTATCAAGAGACTATTGGAATAATTGTGCAAAAACAGGACCTAGCTTCTTTTTAGTTCCTCGAGGACTCGAGAATGAAGCTAATAAGGTCCGAAAGCGTTTGATTGATTCAAGCCTTTAAGTAACTTGATCACTCCCTTCGATGACACAACAATACCATCCATGAAAAGGGTCGATCTTCCATGTAACGAACCTATTTGAAAAAAAAAGGAAGTGACGAAAATGATCAGGATTCGATACAATTTACCCACACCTGGCATCAGAGACACCGAAGGGAAAGAAACACAATCACGAAGTAACTAGACCTTAATGGAAACACTAATAGCGGAAAGCCAAAAGGACAGTTACTGTCCCACAAAATGCCCAATTGGCTATCCATAACAAAAGAAAAAAACATATACATTCGATACACTCATTCACAGACGAACTACAACCAAAATAATTCGTGACTAATGAACCGCTTTGAACTGGTCAGTGAAAAGTATTGACAGCTGATAGTAAATATATCGACGTGAAAAGTATTTCACATGCGGGCTTAAATCGAAATCATCGCCCTTACGTCCGTCTTGTTTGTTTGATTTGAGGTTTAACGTCCCCGTCAACACTGTAGAGGTCATTTTGGAGACGTTGCTTCCAATTTTGTGGGACTTTTACCCGACACTGAGATGAAATGACATCTCAAGCCCTGTCGCCCAATGAAACCAATATGGTTTATTAGCATGGGCGGTCCGCCTCGCACCGCGGTTCCTGGGCAGGCATAGATCCTCTAAGCGGTTTACCAGTACTAGTGTGCGGGCCGGATTCAGCTCTGCGTGGAAGCATCGTGCAGCCCATATATTTCTTCAAGCCCCTATGGGCGGGGGCGGTACGTCCGTCTTGATTTAGACAAATAATGTGTTATGGTGCATGACTGTCACTCCGTAAAGGTCACAATCTTGGAACGCAGCCGTCTAAAGTCACCTATTATAAGTGACTCGGGGACACACACAAAAACAGACGAAACATGAACCAACGGCGCGAAACCAAATAACAAATAAGACACTGCAAAAGAACGACCGCTTTTCGACGGTCAGTAGTAAAACTACTGGTGGGGTGTGTGTGTTTTGGGGGTGTGAGGGGGGCTTCAACTCCGGAGTTTATGAAATTTCAACCCTCGCCCTCAGTTCCAGAACAGTAACAAACAATTTGATGATAATGTCAACAACAAATTGATCCGCATGGAGGCTTTCTAGATCAAGACGGAGTCATGACCAAATACATGGTAGGCACCCGTCCATCGGGCTTGAAGAAATAGATGGGCTGCATAATGCTTCAAGGTTGAGGACACAAAAAATCGACATCAGCGCAGAATAAAACCACCAGTTAGATCACGGAGGGTCGAACCCAGGAAATATCCGGCTCCGACCTTTCCCAAACCAAAGGATGTAGGGTGGGGCCGTCATCAAAGAGTCCGGAGTCCGGCCAACCACCGTGCAACCAAAGAGCGAAGACCTCCTGACTCATCCTAGCTCACAAAAATCAAACAACCACAGAGATGAGACAACATTGAGGACTCGACAGGAAGAAACCACTGAAATGCTGGAGCAAAAGAAAAACAACAGTTAGACTCTGACGCAGCTAGTCTGATCCATCAACTCCATTCCCTCGGGCAGGATACTTTGCCTGTCATGTTGTTTTTTTTTTTCAGGAAATGAAGTCACTTGGATTTGCCTGTACCTCGCCTACCAAGTCAGGCTTTTTTAATGTCAGTCTTACTTTCTCGTCTCAAGTTCTCAGATTGTGCCCAGCGTTTACCACTTCCCTTTTCTTTAGCTCACCTGAGCACGAATTGGTAAGTGAGCTATTCTAATAGGGCTGCGCTTCGGTGTTCGTCAGGCATTCGTCGGCCATCGTCTGTCAACAATCGACATCCCCTCCTAAACCACGTGGCAAATTTTAAACAAACTTCACCAGTATGATCCTTGGGGCGTACTTACTGAAATTTGTTCAAAGATTTGGAATCCAAGCAGAACTCTGGTCGCCTGCGAAACAAATAGGGTTAAATTATCAAATGCCTTTAAAAATCTTCTTGTCTGAAACTAGAAGGCCCAGGTCTTTGACATTTGGTATGAGGCTTCGTGTAGTGACCCTCTACCAAGATTGTTCAAATTATAGCCCTAGGACCAAAAATGGTCCCAACCCCAGGGCCCACAGGTTTTAAATACACTTATATAGGAAAATTCTTCAAAAATCTTCTTCTCTGAAACCACTTTGCTATTTGGTATGAAGCTTCATCTAGGGGACCTCTACAAAGATGGTTAAAAGTATAGCCCTGGGGCTAAGAATGGACCCGCCCTGGGGTCCACAGCCTTTACATGGGCCTGTATAGGGAAATCCTTTTAAAATCTTCTTCCCTGAAACCGTAAGGTCCAGGTCTTTGATATTTGGTATGAAGCTTCATCTAGTGGACCTCTACCAAGATTTTCCAAAATTAAAACCCTGGGGGCAATAACTGGCCACGCCCAGAGACCCACACGTTTTACATAATATTATATAGAGAAATTCATTCAAAATGTTCTTGTCTGGTAGCAGAAAGCCCAGGTCTATGATATTTGGTACAAAGCATCATCTTGTGGACGTCTACCACGATTGTTCAAATCATATCCCAGTGGCCAAAATGACCCCTGCCCCGGGGCCCACCGGTTAAGCATGGGCTTGTAAAGGAAAATCCTTTAAAAATATTCTCCTCTAAAACCACAGGGCTGGGTCTTTGATATTTGGTATGAAGCTTCATCTCGGGGACCTCTACCAAGATTGTTCAAATTATAGCCCTTGGGCGAAAAATTGTCGTGCCCGAGACCCACCGGTTTTACTTAGACTTATATAGGGAAAACCTTTAAAATAGCCTCTTCTCTGAAACCGCAAGGCCCAGGTCGTTGGTATTTGGTATGAAGCTTCGTCTACGAGATCTCTACCATAATTATTCAAATTATAGCCCTGGGGCCAAAAATGAACCCCTGCCAGGGCCCACCGGTTTTATATGGGCATGTGTAGTTAATCCTTTAAAATGGCCAAGGTCTTTGATATTTTGTTTGATTTGTTTTTTTGTTTGTTTAGAGGTTGAACGTCCCCGTCAACACTGTAAAGATCATTTTGGAGACGTTGGATCCAATTTTGAGGGACTTTTACCAGTCCTTGGGATGAAATGACATCTCCAGCCCTGCCGCCCAATGAAACCAATAGTCTTTATTAGCATGGATGGGCCGACTCGCACCGCTTTGCCTGGGCAAGCTTAGATCCTCTAAGCTGTTTGCCAGTACTCGTGTGCGAGACGGTTTAAGCTCTGCGTGGAAACATCATGCAGCCCATCTATTTCTTCAAGCCCCGATGGGCGGTGGAAAATATTTTGTTTGAAGCTTGATACGAGACTTCTACAAAAATTGTTCAAATCATAGCCCTTGGTCCAAGGCGTGGATGAAAGTTCTTAAACTGCCAGTTTGTCATTTTAAATTTAAACGCACATAGTCCTATGAAGAGAAATCATAGTTCTTTAGAATGTACTAGAGACACAAAATTCAAAGTTTCAAACTCGTGACCTTCAACTTTGACTTTGACCTTGTGTCGGAATGGTTTATTATATGTGTTATGCACATCAGCTCACTGAGGGGGACATTTGACCAACGTCTAAGGAAAATCCTTTGAAGGGTAAATGAGATTTGGAACCGACACAAAATTCAAAGCTTTAAACTCGTGACGTTCCAATATGACCTTGACCTGGTGTCAGCATCATTCGTTTATGTGTTTTTCACATGAGCTCACTGAGGGCAATAATTGACCGAAGTTTAATGAAAATCCTTTGAGGGGTAAAGGAGATACGGAACGAACAAAAAATCAAAGTTTTAAACCCGTGACCTTCAAATGTGACCTTGACCTTGAGTCTGCATGGTTCATTTATAGGTTCTGCACATCAGCTCACCGAGGGGGATGTTTGACAAAAGTTTAACGAGAATCCTTGCAGGGGTAAAGGAGATATGGAATGGACACAAAATTCAAAGTTTCAAGCGCTTGACCTTTACATGTGACCTTGACCTTGTGTTGGCATGGTTCATTTAAAGGTTCGGCACATCAGCTCACTAAAAAGAACATTTGACCAAGGTTTAATGAAAATTCTTCCAAGGATAAAGGAGATATGGAACAGACACAAAATTCAAAGTTTTAAACTCGTGACCTTCAACTGTGACCTTGACCTTGAGTTGGCATGGTTTATGTATGGGTTCTGCACATCAGCTCACTGATACGAATGATTGACCAAAGATTAATGTAAATCTATCAAAGGGTTCAGGAGATATGGAGTGGACAAGAAAGTGTTACAGACAGACAGACGGATGGACTTGCCCGGACGGGCAGACAAACGGACAGACGAAGGCCATTCCTATAATCTCCACTCCGCTTCGCGACGGGGGATTAAAATGTGATACTGTTATCCAAGAATCATCATTGTATTCCTCCCATATTTCAAAAAATCTTCAACAATTTTAATGATTAAGGTTTAAGATTGTTTGAATAAAGCAGTTAATCTTCCTAAGTTGCAATATTATTTCGAAAAATGTTTCTTAACAACACTTCACACATCCTTTAGTCTACCTAAGAACAAATTGCAGTGAAAGAGCACACAGGTAATAACCAAAGTTAACTTTCAAAACACTACAGTGTCATGCTAAGTTACCCCACCCACTTTAAAAGGCATGTAGCTCGAAAAAAAAAAACAACCTTGCCCGCGACTAGAGGTATGCCATAATAAAGTACACATGTTATGCTGTTTACCTGCAAAAAAAATAAAAATATTTGGTACAAGTTTGGCCTGTATGTTTAGTCAGTTCAACTTTATCGTGCTTTCGTGTGCGCGTATGATTGTCATGCATGGCCGTCAGATATAAATAGTCTAAACATCCGATGAAAAGTTAAACCCACATAGTAGATATCAGTGATTTATTGACGTAAAACGTCGAGATCGATCAAGGCTGAAGCTTTTACGACATCGGGGTAATAATAATAATAATAATAATAATAATAATAATAATAATCGACCTAATTTATAGAGGGTAACACATTTAGTACTAGTACTAATCTTCCATGTGGCCCTCTCTTCCTGGGTAGGAACCAGTACTTAGCAATGTGGATAAAGTGTCTTGCCCAAGGAATCAACACTTGGCGCTTGCGGGGATCGAACCGGCAACCTTTCGATCTCAAATCCGATGCTTTTCTACTGCAGGCTTTAACGTGGAGGCGGTAAATGAGATGACGGAAGCTAGTCCCTGATACATAAGACCAGCTCTACACGGATTCGATCGACCTTTGGTGCCAGGGTGCTTAAGTACAGGCAGGCATGGCACTAACAAGCGTAATGGACGACGACCGGTTCTTTATAATCATTCCCTGATGACAACAAGTGGGGCATATCAAGAGCCCATTAGACAAGAGCATCTAGCTTCTGCTATAGGTATGCTATTCAGCGTGTGGACGCCAGTCTAATCTGATTGGTTGAACAAATTCAGTGTTTTACTGAGGTTTCAGAGTTCATTGAGCGAGGCGGACCGTCCATGCTAATAAACCCTATTGGTTTCATTGGGCGACAGGGCTTGAGGTGTCATTTCATCTCAATGTCGGGTAAAAGTCCCACAAAATTGGAAGCAACGTCTCCAAAATGACCTTTACAGTGTTGACGGGGACGTTAAACCTCAATTCAAACAAACAAACATAAGAGTTCATTGAGAAATACTGTTTAAAATAGCTGTATGGCTTTTGCTGCGAAACCCTTTAACCACTCTGCTACATACAGAAAGTGCCTTATGCAGATGAAAGCAGTACAGGCTCTGATAAGCGCGAAAAGTGTTCATAACCTCTATAATTACTAATCAGTACCTATAGGAATCCAGGATTACTGCATAGACTGCTCACATATCCAGACTAGCGAGATATTTTGCCGACTGTAAATATGTTAGGCACCTTTTGACATGATGCAGCTCATAGTTTCTACACGATAACATCATTTTAATGAGTTGCAAATTCCTGTGGTAGGGATTAGTTTACTTAAGTTATATGAAGAGTCTGATAAAATTAACCAATCATAGCCAAGCGGCTTCCACGAGCTGAATTTATACATGAAAGCTCTTTTGATGAGCTACTTGGGCATATAGATATAGAGGATTTTACATGAGTGCTCGTGTATTATTGAATTTATTAAACGAGTTGAGGAAAAGGGATAAGGATAAAATGCGAGGCTTTGCCCTTTGATAAATTCAATAATGCATGGGCACGATTGCAAGATTCTATTTATCATATGGCATTTACCCGATTGTTTTACAAAAATGTTACTATTCCGCCATTAATAAACGCGACGTTGTCATGAACATCGTACGTGTAACGTTACGGGACGTATCTAATTTGCATATTTAATCCACTAGTGGATTATCGAATGTATTACTTAGAGGTTATTACATGGGGTTTTGGTTATCACCCGCAGTATCCCCATTATCTTTAGCTCTAGGGCTGATAATGGTCGAGGGTTGATACTGCGGGTGATAACCAAAACACCATATTATAATCTGTTTATCACATCTCGTTTCTATATTTATAAACGGCAGATCGCCATATTAACATATTGATGGATCCGCCAAACGTTCGAGTACTGTGTTTTACCCGTAACCAAAGTCCCAAAATGGGGTTTTGGCCGCAACTGTGAAAATGTTTGACTTTCACCGTCGTGTCTCTTTCAGTGTTCACATTTTTCATGCCTTCAACAAATGTGTGCGTTTTCTCAATTGACACCTGTCTAAAACGTCTTTTTTTCGACAGACACTCGAATCACACAAAATAGAAAAAGGGTGGGGGTTCGTCTTTTATGAAACGAATTCCTGTGTGCTGTCTCGATTTAACTCTAACATCCGTTCAGCTGGTTGTTGGTTGTTGATGTTGAGCGTTCATTTTGGGGGTCTTTGATGTCGTTTTATCAGTCATACTGATATTGGCCTAAAGATGTGCAATGCCTGTGGTACTTGTGTGTGTGGTGGGGTGGGGTGGGGTGGGATGGGGAGAGACAGAGGTTGCTGTTTCTCTTGTTTCTACACGTTCATTCCTTTTCCCCAGTAGTTCAACTCCTCAAGACTACTTCTACGCTTTTCTCTTTTTTCTGGGAGACGACACAAAACAACCCACAGTGATTGTGTCGTGAAACTCCTACAAAAAAATTAATTTGACAGATTATGTTAGAATCTTTACATCTGGTGATGACGTAGGTGTTAGTGATGACGTAGGTGTTAGCAATGGCTATATCACCGATGTTTTTAAAAGTAGGTCAATCGATTTTTACGTTTAACGGTCAGAACACAGCCTATAAATGTATTTGCCGGGCATGATAACCTCTCTTAATGTAAAAATACATTACTTCCAGTTATCAGCCCGGGCGGGCAAAAACTGGTTTTCAGGGGCAGTGTCCATAACCTTCGGTATGTTTCGCTGTTATCGCATATGCAAAATTGTGGTTAAGGATGTTAATATAGAAACAAGTATGTGATAAATGACGTTAATATGAAATTAGGCACTGCCTAGTCACGGGCATGGCTATTACTATGTCCATTTCAACAATCAATCAACACTATGGTCAGGGATTTTCAATTTAAAATTAATAAAAAAATTCTAACTACAAAATAATTTGTACAAAAATGAATAAAGTGGATAGTGATTGAATTACACTCTGAAACAATTAAACAAATTGGTTGATAACTCATGGGAATCTTAATCTCTATATTATAGTTATAACTCTAATTTAATGCTTGGCTTAAAGTTACTAATTTCCCCCCCCCCCCCCCCCCCACACACACACAACCAACACAGTACAATTCAGTATATCACTTTGAGCAATCAACCTTTCAAACATTAACGGGCTATAACTCTGCTGAAAATGAATTGATGTAAACAAAAAAAAAAAAGACACGAAACAGTCCCAATTAAGCTATATCTTGCCATACTCAAGGTGAATCACTCAAAGCTTATTTGGAAACTCCATCAGTAAAGGTCAGAGGAAATGCCCTCCGCTGGATCCGTGCCTTCCTTGGTAACCGCTCGCAGTCTCTGGTCCTTGATGGTGAGGAATCGGAATCTGTACCAGTGACTTCAGTTGTCCCACAGGGCTCTGTCCTGGGCCCGATTCTGTTCCTCATATACATCAATGACCTACCAGATGAGCTAACCTCAAAAGTATTTCTGTTTGCGGATGACACTGCTGTGTATCTGACAGTTGGAGGTGCGGATGACAGTGGCGTGCTGCAGCAGGACCTGGGCAGACTATGTGGGAACCCAGGTGGGACTTGGAGTTTAACCCCTCTAAGTATCAGGTTGTTAGGGTGTCTACCTCTAAGAAACCAGTAAATTTTCCGTACAAACTGCATGACCATGTCCTTGAGGTTGTCACCAGTGCAAGATACTTGGGGGTTGACATTTCCAGTGGCCTATCATGGAATTCCCACATCGACAGAGTAACTGCCAAAGCAAACAGTACCCTTAGATTCGTCAAACGAGACATCAAAGTCAAAAACCAAACGGTCAGAGAGACTGCCTACAAAACACTGGTACGCCCAAAGCTGGAGTATGTGGCCCCAATCTGGGATTCCCATACCAGAGGAATAAATACTCCAGCTTGAAAAAGTCCAACGAAGAGCTGTCCGATGGACCACTAATAATTACGATTATAGGTCAAGCGTAACGAGCATGCTCCAGGAATTACGTTGGTGGTGCCTCGAACAAAGACGGGCAGATGCGCGTCTTTGCTTTTTCTACAAGATAGTTCATGGTCTTGTGGCAGTACAACTCCCTGATTACATTCAAGTAATTAATTCCAATTCAACGTACTGTCACCCATTGACTTTCAGACAGATTCAGACATCTCGTATTTTTTATAAATATTCATTTTATCCCCTTGCAATTGTTCAGTGGAATGCCTTGCCCAAGAATACTGTTTGTCTGCCAACCCTTGACTTGTTCAAGGATGCAGTTGGTAGACTGCAGCATTCAAGGCCCTAGATCCAGAGGATGTTGTTTTAGCCTGATTTTAACTTCACTTATCTATTTCAACCTATCATCTTTTATCCATTTCACTATATTAGCTTTACTTTTCTCATTTAACATTAACTTTCTGTCTGATCATTGTTTGACGCGCGACAATGCCTAGAATGTCCTTGCGGGTGTGTGGCAGTATACAGAGATAGAGAGATACTCCAAATTTTATGAAAATCAATTATTTCCTTCTCAAGATATATGGCAAAACTGATGCACTGCAAAAAAACTGTGTAACAATCCCAAACTATAGAGGTTGTCAATATCAATTCACATGCAAAATTTGTTATCAAACCATAAATTTGTTTACAAGATATTGAGGAGAAATTATGGGCGGAAGGTTGGGCCCATCCGAGTGTAACTGTTGGCTTTCGTTTGCTCCAGCATTTCAGTTGTTTCTTGATGTCGAGTCCTCACCATTATTTCATCTCTGTGTTTGTTTTATTTATGTGCTCTTGGAGATGTTGCACTGGTGAGTTAAGAGACCTTCATGCGGACTGAACAAATTATGTCTAAATCACAACAGAAGAAAGAGCGAGGATTGCGACCACATAAAATGGATTAAAGCCCCCCCCCCCCCCCAGTAAAAATCTTTTACTGACCGTTCCAAAGGTGGTTCTTCTGTCGCGGTTTATTTTTATTTGGGTTGTCTTTGAGAGTGTGTATCGCTTATATCTTTTTGTTTTGGATAGCCAATTGACCATTTTGTGGGAAAGTAACTGTCCTTTTGGCTTTCCGCTATTGATGTTTCCATTGGGGTATTTGGGGTCTAGTTATTCTTTCCCTTTGGTGTCTCTGATTGGAGGGGTGGTTAATTGTATCAATTCCTGATCATTGCCTTCGCATCTGTTTAAGAACGGAATCGAACTCTGTTTGCCTGAGTGATGAGCAGAGACCCGACCATGTCCCAATGGAAGCTCGTTTATACCGCAAGAAAGTCATAATACTAGTGTGCTCCATACCTATATCCTGTATCATGGCTGTGACATGAATTTTTTTTCTCTCTTTTTTTTTCTTTTTCTCCTATTACTGCTACTCGCTCACACCTGAGCATTACGAGCAGGATTTCCTGGGTGGTAACCAGTACTTTCTGTTTTTTTTTTTTTGTTTGTTTTTTTTTAAGCTGAAGTGCATTGCTCAAGAGCACAACACTTTGGCCAGCGTGAGGCTCGAACCCGCAACCTCTTGATCACTAATCCGATGCGCTACCTCTGCACCAAAGTGCTCAATTCTGCCTGAATATGTTAATTTGTTGATAGTCTAACGAACCAGTGAACACTATTTATAAACTCCGTTCAGAAAATCTGAATCATCGATTTTTTCGTTTCTTCCTTTTAATACTCATTTTAGCCCATACATCACTATGGGAAAGTTGTAGACCTCACCCTCCGCCGATTTCTCCAACAAGTCGTATGCCTCAGCGACAGCCAGGAAAGGCTGTGATTATTTGGAGAAAATTGCAAAATCTAAATTTTCGTTCACAGACTAAGACATTCTGACAGGTTCGACGCACCCTTTTAAACCATATATAGAAGTGGTCACTGCTCTTGTAAAATACAAGGGCGTCTATATTTTATTTGCACGATCACTTCATGGAAAATCATTAGCTGTGACACCACATCTGATATCGGTATAATTCATTTTGACCACTGTTGACAGCACATCGCGCTAGTGGCTCCCCGTGCCTAGTGAGCTTCTATCTGGCCATTCGAATGTAAGGTATGTCGTAATTGCATATCTATTTATAAAGTGCATCACATGGATTTGAATATGTATTATTTTACCTGACAATCATCATCAAATGGACTTAGTCTGTGGTCTCATTTCTTTGTTTTGCAATTTTCTCCAAATAATCACAGCCTTTCCTGACTGTCGCAGAGGCATACGACTTGCTGGAGAAATCGGCGGAGGGTGAGGTCTAAAACTTTCCCATAGTGACGCATGGGCTAAAATGAGTATTAAAAGGAAGAAACGAAAAAATCGATGATTCAGATTTTCTGAACAGAGTTTAATATACAATGTATATCCAACAACTCAGGCAATTTGCCTAACATCATCAGTTTAACAGTGTGCCGTGTGGCGCCCGTAAAACGTCTCCCCGTACATCAACCATAGTGCAGTTTATATTTTACTTTTGGTCCTTTGAGTTCAGCGTGAATATTCTGAGAAGTCAGAAATAAATTATTGGTTTAGACTCAAGTTCTAGACAGGTTTTTAATTATTTGGACCTCATTTTCATTTATATCAGTCTTTGAATCGACTGTCTATTCGAAATTCGCAAAATTGCAGTATGCTTCCTCTGGCTTTCGTTGCCGGATCATTACAGGGTCACTGATGAGGCTTTATTAGCCGAAACTAAGTAGTATGACCCATCTTCTTTCTTATGAATATTTTCATTGCTCTTAAAGGAACTCATTTTTGATTTTTAGGTCTACGAATACCTGTCATGTCAAACAAATTGGCAAAAGGTGCATGCAGTCCCAATTCAGATGTCGCAGAATGCAGATCTGATCAGGGCCTTCACTGTTGATCAAATTATCTATCTATCTATCTATCTATCTATCTATCTATCTATCTATCTATCTATCTATCTATCTATCTATCTATCTATCTATCTATCTATCTATCTCACCGGCCCCGATAGCTCAGTTGGTAGAGAGTCCGCTCCGGGGAACGGAAGGTCACGGGTTCGATCCCGGGCCGCGACATACCAAAGTCGTTAAAAATGGTACTAGCTGCTCCTCGCTTGGCACTCAGATTTACGGGGTAGAGCTAGGACTGGTCGACCCAGTGTCAGGATAATGTGACTGGGTGTGCTATCATGTAATGTGTCTGGGACATGATACTTCAGTGAGGCAGCACTATAAAAGTGAGCATTGAGCTCCCTGTCGCAACCAGACACCGTCGTGATATGACTGAAAAATTGTTGAAAGCGACGTTAAACCCGAATTCACACACACACACACACATATCTATCTATCTATCTATCTATCTATCTATCTATCTATCTATCTATCTATCTATCTATCTATCTATCTATCTTTCTATCTATCTATCTATCTATCTATCTATCTATCTCTATCTATCTATCTATCTATCTATCTATCTTTCTATCTATCTATCTATCTATCTATCTATCTATCTATCTATCTATCTATCTATCTATATCTACTGGATGCAAGTCTATGGTCGGGATCTTTAAATAATGTCATGTTGTGAGGTATAGATAGATAGATAGATAGATAGATAGATAGATAGATAGATAGATAGATAGATAGATAGATAGATAGATAGATAGATAGATAGATAGATAGATAGATAGATCAGTGGTTAGTGCACTTGCCTCTGACACTAGAGGCCCTGGTTTGATTCCTGGTGGCAGTGATTATTTCCGGATGCAAACATGTTCCATTGGCATCATCTGCTGGGTGAATGGCAAAAAGTGCACAGTCGTTCGGATAGATAGATAAATAGATACCTAACACCATATGAACTTACTAGGCAATTTGTCATGATGTAGGGTCTGAATCAGGATCAGTTTAGGAAATACCAGTGTGTGTGTTTTACAAAATGAAGGGCACCCAAATCTGTGAAGAATGCAGCATAGTCGTGGAAATATAGACTTTTTGACAGAAACAGCTTTTTACAAATACTTCCCCGTTTGTACAAACTAGCCTTTCAATGTCTTCCTATCAAAGTATCAGGGTATAAGAGTACAAAACAGCAAAAGCCCCAGATGAACTATCAAAACAATTGTCGTTGACTGGCCAAAAACTGTAACGCGCAGACGGAAGGTAAACAAAAGACTGATTCTCATTTTTGTGGAATCTTTAACGTTTACGCCTAAATAATTCTGATAAGCGCCTGAATAACATAGATAAATGATTTAGAACCGGTCACGCATTTTTCGAACAAACGCCGGGAAAATGATTTTTTTTTTTAAACGCATTTATTTGTTAAAAAGGATACGTTATAATTCTTGAAATTTAGAAAGATCTTGAACATTTACGGAAAGAGAAAAAAAAAATCCGACCAAAAATAGAAGCGTTTCTCGCCAGTTTTCAATTCGCGAGATCTCGAGACTTTGGGACGGATCAGCTGAGAGAGATGGGCTGGTGAACTGCACGCGCACGTTAACTATAGGCGTGCACGCCAAAGTTGCCCATGCCCGTATTACATTCTCAGACGCGACGTCATAAGATTTGTTTGTTTGATTTGAGGCCATTTTGGAGACGTTGCTTCCAATTTTGTGGAACTTTTACCCGACATTGAGATGAAATGACATCTCAAGCCCTGTCGCCCAATGAAACCAATAATGTTTATAAGCTTGGACGGTCCGCCTCGCACCGCGGTTCCTGGACAGGCATAGATCCTCTTAGCGGTTTACCCGTACTACAGCGTGGGCCGGATTCAGCTCTGCGTGGAAGCATCATGCAGCCCATATATTTCTTCAAGCCCCTATGATAAATATATATATATACCATGACTATAATGTCCACCTACAGTGAATATTGATGTATTACGTCCATCTGCACTTGATAGTCTACCTACAATTGATTTTGGGGTATTATGTCTCCTTGTGTTTGATGATAGACTGTTATATCAACATAAAGCCGAAAGTGGACTGTTATGTTCTAAAGTGAAAAGTTTAGCGTTTTCAATCCGGCATTCGATCGTTTTGCATAATGTTCCTTATATTTGCTTTTCGTGTCACTGACACGAGCACAAAACTTAGTTTTTGTTTTCGTGACGGCGTCATGAAAATATATAGATACAAATATTCTATTGATGTTATTTACTTTTATTGTTGTTGCCGTTTTATTGTGAATACTTGTATATAGTCATTAATGAATTATTATGTGGTACAGATGAGATTTCTTATGTGGCTTTTCATTTTTCCTTCTTTGTTGTTCACCTTTCGGAGACTGCTTTCCTTCGCCATAGCGGCATGCGAGTTTACATGTGTAACCTCACAAAATGTCATGTAACTTCCTCAGAGTCTCATAGTCATCTTTTGTCTTCAGAAGGACTTTATAGGTCGAAAGAAGGTTTTTAAAAATACGAAAATAATATTATGATCGCTTCATTTTCTGGAGACTGATATCATCAAACCATCACGAAAACACGCCTATATAATTTTGACCCCCCCCCCAACCCCACTTTAATTTTGAAAAAAAAACTGGGGTTTACAGGGGTAAACCTTATTTTTCTTATTTCTGCTATAAAATATAGATTGTGGGTGTTCGTTAGGCGGTTCTAACGAGTACGCACAATCTATATTTTGAGCAGAAATAAGAAAAATATCACAATTTTTCATCTTAAAATTTTCATTTTTTTCGGCGATAAAGGTTACAATGTATTTGTATAGGTGTGTTTTCGTAATGAGCCCTGGTAAGATTGTAAGAATCAAATCAAAAGTGTTCCTGTCACGAGTTTGGAATGTAACAATTTGTTCTGAGCCATGGTTATTAATAATCCCAATTGATATTTGTCCTTCGACTGACTCAACATTGCGCTTTGTTTCCAGAGTCTGTCTCTGAACATTAATTCATCTTGAACATGTAATGCCGAAATTGTTTACCCTAAAGCCGGTCCTTGCTGCCGGGAAGCCTCTTCACAAGCGGGCGCGGCACTGACCAGGCTGAGACTTAACACGATCAAGCTGAGCTTTAAAAAGTTTTCAACCGTACCATTTTGTTGTAGTATTATAGGGCGGTGATATGGTGCCTCCATATAGCGCCTTTATATAGCACACTTGAGTTGATTAGGTCCCATGCCCCGCCGTTTTTTTTTTTTTTTTTTTTTTTTTTTTTGTTTTTGTTTTCTCAATTTTAGTAGGCTAGATGTCTCGTGTTGGATACCTTAAGAATTGGACTTTGTCTTTGTAATTTGTAGTAAGCAAAATAAGGCGCCGAAAGCTCTGAAGTTTGGGCTCCTTCTTTGAATATACCTTAGGGCTCTGTACGTTTTCAGTTTTGAAGGATTATAGCGCATTCTAAGATAATTCACCAAGCCGCTTTGTAAGATTTGAGCGTCATATAGACGTGTTATACCTACGCTTTGGGGACATTGTAATCGTCCCGGACGTCTGTCTGTCTAACCGGAAAACGTATCCTAGACCGTTAAAGATAGCAACTTGAAACCTTGGGAACTGGTAGAACTTTGGTCTTGGGAGTGCATGACACTTTTGGAAATTTGATACAAACCCCTAGGGGCGGTGCCAGAGCGAGGGGTCCCGTGGATTAAAAATCAAAGTTTTCAGAACATGATCGTGTAACATAGAAAGACATGATGAGTAGAATACATTGCAATCAAAACTGGACCCCTTGGATCAGTGTCGATGTCACTAGAGGTAAAATAAATAGAAGTAGCGGCAATGATCAGGAATCGATACAATTAACTAAGAGCTCCAATCAGAGATACCAAAGGTAAAGAAACACAAACATGAAGCAACCGGCCCCAACGGAAACACCAAGAGCAGAAAGCCAAAAGGACAGTTACTTTCCCACAAAATGGCCAAACGGCTATCCAAAATAAAATAATATGAGCGACACAAACACCTAAAGACAAACCATTACAAACATAAACCGCGACAGAAGAACCGCATTTGAACGGTCAACGGAAACGTATTCCACTGCGGGGCTTAAATCGATTTTACATGGCCACAATCCTCGCCCTTACTTCCGTCGCGAACCCCATTATACCCCCTCAATAAAGATTACCGGAAAATCCTCCTAGACCATTAGAGATTGAAATTTGAAACCTGTGAACTTACAGATCTTCGACCTGGGGAGTGCAAGACACTTTCTGAATTTCAATCTTAGCCATAGTTTGGGGCGGATGTTAGGGTGGGGGTCGAAACCTATGTTTTTAGAACAAAGTCGTGTAATATATCAAGTCGAACAACATGATGATTACAATACATTGCAATCAACATTTGACCCATTTTGTCAATGTGTATGTCACCAGAGATAAAAACAAAACAACATAACCCCCTCAATAACGATTACCGAATACATCACGAAAACACGCTTATATAATTTTGACCCCCTTGAACCCCACTTTTATATAGTAAAACTGGGGTTTCCGGGGGTATAGCTTATTTTTCTTATTTCTGCCCTAAAATATAGATTGTTGGTAACGAGTGCCACAATCTATATTTTGAGCAGAAATAAGAAAAATATCACAATTTTTATCATGAAATTAATATTTTTTCGGCGATAAAGGTGGCAATGTATTTCTATAGGCGGGTTTGCGTAATGAACACCTATACCGTTAGAGATAGAAACTTGAGTCCTTGGGAACTGACACTTTCGGCACAGGGGGAGTGGTCCGGAGTGTCCAAAATCTTCTTCAGACCATGTGTAACACATCAGATGGAGTACCATGACTACACGATTTAAGTTTCATAATAACGCTTTAGCTTTCCAAATTTGAGGATTTGAAGCGTCATCAAGAAAAACGTCTCTGGCGTTTGTAGCTGAAAAACATTTTAATAAACTTTCAAAAGGTCCAGTCAAGAGGTACAATAAGATGACATTATATTGGCATTGTATACCGTGACGTTATAGTGTCATATTATTGGTATCGCAACACCCACATCTCCATATGGCAAATGTGTAACCTCCAGTTTTCCACATTGAAATTGTGTAACCTTCACATCTCCACATTGTAATTGTGGAGGATCAACATACTCCACATCACATCACATCCACATTTGCTCCTGATCACCTCCGATTCCAACGTGGGGATGTGGAGGTTACCAACTTATATAAGGGTATGCTGGGATTACAAGATTTCAATGTGGAGATGTGAAGTTTACATATTTGTGATACATATATATGGAGGTTAAGAGACCAATAGTATGACAACATGTCGTTTTGAGATACACGACCAACATAATTACATCTTGTGGTACTCCTGGACCTCTTGAAATAAAAATAAAAAATGAGTTCCTTTAAGAGCAATGAAAACATTCATAAGAAAGAAAGAAGATGGGTCATACTACGTAGTTTCGGCTAATAAAGCCTCATCAGTGACCCTGTATTGATCCGGCAACGAAAGCCAGAGGAAACATACTGCAAATTTGCAAATTTCAAACAGGCAGTCGATTCAAAGACTGGTATAAATCAAAATGGGTTTACTAAAAAAACTTTCAGATACAAACTCTAGCCACGAAGTTATTTTACATGACGCTATTAGTTCCTCAAAACTGAACAGTTTTAGCGTCATTATAAAACAAATCTAGATAACGCTCAAATACCTTAAAACTGAAAACTTATAGCGCCTTAAGGCATTTTCATAGAAGGTACTATTATCCTGCAAAACCGAACACTTATATTGCCCTGAGGTACTTTCATAGAAGGTTTTAAAATATCTTAAACCTAAAACCTTCCAGCGCCTTATTTTGCTAACTACAAATTCCCAAGTCCAACCTGATAGGTACCAAGTAGGCGACCTCTAGCTTAGTCAAAGTTGGATAAAGCGATGGACATATGGCGCCTCACCGAATCAAAGGTACTATAAAAGACGCAATAGGTTAGGTGCCATATCACCTCCCTTTACTACTGGCGGTCTATACCAACTTGCTTCGAGGTGAGAAGTTTTGCTTGCAAAACACATAACCCAGACCGATTCTGAGTCCTTTTCCAGTGCATCAACGGCATGTGAGAGATGTTTCTGTAAATAAGAAACATCATCCCACCGCCGTGAGAGTTCTTTTGTGTTCTGTGTTTACTCTATTGACATGTTTCGGAAAAAAAAACTCATAGTTGTAACTGAATTGTCAGTCTTTCTTTCTTGAATAGCCACAATATATGTTTGGTGAGTATCAAGGAAAAAAAAACAAAATCAAGTTTGTTGCCTCTTATTTACCTTGATGTTTACACTGCAAAATGTCAAACCTTGGACAAAATTAAGTGTATGAGTTGTGTCAGTGGTCAGAGAATGGACTTCATTATTGTTTGACAGAATATCGAATTTGTATGTCTTGTTCATTTGAGTTTAAACATGTCAAAAAACCTTTCTGATGACAATCTTTTCAATGTGATATTTTTGTTCTTGAACAAAATGTTATTATTGTAAACCATACTATTCTGCATATAAAAGTAGAAGTAAAGGAAATGATGAAGCATCAAAACAACATCCATACCCCCATCAGGGAAACCAAACGGGAAAGAAATAGAGGATCTTACATGAGTGCTCATGTATTATTGAATTTATTAAACGAGTTGAGGCTTTGCCGAGCATTTTATCAATTTTCTTCAACGAGTTTAATAAATTCAATAATACATGAGCACGAATGCAAGATTCTATTTATCATATGACATTTGAAACGAATTTTATTAACGATTGTTTAACAAAATTGTCAATATTACGCCATTAGTAAACGCGACGTTGTTAAAGATGTCATACAGGTAACGTTACGGAGCGTTTCTAACTAATTTGCATATTTAATCCACTAGTGGATTATCGAAAATATTACATGGCGTTATTACACTCTCAGACGCGACGTCATATGATAAACACGAATACGAAATACTAGATTCTAATGAAAACATCGCAAGTGGAAAACAAAAACAACAATTAGCAATACATACATGCAAAGGCAAACTATAGCAATACTAAGAAGAAGAAGTAAAACAAAGATTAGGAATCGATACAAATAACTTACTCCACCCATCAAAGACACCAAAGGGAAAGAAACACAAACATGAAGCGACCAGACCATAATGGAAACCTAAACAAAGGAAGCCATAAGGACAGTTACTTTCCCACAAAATGGCCAAATGACCATCCAAAATAAAAAGACACAAGTGATACACACAGTAAGTAACAAACAACAACATAAATAAACCACGACAGAGGAACCGCATCGGACCGGTCAGTAAGGGGGCTTAATTCTGTTTTGTGTGACCATAATCCTCGCCCCAGTTTCTGTCGTGGTTCAGACAAAACTCATTTCGTCCCCATGAAGGATTTCTATCTCACCAGTGCAAATCTCCGATAACATAAAAATCAAACGACTAAATAATGGTTAATAATGATCTTCATTACAATGTGTACTCGTACTTATCAAGTGAATAAATTGAAATGCGTGCTATTTCTCAATTCGTTATCTTTATTACTAATAGTCCTATGAAAAGTTGTTTGGTAACAATTTATGTTGTTTAGTCAAGTGACATTTACTCCTTTAAGTTATAGGGTTGAGCACATCCTAAATAATATCATTGATAAATCAAATGTTTCACAATATTATTTAACCAGTCATGTACGCTTATCAATGAGAAGCAATATATATCATTGACCTGACACTTTGGCCAGTTCATGAAACAATGACGATGGTCTGAGTATTTGTATGAACAGATCAGTCGTCTCTTCTTCAATACAGCGGTATTGACACCAGCAATTGACAAAAGACACTGACTAGACTGAGTTCTGTGCAAACTGTTGAGAGTCTTTCCCGGTCAAGCGAGTCAATTTGATTTGATTCTGGCGAACATGCTCATTAGTAGAACGAAGAAAACTAATCAAATCGAAGTATTTAAACAGGTAACAGATTTGATAATGACGCTTTATCAAACACTATTGAAATAGAAAATATGAGCCCCGCCAAGCGAATTTGGGTCTTCGAGCATTCCGTTATGACAAATTTTAAATGCGCATGCCCAGCCATTCAGAAGGGCCAGGGATATGGCTTTCTGTCTGAAGGTTCCTCTTGATTCACTGCTTGTATGAGCGAGCAGCGAAGGTTCTGGCGAGACTGCGCGGATGCGCAGGCTCGCCTGAACCTTCGCTGCTCGCATAGGCGATAAGTACCAAAATCGCTTGACGCGGCCCATATGATGTTGGTTTATTGTTCGCTTATGACAAATCTCAAGTGTGACAAAATAGGATACGTTGGTACTGATACAATCAGATTAAGAAACAAATCCTATACAAGAGCGAAGGCGCCAAAGATACCGACCGGAAAGTCTAGACAGTTTTTAACAATGGGTGTGCGAAGATTAATCTTTAGTGTAATTCTGTTGGGATATGTTTATGGCCAAGGCTTTGGACCTAATTCCCTGATGCCAATGCCAAATATGATTAAAGGTGCCATAACGAGAGCGGAGCAGTTACTGCAAGATGGTCTAGCTGCTGCAAGTTCCAACTTCAGTGTTGGAGCAGAGTGCCTAAATCATACCGAGATGTTTATTTCAGCTCTGGCACAAGGGCAGACTTGGGCCGTGAGAAGTAAGACTTATGTTCTTAGAGTTTTAAACCTTTTAAGTTTTATAGAGTGGTACAGATACATGTACCTATCCAATCAGCGGTATCTCTTAATAATCACCCCCTGAATCCCAATTTATAAAGAAAACAGGGGTTACGGAGTATACATTATTTTGTATTATTTCTGCTCCAAGACGAAGATTGTGGGTACTCGTAAGAACCGCCACAACGAGGCGGTTCTAACGAGCATCCACAAATTATGTTATGAGATTTTTTTTTTCGTTTCTGAAGAGCATACAAATTACACATTATGGTCTTGTCCGAAAGTGTGTGAAGCTCTTACCTTTTCTACTTGACAATTTTTATATAAAATTTGGCGTTAAGTTATTTAGACAAAGTGTGTGTATTCCGATGGGTACGTATTGCGCAAAGTTCTTGTTTTGTTATGAATTTCCTATTCTGTTGAAAACCAATCTGAAATCATTGAGGTTTCTAGCTCAACGTCAAGATATTTGGATGATTTATTAAATGTTGACAATACCTACTGCGATGGTTTGATCAGTCAACTTTACCCTCCGGAACATCAGTTAAATAAAATAAATTCTTCTGACACCGAAGCCCCTTTTGGGGGATTTACACTTACCTGTTGTAGATGAATTTTTTTTCCTTCAAAATTTATGATAAACGTGATGATTTTGATTTTGAGATCATTGTAAATTGTCCTTCCTTGGATCGTAGGGCATCCTACGGTGCTTATATTTCGCAATAAATTCGACTTGCCATAGTGTCTAGTCGTGTAACTGCACTCACCTCTCGTAATAAATAATTATAATCAGGTGTATCGGTATCATAAACTACGAAACGCATTAAACGCCATTCTGATTTAGTTTCAAAATTTAATGTTGGTCTTAAATCTCTTCTGCAACACGACTTATCGAAATCGAACTTTAAGGTGACTTAGTTTATAAATTCTGAAACATATCTGCTTGCAATGATATAAGTTCAAAATTTCGTAAAATAGTTCTTCAATATAAAACGATTGGTACAATAAAAGTGTTATACGTCAAACTTTATGCATGGTAGTTAACCTAATCACAGTTGACAACTTTGATTGCACGCCGGCGTCAGATTCTGTGGCGGCTCCAGCGTAAAGTCTTAATTAAATTGTTTAGGTAATGTCGTATGGTACCAGATGCTCTGTCTCTGGTCGGGCCCGCCGGAGTCCAACTATTTTTTTTTATGTTGTTTGTTTTGTTTTTGTTTTTGCTCCAGCATTTCAATTGTTTCATGTTGTCGTGTCCTCATCGTTGTTTCATCTCTATAGTCGTTTGATTTTTATGTTCAAGGCTCGGACATGTAGAATAGAAGTGGAGGCAATGGAGGACTGATGAGTTACATCACGTGAACAAGCCCGTGAAATAAAGACCCCCCTAAACTCCACTTTATGTAGAGAAAAAACTGGGGTTTACGGGGTAAACATTAATTTCCTTATTTCTGCTCCAAGACATAGGTTGAGCGTACGCGTTAAAACCGCCTCAATGAGGCGGTTCTAACGAGCTTCCAAAACCTATGTTTGGAGTATAAATAAGAAACATATCACAAATTTTCATCAGAAAAATTGCCTTTTTTAAGGTTTGCAAAATGTGCTATATCACACGGATGTGTTATCGTAATGGTGGGCCTTCTGCGGACTGAACAAATCATTTGTCTAGGCATCGACAGGAACAAGAGCGAGGATTGTGGCCACTTTTTAGTTTTATGTCCCACCAACAGCTAAGGTCACACGGAGACGGGACCTCGGTTTATAGACTTATCCAAATGTCTGGAGAAGCCCGGAATCGATCCTGCGACCCCTGGTTTTCAAGGCGAGTAGCGTAACCACTACACCACGGAGGGTACTATTGTGGACACGTAAAATCAAGTTAAGATCCCAGTGAACTACTTTTTACTGTCCGTTCCTATGTGGTTCTTATGTCGCGTTTTATTTTTGTTTTAGTGAGTCTGTACATGTATGTATTTCTTATATTTTTTTTCTATCTGTCTGTCTGTCTGTCTGTCTGTCTTTTTTTTTTTTTTTTTTTTTTTTTTTTTTTGATAGCCGTTTGGCCATTTTGTGGGAAAGTAATTTTCCTTTTGGCTTTCCACTTGTGATGTTTTCATTAGGGTTTAGTTATTTCATGTTCCTGTTTCTTTCCCTTTGGTGTCTCTGGTGGGAGGCGATGGGTAGTTATATCGATTCCTGGGGTAGTTGTATCGATTTCTGATAATTTTCCTTCACACCTATTTTACATTACGCAAACACGCCTATACGAATACATTGCCACCTTTATCGCCGAAAAATTGAAAAATTTATGATGAAAAATTGTGATATTTTTCTAATTTCTGCTGCAAATATAAATTGTGGGCACTCGTTAGAACCGCCTCATTGAGGCGGTTCTAACGAGTACCCACAATCTATATTTTAGAGCAGAAATAAGAAAAATAAGGTATACCCCCGGAAACCCCGGTTTAACTATATAAAAGTGGGGTTCAAGGGGGTCAAAATTATATAGGCGTGTTTTGGTGATGAACAAGGGAAATGTCACAAAATTTCATCAGAAAAGCTACCTTTAAGAATGCACTTACAGCACATGGATGTTTTATCGTAATGTTTAAGAATTTCAGCCTTGTAGACATGTAGTTGTACCTTTCCAAACATATATAAAATATGAATCCAAACTACCTTTCGTTTCAAAAGATATCAAACAGAAACTATTTTTATATGTTGACATTAAGTTGAAAAAGATGCATAACTACCATAACAACGGATGGATTTTGGCCGAAATCAAACTTGATCTGTGTTCTATGCATCACGATACAAAGACCCCCTTGAACCTTGGCGTTTCAGACCCTTACTGCAAGAACTGACATTTATAAAGAATCGTTCTTCCCCCCGAACCATTAGAGATTGGAATGCCCTTCCCGATTGGATTATTTCGACAGCTGAAGGTACTAATGACTGTGTAACTAAGTTTACCTCTTTGGTTAGAGCTAGGGACTAACTTCCCATATCACAGGTCCTGGTGTATGAATGTCATTTGACGTGTCACCAGTAACAATTCTGATTCTGATTCTGAACCCCACTTTATATTTCCACTTGGGTTTACGGGGTATACATTATCTGCCTTATTTGTGCTCATAAACATAGATTGTGGGTACTAGTTAGAACCGTCTCATTGAGGCGGTTCTAACGAGCACACATAATCCATACAATCTATGCTGAAAGCAGAAACCAAAAAAAAAAAAAAAAAAAAAAAAAGATGTTAACATTTTTACTAATTTTTGTCACTTCTGACACCATGTTTGACGCCATAATTTCACATGGACATGTTTTCCGAATGTTATATAACTCAATATAAAATATGAATCTAATGGAAATCATTTGTTGTATAACAGAAGATCGAAAATGTATTAAAATGATCCCAATAATTGCTTCATGACCTAAAATTATGATTTAATCTCAGTAGTTCAAACTATCCATATTTTAATTAATTTTCATGGTCCTCAAGATGTTCGACTTATCTGTGTTCGACTGTATTTATAGTGTGTTACTTGACCTTGGGACGGCCCCCGCCCATTACGCAAACACGCCTATACAAATACATTGCCACCTTTATCGCCGAAAAAAATGAAGATTTTATGTTGAAAAAATATGATATTTTTCTTATTTCTGCTCAAAATATAGATTGTGTGCACTCATTAGAACCGCCTCATTAAGGCCTAAACATAGATTGCGGGTACGAGTCCCCACAATCTATGTTTTTATCAGAAATAAAACAAAATAAAGTATACCCCGGTAAACCCCAGTTTCACTATATATAATTGAGGTTTGAGGGGATGAAAATTGTATTGGTGTGTTTTCGTGATGTAAGCAAATTAATAGACATTTAATGTATCTCCAATGCACACATCACGAAAACACGCCTATAAAATTTTGACCCCCTTGAACCTCATTCTCATATAGCAAAACTGGGATTTTACAGGGGTATACCTTATTTTTCTTATTTCTGCTCTAAAATATGGATTGTGGGTACCCGTTAGAACCGCCTCAATGAGGCGGTTCTAACGAGCAACCACAATCCATATTTACAATTTATTTGTATAGGCGTGTTTTTGTAACGGAATGTTGGAATGCTGCTGGGTGTAACCATTTTCACTAAATTCTTCAAAATTATTTTTCTTGTAGTGGTTGATGCCATGGGGAAACCCTCAAGTGGTCTGCTTGACATCCACTTAACTTGGCTTGGCTCGTACGACGAATGTGTTGCTATAGAAGCTGCTGCCAATAACTCAGGTCACATAACCCATCCTTATAAGGGACGTTACTGTAAGGCCTCATTCAAGCTGGGAAAATCGCAGGTAAACACTTTTTCTATTTCTTCAAATAAGAAGACATCTTCTTTGAGATGGATGATCATTAAATGTAGATGCGCATGTGCATTCGTGCTCATGTGTGTGTGTGTGTTTCAAATACACAATCACGAAAACACGTCTGTGAGATGAAATTTCAATAACTGTTATTTTTTTATTATTTTTTTTTTCGGAAGAAAATGTGTGATATTTTCATTATTCATTCCTTATTTATATTCCAAACATTAGTCACGAGTGCTCATCAGAACCGCCTTAATCGCCTCACTGAGGCGGTTCTAGCAAGTACTATGGGCTGAAAGTGCACGTTAGAACTGCCTCGTTAAGGCGGTTCTAACGAGTACCAACATACCATGCCTTGGAACAGAGCAACAACAAGTAATGTAGTGCTCTATGAAAATCTTGTTTGGCACTATACTGTTTGTTAATGCTCCATTCGATCAGAAGTCCGTGCAGCCTAGTGCATTCTTTCATATCGCCAAGATCTTCATTTTCCTGATGAAAAACGTTGTGATTTTTTATAATGTTTTACCAAGACATGGGTTATGGGTGCTCACAACAGCCACCTCATTGAGTACACACTACCGATGCCTTGGAGCAGAATGAGAAAAAGTATAACCCGGTTTTATCTTTATAAACGAGGGGTTTATGGGGATGTTCATTGCGACGGACTCGTTCACATTATGTGCTGTTAAATTTAATGTCCAAGTCAACACGTTTTGGTCATGTATTGACCTACAGTCGAACTTCAATGGCTCGAACACCTTTGGGACCTCGAAAATCTGTTCGAGATAGGGGGAGTTCGAGCCACGCAGGTTACTGACAGGAGGAATAACGAGATACTTTTAGACATTTTTTCGGTGTTCTATAATGAATATGTATGCTGTGTGTACTCATTAGAATCGCCTCATCGAGGCGATTCAAATGAGTACACACAGCATACATTGCAAGGTAAAAGACTTAAATTTCCTTTAATTATCCCCCACTATTTCTTATGTATAGGATTTCGCTAGGGGCTCAAGAATGGGTTCGACACATCCATGGTGCATGAGCCATCGGTGTTCGAGCCATCGAAGTTCTATTGTATTTGCACTTTTTCCTTTGTATGAGTAAACCATTTAAAAAGCGAACTGTTTACAGCTACGACGTTGGTGCCTTTGCGAGAAGCTGAGAGTACTGTCTTCCTCCAGTTCCACAGACATCGAGAGGATTGTTGTGAATTAAAATATTGACAAAAATGTTTTATCATAAATGAATAAGTATTTGTTTAGCTACATGCATTAGAATTTTTGCAGCATCCTTTAAAGCTTGCATGACAAAAATTGTTACACGTATACTTTGGATAAACCACAATAGAATAGGATTTATATAGCCCAACCTGTCTACACTAAACAGATGACGAACAGGGCGAATACGAAAAAAGAGGGCCAATATGGGAAAAAGTTGGTGTTCGATACGAGAAAAGGAGGGTCAATACAGAAAAAAAAACAGGACCAATACAACTGTTTATTGATGTTAATTAATAAAATTGTCATTATCTTACTAATTTCGTATTGGCATTTACATGTCCTTTGTCTGCTGTATTGGACCTCGGCCGTCGACCTCGGGCCAATATAACAAACCTTGGACCTGTAACTGGGCAAATTCGAAATTACTTATAATAACATCACAGACATTGAGAAGGTTATGTTTGACCAAGTTGTTTATAGCATTGTAAATGTTCACTGTACTACGAGATGATTCAAATGTTGCGTTAGGAGGGCTTCTTCAGCTATTGGTTAGAGCCTTCGATTTTGATACTGAAAGGCCAGCGTATACTGTGAATGGGATCCACTTTATAACTATGGATAGTTTTAAGGTACGTACGCTAGGACAGATGTTCACTCTTTTTTAAACTTTTAAAGCCGACTCATCAGGTTAACTAGTCCGTGAAATGAAGACTCCATAACCCCATTTTATATGGAGAAACGTGGGGTTTACAGTGGTATACATTATTGTAATTATTTCTGCTCCTAGATATAGGTTGTGGGTACTCGTTAGAACCGGCGGTTCTAACGCGCACCCTCAGCCTATGTTTGGACTAAAAATAAGACAAATATCACACATTTTCATCAGAAAAATGTCCGTTTTAGAAATATGCCACATGGATATGCTATCGTAATGCAAGACTGAACAAAGTATTTGCAATACATCAGAATACACACGTGCATAAACCAAGGACTCCGATCATACAAAGTCTTTTTGTGCCCGCTCAACTGTCCAGAAAGCCAACAGAGACTGACCAGATTATACACGTAACATTAAACCATAAAATGCCAATCACGACAATTGTCGTCTGCTTTGACGTCTGCTGGTTACTTTCAAAGTCATTTGTGCAAACAGTGTGGACCCAAATCAGGCTGCTTCTCTAGGAGCAGTCTGATTTGGGTCCTCACTGTTTGCCTGTATGCAAAAAATATTTTTAAAAGTTTGCAAAAAAAAAAAAAAAAACATAAGCAGACGACATATTCAGATGTAGTTTTTTTAGCGTCTTAAGGGTTAAACTTTAATTTCAGGCAAGCTTCCTTTCTCCACAAGGTGGCGCTACTATAACTGTTGGTGTGTGTGTTCCAAACACATGTAGTTCTACAGACACGTCCAACCTTCTTGATACATGTACGTCGTTTTCAAGTATAAAACAGGGCTAGTGCACGACAGAAACCTAGAGTAACGTCACAAAAGTTTCGGTCATCCAACCAGTATTAAAAGGGTTCTCGATTACCTCTCTTTGGACAACTCGGAGACTGTAGAAGGCACATGTGATAAGCCACCACGAAAACACGCCTATACATAAAAAAGCCCAAGTTTTAAATAGCAAACCTTGGGTTTAGTGTACATTATTTTTTTCTCATTTCTGCTAAAGCCATAGATTTTGGTACTCGTTAGAACTGCCGGGGTTTAACGAGTACCCACAGGCTATATGTTGAGCATAAATGTGAAACAGATGTAAGATTTTGGGGGTTTAAAAAAGTCATTGTTTTGATAGTAAAATGTTAAATAAACAGTAAAATTCTTGTATTAAGACCGTCTTTGAGATTGTTCAAAAGTGGTCTTTAAGACCACTTTTGAACAGTCCCAATGTGGTCTCTTAATAGGAGATACTAGGTGTAGAAAACACAAAGAAGAATGACCGAAACCTCATCTAAAAGCTTTCAGAAGCAGATTTAGTCCTAATTTTAGGTAGTCTTAATTGCGGAATTCTACTGTATTTGGATAGACGTGTTTTACGTCATTGACGAAATTTATTAAACTGCATCGGTCGCACATGTCTTATTGTAGGTTTTGTTGTATAATAGCTGAATTATCTCTTTCTTTATCACCACATATTTGATAACCATATCTCTGGGTGTTATGTAAAGGAACATATTCGCCCCCGCCCATCGGGGCTTTGAGAAATAGATTAGACTGCTTGGTTGTTCCGAGCGGCGCTGAAACTGACCTCACATGGACACTAGTAAAGCGCTTAGAAGGTCTAAGCCTGCCCAGGCAAAGTGATGTGAGTCCGACCGTCCAATGCATATAAGTCGTTTGGGTTTATTGAGCGACATGGCTTGAGATGTCATTTCATCTCAATTTCGGGTAAAAATCCCACAAACTTGGAAACAACGTCTCCAAAATGACCCAAATAGTGTGAACGAGGACGTTAAACATCAATTCAAACAAACAAACAGCAAAGGAACATATGGTTCCAGCGCAAACATCACGAAAACACGCCTATATAATTATGACCCCCACTTTCATATAGTAAAACTGGGGTTTGCAGGGGTAAATCTTATTTTCCTTATTTCTGCTCAAAATATAGATTGTGGGTACTAGTTAGAACCGCCTCGTCGAGGCGGTTCTAACTAGTACCCACAATCTATATTTTGAGCAGAAATAAGAAAAATAAAACATTTTTTCCTAAACTTTTCGTATTTAGGAGGAGGTCGGCCCCCGCCTATAGGGGCTTGAAGAAATATATGGGCTGCATGATGCTTCCACGCAGAGCTGAAGACGGTCCGCACACTAGTTCTGGTAAACCGCTGAGAGGATCTAAGCCTGTCCAGGAACCGCGGCGCGAGGCGGACCGTCCATGCTAATAAACCCTATTGGTTTCATTGGGCGACAGGGCTTGAAAGGTCATTTCATCTCAATGTTGGGTAAAAGTCCCACAAAGTTGGAAGCAACGTCTCCAAAATGACCTTTACAGTGTTGACGGGGACGTTAAACCTCAAATCAATCGTATTTGGGAGGTAAAATTTGCAATTTATTTGTATAGGCGTGTTTTCTCAATGTGTGTTTGTGAAAGTAATGCAGACTTGTTGGGAGGAGGGAGCTGGTTGCTATGCTGTTTGTGATTCGTTTAATTCATCACGAAAACACGCCTATATAATTTTGACCCCCTTGAACCCTACTTTTATATAGGAAAACTTGGATTTAAAGGGGTAAACCTTATTTTTCTTATTTCTGCTCTAAAATATAGATTGTGGGTACTCGTTAGAACCGCCTCGATGAGGCGGTTCTAACGAGTGCCCACAATCTATATTTTGAGCAGAAATAAGAAAAATGTCACATTTTTTCATGTTTAATTTTCATTTTTTTTTCGGCGATAAAGGTGGCAATGTATTTGTATAGGCGTGTTTGCGTAATGCTACGCTGTTTGTGATTCGTTTAATTCATGTTTTGTTGTCTTCATTGTTAGTTACGCTTCCTCTTGTTGCAGTTGGTTGGCTGTAATCTTTGATTGAGCCTTTTCTTTGGCATCTATTTCTATAGTTTTAGCTCACCTGAGCACGAAGTGCTCAAGTAGAGCCATTACGCAAACACGCCTATACAAATACATTGCCATCTTTATCGCCGAAAAAATGAAAATTTTAAGATGAAAAATTATGATGTTTTTCTTATTTCTGCTCAAAATATAGATTGTGGGCACTCGTTAGAACCGCCTCATCGAGGCGGTTCTAACGAGCACATCCAATTTATATTTTAGAGCAGAAATAAGAAAAATAAGGTATACCCTCGGAAACCCCAGTATTACTATATAAAAGTGGGGTTCAAGGGGTCAACATTATATAGGCTTGTTTTCGTGATGTATTCTGATCACCCTGTGTACGGCTGTCGAGCGTCGTACGTCGTCCGTCGTCAACATTTACCTTGTTCACACTCTAGAGACCACGGTGTTACGTCAGTTGCCATGAAACTTTGCCAGTGTGTTTGACTTGTTGATATCTAGGTCAAGATCGAATATGGGTCATAAGTCAAAAACTAGGTCACTAGATCCAATTTCTTTAAATCCTTTTTCACCTTGTCGAAGCAATAATTCAAACTTAAAACAAAAACTTGATGAAATTGTACTAGAATCTTTGCCTTGATGATATCTCGGTCAAGTTCGAATATCGATTATGTCGGGTAAAAAACTAGGTCACCAGGTCAAACTGCTTTAAAACCTTGTTTACCCTCTAGATACCTCAGTTTTGCTTCAATCTTTATGAAACTTGATCATAATGTTTGTGTTGATAATATCAAGGTGACATACAAATATGAGTCATGTCAGGTCAAAAACTAGGTCCCCCTGTCAAATTTCTTTAAAACCTTGCTCACCCTCTAGAAGCCATAATTTTGCTTCAGTCTTCGTGAAACTTTAACAGATTGTTTGCCTTGATAATATCTACGTCAGATTCGATAATGTGTCATTTAAGGTCAAAAACTAGTTCACTAAGTCAAACTTCATCTAAACCTTGTTCAACCTCCAGGGGCCAAGGTTTAGCTTCATATTGCACGAAACTTTACCAGAATATTTGTCTTGACAATACATTGTTTGAATGTTAATATGGTTATATCGGAATAGAAACTAGGTCACTAGGTCATTGTTCACCCTCTAGAAGCCAGAAGTTTGCTTCAGTCTTCTTGAAACTTTACCAGAACGTTTTTCTTCGTGATATCTGCGTGACTTTCGAATATGGGTCATGTCAGGTCAAACTTTAGGTCACCAGATCAAGTTTCTTTCAAACCTTGTTCATCCTTTAGAGACCATAACTTTGCTTCAATCTTCATGAAACTATACAAGATTGTTTGTCCTAAAAATATCCGGTTCCAGTTTAACAAATGGTCATGCCGGATCAAAAACTAGGTAACCAGGTCAAATTGCGTAACAACCTTGTTCACCCTCTAGAGGCCATAGTTTTATGTCAGTTGCCATGAGACTTTACCAGAATGTTTGCCTTGGTGATATCTGGATTGAGTTTGAATATGAGTCATGTCAGGTCAAAACCTAGGGCACTAGAGCAATTTTCTTTGAAACCTTTTTCACCCTCTAAAGGCCATAGTTTTGCCCTAATCTCCATCATACTTTACCTGGAGTTTGTCTTGATAATATCTTGGTCGAGTTTGAATATTGGTCATGTTGGGTCAAACGTCGGTCATAAGGTCGAATTATGTTAAAACCTTGTTCATCCTCTAGTTTTACATAGACTTATATCGGAAAAATCTTTATTACACTTGTTGTCTGAAACCAGATTGTCCAGGCCTTTGACTGGTTGTGCACAGCTTCGTCCAGGGGTCGTTTATAGAACGGATCTACTTTTATTTACCTTATATGCAAGTGTAAAAAATAACATACAAGCCTGTATACCTGGGAAAACAACCAGACAGCAATTTATTATCTATACTACATGTATGTCTATTTTAAGAAATTTTCAAAAAAAAAAAAAAAAAAACCTGCAAAAAATATTTCCTTCTCGGACTTTCTTTGTTTGAATGGTCTGTTGATATAGTTGCGCACAGTTTATACCGGGATTGTGTCTTAACCTCGAAATTAATACCTAAAGCTTAAATAATGTAAAATAATCGAGGCACGATGTTGTGTATGGCGTCTCTGTGTCGTGGCGACGTAGAAACATTTCACTTTTTGAAGCCACGTTATGCTACATGTGGGCGCCATGGCATTGAATGTGTTTAACATGTCAAACTGTCTGCGGTGTTTTTGTTGGTGAAGTTTTCTAAATGCAGTCGAACTTCGATGGCTCGAACCCATTTGGGACCATGAAAATTTGTTCGAGACAGCGGTATTTCGAGCCATAGAGGGTTACTATTTGTGCCATACCATGTGCCATAATGGAGATAATTGTGGATATCTTTTCATTATAAATGTATGTTGTGTGTACTCATTAGAATCGCCTCATCGAGGCGATTCATCGAGGCGATTCTAATGAGTACACACAATTTACATTTGCAAGATAAATGAAGAAAATCTTCCTAAATTACCCCTATTACGTATTTGGAGGAATGGAGGAATTCCCTGCGGACTCATGAACGGGTTCGACTCATCCATAGTAAACAAACCATCAGGGTTCGAGCCACTGAAGTTCTACTGTAATTGCAAATCCCGGATTTTTTTTTTTTTTTTTTTTTTTTTGGATTACGGTATAAACGTAATACATGATGAGTGTCTTAAATAATGGAATATAATGGCTTCGCCTCTTCAATTTTATTTGGGCTCGCTAAAACCCGTCCCTATTATATTGTCTAAGGCTCGCCGATTGGATTGTAATATTAATTGACTATCCTGTTTTAATCGAAGGTCATCTTCATTATATATAAACCATATGTTAAGTGAGGTCAAAAGGTCAATAATCATGTTTCTAATTGTATCAGTTTATAAAATTTTCGTATTGACCCAGTTACAGGTCCTCGGTCAGCTGCATATGTCCTCGGCCTTCGGCCTCGGGCAAATGCAACAAACCTCTGACCTGTAACAGGGTCAATACGAAAATACTTGATTAATGACATTATATTATTTAAGACACTAACTGTATGTATTAACTATATTTTATACAAAATCGAAAGACATCCTTAAGTAATTCTTACTATGCATCAAGACCACATTACGAAAACACGCCTATTCCAATACATTGCCACCTTTATCGCCGAAAAAATGAACATTTTTAGATGCAAAATTACGATATTTTTCTTATTTCAGCTCAAAATATAGATTGTTGGTACTCGTTAGAACCGCCTCATCGAGGCGGTTCTAACGAGTACCCACAATTTATATTTTAGAGCAGAAATAAGAGAAATAAGGTTTACCCCTGCAAACCCCAGCTTTACTATAAAAAAGTGAGGTTCGAGGGGGTCAAAATTATATAGGCGTGTTTTCGTGATGATGCGCTATAATAACCCACAAAATTGGAGGCGACGTCACCAAATGACCTATGCAGTGTTAACGGGGACGTTAAGCCTCCAATCAAACAAAACATTCCAACTTTACCTACAGTATACCCACAGACCACCTTTGGGACTGTTTAAAAGTGGTCTTTAATACCACTTTTGAAAAATCCCAAAGGTGGTCCCATACCAGACGGGATTGTTTGGAGTAAACACGAAATCAGAGTAACTGCACCCTTCTTAATAAGCTTTTTAAAGCATAATTTGTCTTAATATTAGGAGGTCTAAATAGCGGAATTTTACTGTATGTCGAACAAATTCTGATAATCCCAAAGCTGTTCTTCACTGTATCATCACGATAACACACCGTGTGACATAGTGCATTCTTTCATATCTCCAAAATGGCTTTGTT
The DNA here is from genome assembly GCA_963580285.1 of Lucinisca nassula. NCBI lineage: Eukaryota > Metazoa > Mollusca > Bivalvia > Lucinida > Lucinidae > Lucinisca > Lucinisca nassula. The sequence continues at coordinate 15,500,861 of OY757010.1, forward strand.
TTTATATTTATACGCCAAACACAGGTTGTGGGTACCCGTTAGAGCCGCCTTAATACTTATGTTGTGGGTGCTCGTTAGAACCGCCTCATTGCGGCGGTTCTAACGGGTGCCCACAACCTATATCTAGGAGCAGAAATAAGCAAGATAATGTATATCGTCATAAACGCTTATTTACTCTTTTTTAACGGAGCTTAAGGGGTGCTCATTTCACGAACTTGTTCATGAAATATTGTAGTAGTATTTACATGAGTGTAGACTTCAATGAGGTGGTTCCAGCGGACGCCGGCAATCTACGCTTGCAACAGAAATACAGAAATCATGTGAACAAGTCCGTGAAATGAAGACCCCCTTAACCACACTTTATAAAGAGAAAACTAGGGTTCGCGGAGGAATACATTATTATTCTTATTTCTGCTCCAAGACATAGGTTGTGGGTACTCGTAAGAACCGCCACAAAAAGGCGGTTCTAACGAGCACCAACAATCTATGTTTGCAGTATAAATAAGTAAGATATCAACGATTTTCATCAGAAAAATAGCCATTTGTGGAAATATGAAAAATGCACAATGTCACACGGGTGTGTTATCGTAATGTGATAAAATACTTCAGAATTGTTTGAATGCAAGGAATACCCAACAGAACCGAAAAGTATGAATTTTACAAGTTTTTGCAGGGCCATACTAGCTAGTTTCGACCAATAAGGTCTCATCAGAACCCAAGTATTTTCAAAATTCCACAATGTCATTATTGATCCCAAAAGACAAGAAATTATAAACTACATATGATGAAGGACGGGAAGATTATTTACGGTCGCCACATATTCCCTTAACATCAGCTGCAGTGCCGTTAAATATGTCAATCAAAACACTGAGAGTACTATTGGATCGACTGTCTCTGAGCGTAGGGTTGGAAAATGGTCCTGAATGGTGACTTATCTCACACTGTTATGGTGTCTTAATAATGTTTCTGTTTGTTTCAGTATTGAGCTTGCTACCAATCAACACATCAAGTTTGCCGTCACCAGATACAACATGCCAATACGAGACCCTACAATATGACACAAAGGCAATAGCAATAATGTTAGTGTGTAGATGTATAATGTTGTCATCACGCAATACATTATGCGTGCAAACCCCACTTTATACAGGGAAATCTAGTCTTCGCCTAAATATGCATGGAACTACCTCATCTATTTTTGAATCTGAAACAGTCCAACGTCCAACATTTCAACATTGTGTTTCTATCGAGCACCTGCAAGCGATAGCGATGCCGGATTGCAGCTGGAATAAAAATATACATATATATCGTAGATTTCTTCCACATTTGTCTCCAGTCTTCCCTTATCAGAGCCATTAGAGACACGGGTAATTGTCTGATTTTATTTGCGCCGTGCAAAACTAAAATGGGCTTCGAGTGCGTTGGCACAGCGAAGACAATCAAAGCACCATTGGGGTAGAACAATGATTATGAATGGCGACTTTGTATGTTTTGATTAACCCTTAAATTCCTGTATGCCAAAACCATCACTGCTTCAAGTCCAGGTTCTATACACAGCAATAAGAAATTTTTCTTGAATTATCATATTTCATATCATGTTTATATGTCCGTATAATGAACGACCCCTCTAAACCCGACTTTATACATAAAAAACTGGGCTTTGTAGCGGTTAATTAGTTTTCTTAATTGGAACTAACGACCATCACAACCTATATTTCGGCCCCCGCCCATTGGGGCTTGGAGAAATAGATGGGCTGCATGATGCTTCCACGCAGAGCTGAAACTGACCGCACTGGTAAACCGCTTAGAGGATCTAAGCCTGCCCAGGAAAAACAGTGCGATTCGGACCTTCCAATGCTTATAAACCTTATTGGTTTCATTGGGCGACAGGGATTGGGATGTCATTTCATCACAATGTCGGGTAAAAGTCCCACAACATTGGAAGCAACGTTCCAAAATGGCCTATACGGTGTTGACCGTGACGTGAAACCCCAAATAAAAAAAAAACAAAAACAAACAAACAACCTATGTTTGGAGTACAAATGCAGCCAAGTGCCCAGTTCCGAAACAGACACACACCGTTGAGTGTTGTAGCCTATGGTCATAACGCGTGTTACCATTTTATAGAAACATTATTCTGCAAGCGACTGTATGAATGACAGTTCTAAATGGTTGTGTGTAGTCCGTTGTACCTTTTGGAATCCTTACAGGATCGTAAAACAGATTTGTTAAGAATTTAGGAGAATTACAGCAAGTCCTCAGGGTGTCCAATTTTACGTTTTGTGCGGAAACCGTTTTCTTTCAGTACCGTCTGTTCTCTGTTTGCACTTGTGATGGTATCAGCGACTCTATATGATGTTGTTCTACATCTCTGGCAAAAGAAAAAGACCATTAATCCAACTGTATATGAGGTAAGAGCCCCGTAACTTGTTTCCTTCGAAGGTAATAAATGCGTTAGTAACTCTCATTGTCATAATATTTATCTCTCTTGTTGAAAGAATAATTGTTTAGTGTCCATGATACGTAAATACTTGTGTGTCATTTTGCGTATTCTCCAAGAAAAGGGGGCAAATAGATAGAAAATATTGTAGGGGAGATGAAGGTGAGGGGCAGGGGAGGAAAAAGGAAAATGATTGGAAGGATAGAAACAGAAGAAATATCAACACACCTCCTCTACACTACCTGCTATAAGAACTGCAGGCCATGCCCAACAGTAAACCAATATTAGTTGGATGCCCCAGTGACGCGAGATACATGCTACCTTTTCCTCACCCAAGCACACCAGAGATATCTGTAAATCGAAGTTTTGAAGACAGTCAACATTCAATGGCTCGAACACCTTTTGGACCGTAGAAAATTGTTCGGGATAGCGATAGTTCGAGTTCAAGTCAGACCAGGAGGCATAATAGAAGCGAAGGCAATGATCGGCAATCGATACAATTAAAACACAGCTCACATCAGAGACACCAAAGGGAAAGAAAACAATGAAAACACCAATAGCGGAAAACAAAAAGGACAGTTACTTTCCCACAAAATAGCCAACTGACTATCCAATATATATATAGCAATACACTCCTACTCAAACCGCCGCCCCCGCCCATAGGGGCTTGAAGAAATATATATATGGGCTGCATGATGCTTCCACGCAGAGCTGAATCCGGCCCGCACACTAGTACTGGTAAACCGCTTAGAGGATCTAAGCCTGTCCAGGAATCGTGGTGCGAGGCGGACCGTCCATGCTAATAACCCCGATTGGTTTCATTGGGCGACAGGGTTTGAGATGTCATTTCATCTCAATGTCGGGTAAAAGTCCCACAAAATTGGAAGCAACGTCTCCAAAATGACCTTTACAGTGTTGACGGGGACATTAAACCTCAAATCAAACAAACAAACAAACTTCTCAAAGACCAACCATAACAAAATTAAAATCAAATCAAACAACCACAGTAATGAAGCCTCCTAAATTATCACAAATGTATGGCTATCCTGAGATAAGGAAAGAAGTACGAGTTGTAACTCAAGACTGATACACTTTTGTAAATGAGCGATTGGTTTTCGAGTTAATGAAGTGGATAATGCGCAGAATAAACTTAAGAGAACTATAAAAACAACTAGATCAATTTTTGTTTCAGCTGAAGTTGTTTGGTTATCAGCACAGTACTGATGGTTATTTAGATTACAACAATTTTGTAGTTTATACATCACGAAAACACGCCGATATAATTTTGACCCGATTGAACCCCACTTGTATATAGTATCATGGGTTTACAGGGGTAAAGCCTCGATAAGGCGGTTCTAACGTTTACCCACAATATAGGTTTTCAGCAGAAATAATAAAAATATCGCAATTTTTCATCTTAAAATTTTCGGGGTATTTTTTTCGGGGTAAAATTTGCACTATTTTTATAGACGCATTTTCGTCATGAGACAGCGGTGGTCGGACAAAAAATAACTCGGAAAACCTAATGATAAATTGTATGTTGGATTTTGTTACTGTAAACATATTTTGTGCCTGATACATTATGCACATCATCGTCAGCAGTAAGAGCTTAAGCCATTTCTTACGGTTCTATGGTTCTATTTTGCCTACAGTCTTAACCAACAAAGGAGTTTCAAAGGTTCTGTTTTCAAATGTTTCTTCAAGCCTCTTATCGACGTCAGCGTCGATAGCAGGTCAGCGTCGATAGCGCAGTGGTTAACGCGTTTGACTTAGATCGAGAGGTTGTGCGTTCAAATTCGACCACCGGTATCGCGGTTTGTCCTTGGGCAAGACACGTTATGACACTGCCCCACTCCACCCAGGTGTAAATCGGTAGCAGTGGTGTAAAAGCCAGTGCATCTCTCTCGCGCGCTCGTGAAACACCCGGAATGAGTGTACGAGGGCGATTCAATAAGCTTGAAACTTTCGTCGCAATCAAAATAAAATAAATTAGTATAAACCAAATGTCTCTTTCATACATTCAACCCATTTTTATAAGGAAACCACAAAAACGGTCATTGACAAATAGTGCAGGCCAGAGCTGACGCCACATAAGGCGGCGTCTAAACACAGCCTTCACGGTTTGCAGAAAGTTCATCCGTTTCTGGATAAATTTGAAAATAAAACTTAACCCGTCACCATGGACTGTTGTTGTATATAAGGGTTAACATACCAGTATACCACACTGACCCAGTCCATTTCCACTCTTCGCTCATTGATAACTTAACAATAGTCAGAATCTGACATGCAAGGATATATTTATGGTATTCGATATGTATGAAAACATTACATAATATAAAAAATAGAAGTAGCGGCAATGATCAGGAATCGATACAATTAACCCCCAGCTCCCATCAGAGACACCAAAGGGAAAGAAACGCAAACACGAAGCAACAGACCCCAACGGAAACACCAACAGCGGAAAGCCAAAAGGACAGTTACTTTCACACAAAATGGCCAAAAGGCTATCCGAAATAAATAATATAGGCGACACAAACACCCAAAGACAAACCATAACAAAAATAAACCGAGACAGAAGAACCGCCTTGGAACGGTCAGCAGGAACGAATTCCACTGGGGGGGGGGGGAGGGGGGCCTTAATCGATTTTACGTGGCCACAATGCTCAGTCCGCATGAAGACCTCCTAACTCATTAGTGTAAGATCTCCGTGAACACAAAAATCAAACAACCACAGATATGAAACAACGGTGAGGACTCGACAGCAAGAAACAACAGAAATGCTAGAGCAAAAGACAACCAACAGTTAGACTCCAATGGCCTGACCAGAGACAGACAACCAACATAAGCTTTTACGTTTGAACCGTCATAGAATCTGAGGCCTGACCCACTGTGTTATTAGAAAAACCAAAAAGGACCACTCACTTCGAGATAAAAATGGTTTTCATCACTCTGAAGCTTGTGTTTTTCTCATGACATTTCGGGACATTGTTTCTGGTTTCTGGTTAGAACAGTCTTGATAAAACGGTTCTAAACGGTGCCAACAATTTCGACCAGTTATAAGGTTTTATTGTATACCCTCTTTAATTCCGCTTTTCGCTATAGAAATAAGCTTTGCAACGGCGTTCATCATACAGACTTGATACCATACGTGTGAAATTAGGCGTCCAACATGGTGTCAGAAATGATATATATATTCGCCTATACGGTAAAACTTGTAATATTTTCCTTTTTTTCTGCTTTCATTATACATTGAGGGTGCTCGTTAGAGCCGCCTCAATGAGGCAAATAATGTTTACCCTCTTACACCCCACTTTTCCCTATATAAAGTAGGGTTTAGAGGGGTCTTCGTTTCAAGGACTTGTTAGCGTGATGTTCACCACTTTCCACCTATATGTACGTCATTGCTAGTGTTTTTTCAACGTAGGTTATGAAAGAAAGCAACAGCACTGTGAACCTAACAGACAACGGGGCTGTTAGCAATGTTTTAGCAACAGATGTAGTGACATCCATAGACGGTCATGTTGCAAAATACGGGACAACTGAGAATGGACACGTTGCAAATGTGAACACAGGGAACAAGTTTCAGCAAGATCCTGATCCAGGACAACCAGGTATATGCATTGCCAGCACGCATACAATGCATTAACCCATTTAGTACCGGAAACCCCAAAAGGGGTACCGTGGCAAACAGTGCAGGCCCAGATCAGACGCCGCAGAACGCGGCGTCTGATCAGGGCCTCCACGGTTTGCTAAATGTTCAGTCATTTTCTAAATAAATTTTGATGAAAACACAACCTGCCAGCCCTGAATTTTGAAATGGACTCCTACTATATTTAAGGAGGAAGATTCCATTTGGTACTGAAAGGGTTAATAACGTCGCATAAACGTCGATGCACGTCGCGGCGCTGCACTTACGTTGTAACGAAGTTGCGTCAACGTCATCTACATGTATCTGCACAGTGGCTAAAACCAATTCTGCAAATATTTCCTTTTTCGAAATATTCTGTGCAGTCGTCAGACTACAGTAAAAATGCTTCTATTTTAAACCTGCACACTAATAAAATAGCGTATATGTACCTATCATAATTTGTTTGCAAAAACTGTGAATTTCTTTCGGTTCATTTCCAGCGAACGTTAATGTAGTTTAATACTTCCTCTGTTTTTTTTTAATTACATGACTCGCAACATTGTTGCTGAAAATGTTGCTGAACTTCCTTGGAGTTTCTAGTCCGCATTTCAAGAGCGCTTTTAACCCCAAATGTAGGTTTTGATCTTCCAGTCTAAGATTGGTACAAGATTACTTCCAATTATGTTTTTCTAAACGTTCTCCACTTAATAAAGAAGATATAAAAATAGTTTTGAAAGGTTAAACCTCATCTAGAAAGTGTATTCATTCTTCCTTACACAACCGGGATTGAAGATTAAAACATTCTGTATAAATGCATTACGAAAACACGCTTATACAAATACATTGTAACCTTTATTGCCCGAAAATGAAAAATCTAAGATGAAAATTTGTGATATTTTTCTTATTTCTACGCATAATATAGATTAATTGTGGGTACACGATAGAACCGCCTCATTGAGGCGGTTCTAATGAGTACCCACAATCTATATTTTAGAGCAGAAATAAGAAAAATAAGGTTTATCCCTGTAAACCCCAGTTTTACTATATAAAAGTGGAGTTCAAGGGGTCAAAATTATATAGGCGTGTTTCGTGATGCGCTCATGACTCATAAAAGAGATACTTGTGTATGAAACAGTTTGTTAGTGCTGCAAACATAGGTTGTTGGTGCTCGTGAGAACCGCCCCTCCGAACCGATGACATTACGTTAACACGCCTATATAAATGCATTGTAAAAGTTACGGCAGAAAAAAAAACACACAAAATTTTACGGTGAAAAAAAATGTGATATTTTTCTTACTTCTGCTCAAAATATAGATTGTAGGTACACGTTAGAACCGCCCCGATGAGGCGGTTCTAACGAGTACCCACAATCTATATTTTAGAGCAGAAATAAGAAAACTAAAGTTCACCCCGGTAAACCCCAGTTTTACTACATAAAAGTGGGGTTCAAGGGGGTCAGAATCATTTAAGCGTGTTTTCAAGATGAAGCGGTTCTCACGGATCTATGTTTTAACAAAATTAATGCATACCTCTGTGAATCCAACGTTCTATGTATAAATTGGGATTTACCGGAATGTTCATTACAAGCACTTGCTAACGTAATGAGAAGCTAGCGAAGCGTCGCATGATAATGATTCTTTATGTCTTAAAGGCACTTTCGGAAAGATCCTGCTTTCATTTTCGATCTATACTAATGCTCGAAAGATGTTGAACGTCAGCCAACCATCAGGGACTCTCACAGCGGTGAACGGAATACGATTTATTAGTATGACGTGGGTGATACTTGGTCATACTTATTACTTTGGACTAATGGCAGCTGGTAAGAACTATTTTTCGTCAGTCTTCAGTTTTTATAAGACTGTAAACCATATTCAGAAGCAAGCTAACTGTATACCAAGTTGTGGTTAAGGTAGTTTTAATAGCGATTTGATGTCAAAGTAACGTGTGGCTTATATGGCTATAAATTTAAGGACGTTCACGGCGAGCAACTTGATACAAGGGTATGCGGCTTCTTAGGTCAATTCCAAGTCATAGGTTGTCGGTTTTCGCAAAGGACTTCAGTTTTTTCCGAGACAAAAAAAAGAACATCATTATGTTTGAAACGTCTGCTTTTTGCGTTCTATCCATCAGTATAAATACATATGTCTGGAATATCTTACTATTACTTATACCGGGTTTTAGTTGAATCTGAAGCCAATCCTGTTAGCGATTTCAAGGTCGTTTTCTAAATAAAATCGTGGCAGTCATATCTAATTATCTGCCGCCTTAAAGCTTTATGAGTAAATTCACCATGCTGAAACAAGAGTGGCGCTCCAAAAGTACTTTGACCAAAATCAACCAGATGTCTCATTTGCCAGGCCGACCTTTATCTTGCCTCCCAGATGTCCCAACTTAATAAAACCTTTATTTGTGGATGCATCAAACTAGTAACAAAATGTCACGCAGGAAAGTCCACAATCAAAGAACGCTACCATCTCAGGTCACCTAAAGAAAGAAAGCGATATCGAGCCACACACAAAACATCGGAAGAAACATGGAACAGCGGCACAAAGCCAATAAACAAATAAGACACTGCAAAAGAACGACCGCCTTGAAACGGTCAGTAGTAAAAGTACGGCGTGTGGGTTGGGGTGGGGGCTTCAACTCCAAAGCTCATGAAAGGGGGTCTTACATCTGTGCCCATGCATGTTTTTTCTTTAAACTTTGTATATTAATAACTCAACATAAACAGCCTATAAAAATGTATTTAATAAATTATACAAATCAAAGTAGGACTCAGGATGCCACTCTAACTGACTCCCTCCATGAGCTGGTGTCTGTCTCTAAATAAGTGCGCCTTAAATCTTATGTTTTATTTAGTTTCAAGATCTGTGAACTGGATTGAATGCAGAACTCCATAGACATTCCTTTGATACTAAAAAACCTTTTGAATTAATTAAAGTTTACATTTTCTGACAAAATAATTATCAAAAATCTCATTTTTTAATTAAAATTTTAAAAAATTATCAAAATTCAATCCCTAAGATAAATAGTTCTAGTCTTTGTCAAGATTTCATTTTGCTAGGAAAACTTGCCATATGTATCTTCTTTAGCTTATGCCAAATTTCATGAAATTCTGAAACCGGTAACACTGTATTTTTACACCTTTAATGGATGTAAGTCGTTTCTGCAAAATTTACTATTTTAGTAAAATCATCCAAGAACCTTACGAAAAGGCAATTCGAAACACTTACGTAATCAAAATGAGATTATACAAATCGAAATGAATACATATTGAGATGATCTAGCTTAGAAACTATTAAAATATCATGAATTTCTGATATTTTCCTTTCATTTATACACTATGATCTATCCTATATAGTAGATAGTAAAACACTAAATCAAAAGGTATTCTAATCAACAAATTAGGCTTAACAACATATATTACATTTTATTAGCAGCAAAATTATTATGAATATGTGCAACTTTATTTAATGACTTTGCACAAGTCATGCTACTCAAATAGGTGTAAGGCAAGGTGATCCATTATTTTCATTTCCATACCAAGCTTGTATGCAAGGACGCAATGATCAGTGGTTTGTTGTTACTAGTAAAAATAGTTCTGTTGATAAATCCATGGCAAGATTAAGCCTTATATATACTCTGTCTTTATGAACGCTGGATTATTATCCTAACAAAAAAGTTACAGTAATTATTGGTTAGTATTTCCAAAAATCGAAATGTCACTGATATTTAGTTTCTGTTGCAAAAGATATCATTGATGGATGAGGCGCAGACTATTTGGTGTAAATACAGCTGTTCCATGACCTAGAGAAATTTTGCTATTAGACAGGGAGAGAAACAGTTTCCTTCCTTATAGTACACATACATAGACGTGTCTCTTTTCTGCATTGGTATTGTAATTGTTGACGTTTCTTCAGTGTCTTATCTATTCTATTTACTTTGTCAATATAGTGGTTAATTTATCGGAAGCGAGCTTTTAGTATTTTTTTCTGGGTGTAAAACTTGCACCACTTCTTGAATGTTTCTGCTGAATGCAAGTTCACTGTTTTTTAGCTCTGTTCTTGCTTGCTTTTTGTTCATTAATAATTATCAGTACATTTCTGTGCAATGTATCCCTCAGCTTAGAAAGAGCATTGCAGTGTTTGGACAGAAAAAAGCATCACAATGTATTTACTGAAAATAATTTAAAAACCTATGAGTAATGCGATAACTACTCACAGATTGAATAATTATTATCAACAGTTTAAATGCTTCTTGATATCTTACACAATGTGCTTTGTAATTACTGCAACAACTACTGAGATAGGTAAATGAAGTGAAAGACCTATACAAATATATAGACAACACAATCATGGTCACATAAGTTTTGGAACACTGACAAATGTACGACCATGTGAATTCTTAAAGCAAATTCAAATGGCTTTGGAATACAGCTTCAGGAAGCCGTTTGATTTCATTCATAGGGGCTATACAAAAAAGATAGATTGGTAGTGCCTATGCAGATACAAATTCTGAAAACTTAATGTCCAGGAAAGTAATCTCAAGTGTTATTGATTTTTCCTAGATTAAACCTTTCTTTTTAAATGGACAGTTAGGGTTAAATAAACAAACAACAGTTTGATTTGCGAGTCATTTATCTCGAGTCGGATAACAAATCTCACAAAATCTGAAGCAACATCTAAAGTGACTGGTATGTTGTTGATTTGAATGTTAAATCTAAACATCACCTTAGCACCATTACCAAATTAGACAAGAAAGACAGAGAGAAAATTGTGCACATGATTACATGGGTGCGTTTGATGACGTTTGTCATCAAACCTTTGCGGTATAGTTCTGTAGACAAAAAAAGTTTGTTCCATAAGGGGGGGGGGGCAAATTTACCGAAATGGATGTTCTGAAATAATACTTATAATTATGCTATGAACTTCTTACACAAACCATACTATACTATAGCCATCAAAATTGAAAGCAATAGTAAAGTATTATTAAACAGCATGAACAAAACATGATAATCATATAATTTCACATTTTGCTGAATCAGGACTATCAGTATTCAGTCTGTGAAAACACAATGTTACCGGTCCTCAATTTCCATCAAAATTGATCAACATGTTCTTAAGATATGTGGGTAGCTTTTATGCTAAAATAGTATCTTGACAAAAATTGGAACATGGTAAAAATGCATATAAAATTTTAATGAATACAAAAATAGGAGCTGAAATATGGGTACACCATCAAAGAAAACTGAATGCCCAACCACTATTACTAGACATATGAGGTCAGTCATAGTATCAACAAACTCATCAATTATAGCTTTAATTCATAAAGTATAGCAGCATTAGATATATGAAACTCTGAATACTGTAGACAAGTTTATATGAGAGTACTCTCTGTTGTGATAGAGACTTCATAAAATATGTAATAAATTTACTACGGAAATAAATTTAAAAGTGAATGCATCGTAATTATAATGGTTATACCCAAGGCAATTGTTGTGCATAATTTCATCAAAATCCAAGCGTGGGCAGAAACCAATGCAAATTTCCTATACCTTGAAAGACCCCCTTTCAACAATCAACCTCAGTTAAAGTGCAGTATCAAACATAATAAAATCGTCACAAATTGATCCGCATCGAGGCTTCCTATCTTAACAGTGATTCGAAATAAAATACACAGTAACACGTCTATGTATAGATTTATACAATCATTAATCAGGGATGAGAATTCAACAAAAATCTGACACCAGAGCATAAAAACAACCAGTTAGATCACGGAGGAACGAACCCAGGAAATAATAGGTAAGCGGTCTGGACCACCATCCCAACCACTAGACAACTGTAACCTATTTTAAAAAACAAAAACTGAAAAGAAAATCATACGTCTAGTTTGCAAGGTCGACTTAGCATTTCGCCTCTCATAGGTCTCAGCTCCACTAAGCTTGTTGGGAGGGTTTGTAGCGTTCATTAATAAAATGGACGTTAAAAACCCTCCCAACTAGATCACTCCGACCTTCTTTTATAAAACTCGACTACTTGTCTTGCTACCAGGCCGGACATTGTCAGTACATCGTCGGGGACGAGATACCGGCTGCGGACGTCTAGTTGTTGAAGCAAACATTGTGGAAACGTGATTTGTCTGTTAAATGAGACTGTTACCGCGGGCACTTACAGACCTTGTTGGAGTATCCATAGCAAAGATGCAAATATTGATCAAGAATACCATGTTAGAGGCATACAAGATGGCAACCTTTCACATGAATAGAATTTTCTATTGCCCGGAAGTCTGAAGTTTTTGGATTTAGTAGGGCTTGTTGAAAATGAATCCCGTCAAGAGAAATTTGTTGTGTGATGTAGCGCAGTCGCAAGTAAATCAATGTGCTTTCCCATTCAGTAGGAACATTACGAAAACAAACCTATACAAATACATTGTGACCTTTATCGCTGATATAAATGAAAAATATAAGACGAAAAAAATGTGATATTTTGCTTATTTCTGCTCAAATAAAGATTGTTGGCACTCGTTAGAACCCACAATCTATATTTTAGAGCAGATATAAGAAAAGTAAGGTTTACCCCTGTAAACCCCAGTTTTGCTATATAAAAGTGGGGTTCAAGTGGGTCAAATTAAAAGGTCAACCATACTAACGATCTGATAATGGACTGTTTTTCCTTTCCAGATAATTTAGCTGTGTTCTTGCCGAAGGTACTTAAACGTTTCACTTACCAAGCAATTGTCAATGCTTTGGTGGCTGTGGACACATTCTTTGCATTAAGGTGAGTAGAATGCACAAGATGTAGGCTTAGTGTTTTTGTTTTACTCTGTGCAGTCAGTTTGGGTTTAAAATAATCAAAACCCACTTAAATGGTCTTGCTTGATTCATTTCAGTCGGGGGAAACCCTATAATTGATACACTGCAAAACAATTAAAGTCAAAATCAGTCGGTGCAGATTGCGGTGTCTGATTAGGGACCTCACTGGTTGCAAACAAACCATATTTATTCTAAAGCTAACCCCAACCTGACGCCCTTCATTTCTGAAAAAGACTACTCCGGATTGTAGTGAGGATTCCATTCAGATGAAGATGGGCTAGAATGTAATTTCATCATATTAACAGTTCCGTATCATGTATACATGTGTACTCTTTATATAAAATTCTAAAGTTTACACGGGTATTACTCATTTTAACAAACCTACAAACCTCTCGTTAGACCTGTCGCATTTTGAACATCAATGAGAAAGCATATAAGTTATTATAATTCTGAGCACAAAAAGGAACGCATACATGTACTAATGTTTTTAGTAGGAAGCCATGTATTCCGGAGTATGCAGTGCGATTTACAAGGGCATTCATTAATATAAAGTCATAATGGTAATTATCATTATCCTTATTCTTGTTAACACATTCTTGTTATTTGTTAGTTTTGGTTAGAATTGTCTCAATCGGGCGGTTCTAACCATCTGCCGCAGTTTGAACATAAATGAGAAAATATATCACATATTATAGTTCTGAGTACAAATATTAGTACATACTAATACTAGTTCGTCTGTCACTACTGACAATGACCAATCTTAATCACAGGTGAGAATTGTTGCTGATTGTGTCTTCTAAGATGGCTGATGAGACCGATTTTAGCTCTGAATTGTCTGTTGCAGATAGAGCAACAGAGGCTAGAGGAAGACAGTTCTGTTGGGATACCTTAGCTCTGGCTTTGCGCTGTGCGCATTTCTTCCCAGCGTCACTGATTCTTTTTGCCTCGTATTCACTGGCACCCCTTCTGATGAGACCTCGCCACTTTGATCATTGCCTTTTCTTTTATTTTGGTCTGTTTTCACGAATCGGTTGGAATGTTGAATTCCCAGAGGGAGGCTATTAGCGTAACGTTGTAGCACTTCTTCTGACCGCTTTGTGGGTGTCTGCCCATTTCTAGTTCTGTATGGAGAATTTTCTTTGGCAAATCTTCCTCAGGCATTCTGGTGGCATGGCCTGTCCATCTTAATTGTACTTATTTCAGAAGAGTAGGTACACTTTGCATCCTTGCTTTGTTCAGGACTTCCGTTTCTAAAATCCTATCTTGCCACTTAATTTTTCCAAGACAGCCTGTATGGAAGTGATGCAATTTTTTGCCATGCCGTTGGTAATCTGTCCATCTTTCACATGCATACAATAGTGGTGGCAGCGCCACAGCTCTGTAGACTTTCAGTTTTGTGTCAAGTCTAATTCCACTCCGGTCCAAGACACTACCACAAACAATATATTCCTGAGTATGCAGTGCGATTTGTCAAACCTTAATTAACAGCAAGTCCCGTACAAAGGACTTAAAGCCTGTATTATGGTGTTTCAAATAAGAAGAATACATGTGTAGGTAACATTAGAGATAAATTTAATGATTGTTCTGGAATCTGTAAAGAGACGCTAAATACCCTGTAGCATTCAAATAGAGGAGCTAATAGCGAATTAGATATTTATATCGTGTCTTTATTCTTTAACTTCGAGACAAACCATAAAGGAATTACTTTTATCCGTCATAAAAACCCTAATATTTACAATGTAAAAGCATAAATGGAATTTTATTTTATTTTAGTATTCTTTATGTTGGTTGGCGCCAGATGCTCCGTCTTTGGTCGGGCCCCTCGGAGTCAACTGTTGGTTTTCTTTTGCTCCAGCAATTCTGTTGTTGTATGCTGTCGAGTCCACAACGTTGTTTCATCTCTGTAGTTTTTTGATTTGTATGTTCTCGGAGATGTTACACTGATTAGTTAGGGAGCCTTCATGAAGACTAAACAAAATTAGTGTATACCGCGACAGCGGTAAGGGCGAGGATTATGGCCATGTAAAACCGATTTAAGCCCCCCCCCCCCCCCCCCACCCCAATGGAATTCTTTCCACTGACCGTTCCAAGGCGGTTCTTCTTTGGCGGTTTATTTATGTTGTTGTTTGTTACTTACTGTGTGTATCACTTGTGTCTTTTTATTTTCGATGGCCATATGGCCATTTTGTGGGAAAGTAACTGTCCTTATGGTCATCCTTTGTTTAGGTTCCCATTATGGTCTGGTCGCTTCATGTTTGTCTTCCTTTCCCTTTGGTGTCTTTGATGGGTGGAGTAAGTTAATTGTGTCGATTCCTGATCTTTGTTTTACTTCTACTTTGGATATACAGACCCGTCACCTAAACGGCGAACATTTAAAGAGACATATTTAACTCGAATGATGTCTGAAAGAAACTTACTCAATAAATTAATACAATAATGTCATTTTCTGCGTACATAAACGCCGACATCGCTCCATGTTTTCAGCATTTCTCAACTTAAAAACCGGTGTCGCAGTTCATGTTCGTGTGATCGTTTAACCATTTTTTAATCATATCACTTTCTGTTAAGCACGCTTCCAAGCGAGTCCGTTTAATTTATAAAGACTGTAACTTTTCGAAAGAAATAAAGAGATAAATGGCCTGTGACAGCCGTTGAAAACAAACACTTAATCAAATCTCAGGTAGGTCATTCACCAAGCTCGTTCACATACATTTTCATACCTAGAAGTGGCGAACATGATATAAGGAATATAGAAGTGGAGGAAACGCATATGACTGCATGAACTTTGACGTCACGTGTCTGAAAAAGGTAAGAAAAAAAAAAACAATGGCCAGCTTAATGGACGAGAACTGATTCATAGAAACGATAGAAGTCATAGGTTTGTTCTAGTTGACAGACCTCAGTTTTCCTTCTCCAGTTGTTCTTCTGAATCATTTTATGCGTGTTATGTTTAACAATGATCACATTAACACCACATACGCGTTGTGAGCGCTTATCGATATGATTAGTCCCGTTTTCTACATCCTTAGAACATGCCCGTGCGTTTAACCTGTTAACCCTACTTTTATTAACCTGTCACTTCTATTTTATCTACATATATATTTAATTGCGGGTATAATTTCTAATATGGCCAAAAATAAGGGTTTTATAAGCTAGTCTGACCCAGAAGGCCTTGATCATGATGTTGCTTGTGTGCTCTCTGCTTCCAAGTGCATCCTTTCTAGTGCTGTGTAGAAGCCTCCGTGGTGCAGTGATTACGCTACTCGCTTTGTAATCCAGGGATCGCAGGATCGATTCTGGGCTTCGCCAGACCTTCGGATGTGTCTTTAAACCGAGGTCCCGTCATCGTATGGCCTTAACTGTTGGTGGGACGTAAAATTCAAACACACATACTCTAGTGCTGTACGGTGGAGTAGAACGTCTCCTCTGAATCCATCATAACGCGCTTTATATTTAACTTCGTTTTGATTGCCGAACCCATTCTAGGTCCTGTAAATTAATACGGGGGTGTGGGGCACTGGTGAGAAGTGTAGTCGGGAAAACTTGCTGCGGCTTTTTTTGTCATAGTTCGTCTTTGAATGTGTTTATCGCTTATAGTTTTGTTTTGGATAGCCAGTTTGGCCATTTTGCGGGACAGTAACTATCCTTTAGCTTTAAGCTACTGAAATTTCCATAAAGGTCTAGCTATTTAATGCTGGTGCTTTTTTCCCTTTGGTGTCTCTGATGGGAGGTGTGGGTTTATTTTATCGATTTCTGATCATTACCTTCACTTTTATTTTGGTTCTTCAGTCTCAGTCCTCCAGAGGCTGCGGTCCAAACCTTCCTTACAACGATAACACTTTAATAGAAAAAATATTTTCTGTCACTACAGCGGGCGTAAAATGAATATGTGGTGGCCCTTAAATGTCCCTGGCCCTTCATCGGAGAGTGATTTATAATTTCTTGTCATTTGGAATCATTGACTCCACTGTGGTGTTTTGAAAACATTTGAAGGTCACTAATGAGGCCTGGTTGTCCGAAACTAGATAGACTGGTTAAACAAAACTTGTACACCCCATTTTTCAATTCTGTGGTCCATTCCCTACTTCCAAAGGATAACCCATTGGTAGAACTTATTTACAACACCACAGCTGATGTTAAGAAAATGTGTGACGGCCGCAAAATGTCTCTCGGCCTTTTATCATGGCATAGTTTATTTTTTATGTCCTTTTGGATCAATGATTCCAATGGGGAGTTCTGTAAACATATGAGGGTCACTGTCGAGGCCTAGCTGACCGAAACTAGCCAGTATGGACGCACTCTCCCACCGACCCTATAAATAAATGAATAAATTTAAAAAACGAGTACACTTCAGTCCGTTTTATTATGTGGTCCTTTTCTTGCTTGATAAAGGATAACCCTTTTATATGACAGATTTAATATCTTTATTGCACTGCTGGGTGTGCATTAGCTTCTAAACAATCTACATGCTGGGAATTTGGCGCAGCAGACGACAATTTGAACTATTTTCTTATAACGAATATCAACAATTTGTCTTCTGCTAATTAGCCCAAATAAATAAGCGAGGATAGATAAATTGCGGATAATCGCTAGAGCCGCGTCAATAAATTCAATTCGGTTATGACGAACACTGACTATCTAAGTTCGGTGCTAAAAGAAGCAAAAACAAAGAACACTTCCTAATTTCCATTGATATGTTAGTTGCCATGGAGGCTTGCTTTATCTCTCACGTGTCTTTACGAAAACACGTCTATTCAAAATCATTGTGCATTTTACCGAAAAAAAAAAAATATTTGGATGAAAAAATGTGATATTTTTCTTATTTCAGCTCAAAATAAAGATTGTGCCTACATGTTAGCACCGCCTCATCGGGGCGGTTCTAACGGGTACCCACAATCTATATTTAGAGTAGAACTAAGAAAGATAGTGTTTACCCCTATATAGGCGTGTTTTCGTGATGATTTAATATCCGGCATACTGTTTGCTGTTTCAGTGGTTTACTCGTTGCTTATTTATCGTTGAAAGAGATGAAGAAGAGAGGTGGTGCCCTGAAATTCAAATGGGGATTGTATTATTTCCATAGATTCTGGAGGTAGGTGAAATAGTTAGGCAATTGCTACTTATCTTACAATATTTAATGCTATATTACAGAAAGAATTCAGTTGTGACATCTTGTGTTTATGGGTTATTAATACACCGAACAGATGTTTCCTTCAGGTTCAAAGGAAAACATAGTTTGTTACTGTCTATTGACTTTCTTTTAAAGCGTAAACATAGCTGTGTTTCCGCTAACATGCTGAAAACATTTTGGTCGGTAGGTAGGAGAAACTTTTTTATTATGATTTTATTTTTTCTCCCACAGAAAACAGGGTATGGGCCTATATATTCAATGTGTTTTTGTTTTGTACATGTTTTTGGTTAATACAATTGTCATGTTGAGACTTGCACTTTATATCATAATTCATTTTAGATGCTAAAAATGTCAACTCTGTAGTTTGGAAGGTACTAAATGCCAAAAACTACAAAAATGTACTAAAAACTCGAAAAACGTCTTCCCATTTAAAAACGGATTTTCTTATTTGAATCCCTTTTTGAGATGCAAAAAAACAGAAGTGGAGGCAATGATCAGGAATCTAAACAATCAACCCACAGTTCCCATCAGAGACACCAAAGGGAAAGAAACACAAACATGAAACAACAGACCTAATGGAACACCAACAGCGGAAAGCCAAAAGGACAGTAACTTTCCCACAAAATGGCAAAATAGGCTATCCAAAACAGAAAAACATAAGCGACACAAACACCCAAAGACAAACCATAACAAAAATGGATCGCAACAGAAGAACCGCCTTGGAATGGTCAACGGAAACGAATTCAAATAGGGGGGGGGGTTAAATCGATTTTACGTGGCCACAATCCTCGTCGATTTAGACAAATAATTTGTTCAGTCCGCATGAAGGCCTCCTAACTCATCAGTGCAACATCTCCGTGAACACAAATAATCAAACAACCACATAGATGAAACAGCGGTGAGGACTCGATAGCGAGAAACCACTGAAATGCTGGAGCAAAATAAAACAAACTGTTAAACTCCGATGGGCCCGACCAGAGATAGAGCATCAGGTACCAACCAACATTACCTTGAATTAGATCTCTCTAATTCTAAATAAGCCTTTACGCTGGAACCGCCATAGAATCTGAGGCCTGACCCACCCGCGTGCAATTAAAGAGGGACGCAAAGTTGTCAACCGTGATTTGGTTAACTACCATGCATGCTGTCTGTCGTAAAAAAATCCAAATATGACATTATCATATTTCAATTTTGTCCTCTTTTGGTCTGCAAGCTTGGATGGTTAAGAGGAAATTTCCTCTCTTTAGAAGGGTCATCTTCCAATTTTGACCCTGTTCGATGCCGCAAGTTAGAGTGCCCTTTTGAGCTTTTCCATCCTTTTAAGTTGTACACAATACCCAATTTAAAAGAGGACTTTTCACAGAGTTCAGAGAGTACATGCCAAGGGTTTCAATTCTGATCAACGGAGGATTTTTCCTCTGTTCTTATATATTCAATCGACAGATTTTTTCTTTGTTAAAAGAATATGTTTAGAACCTTGCCCAAGTCAAGGCACCAGGCATGCTATCCGAACAGAGGATTTTCCCTCTGTTGTGCTGGACCCTTCCAAGGAGGTAACTCCTGCTGAGATGTGTTATCTAACATTATTTGGCACATGAAAATGTATTGAAAATTAGTTCTGGTCAACAGAGGAGTTTTCAACAGAGGAGTTTTCCTCTGTTCTGATATATACAGTCCACGCGGGCAAAAGAGGATTTTTCCTCTGTTGAAAGAATATTTTTTAAAACCTTACATATGGCTCAGCCCAAGTCAATGAATCAGGCATTTTTACTCTGTTCAGCTGGACCCTTACCAATGAAGGTTTCCAAGGAAATAATTTCTGTTGAGATTTGTTATTTAAAATTATTCAGCACGTGAAAATCTATTGAAAACCACTTCTGCTCAACAGAGGATTTTTCCTCTGTTCTGATGTATACAGTCCAAATATACATGACATGTACTTTCTGAACTCTGTGCAAAGCCTTAACAGAGGAAAAATCCTCTGTTAAATGTAGTATTGTGTACAACTGAAAAAGGAAGGATAGCTTAAAAGGGCACTCTTACGTGCGGCATCGAACGGGGTCAAAATTGAAAACGTCCCTTCTAAAGAGGACATTTCCTCTGTTCCATCCAAGCTTGCAGACCAAAAGAGGTCGTAAATTGAAACATGACAATGTTATGTTTCGACTGCATACCTCAAAAAGGGATTCAAATGGGAAAACCCATTAAATGGGAAGACATTGAAATTAATATGGGAAAATGCAAAGACGACACTGGGTAGGCCTAATCTTGACCTGTCTGAAAACCGGATATATCTCAAAACGTAGAATGCGTGCCTCGTTTTTAGAAGACCTCCTCAGAAACATGAAAACAAAGAATGTTGGAAAGAGCTTTCTGTCGTGAAGATGTAGGCATTTTATCAATGCTTTTGGGTCGACAACATCGTCTCAGTAAGCTCGGTGAGGCAAAAAAGCTCGTACATTCTATGGTTGTAATAAAATAAAATCTTTTACAAAATAAACTGCCTTAGCAAAGTTAAAGAAGTTACTTGGAATGGTTTAGCTCGTGACAACAATGAAACAACATCAAATATTTTAATCCGCCATGTCAAAACATTACAAAAACGCGCCTACACAAATACATTGTCAGTTTCACCGTCGAAAATACGAAAATGTTAAGACGAAAAATTGCGATTTTTTTCTTATATCTGCTAAAAATATATACCCGCCTCGATATTTCTGCTCAATATATAGACTGTGGGTACACGTTAGAACCGCCCCATCCAGGCGGTTCTAACGGGTACACACAATCTATATTTTGGGCAGAAATAAGAAAAATAAGGGTTACCCCTCTAACCCCAGTTTCACTAAGCAAAAGTGGGGTTCAATGGGTCAGAAATATATAGGCGTGTTTTCGTGTTGAGGCCTGAGAGCATAACCATATCTTGGATTAATAGTCTAATGTCGGAACATTTCTTATTCAGACTGACCCCACCGTATATGCTATTTTTGATGTTCTATGTACCGCTGATAAAGTATTGGTCTAATGGACCACTGTGGTCACAGAAAGGGATAGAAATTAACGAATGCGAAGGATCTTGGTGGACAAATCTCTTATACATTAACAATTTGGCCAAGACAAAAGAAGGCGTAAGTGAATTACATTATTATTACACTCCTGTATGACTATGTGCACTTTTCGTATATCCAAACGGGTATATTTTCTTATGAACATGTGTGATATTTTTCATATTTTAATCCAAAAATAGGTTTTGAGTGCTCTGTAGAAACTAGAGCTATCACTACAGGTGATGAATACCCCCACAAAAACTGCCTTGATAGTACATCAGCGGCATTTTGCAATTTTTTCACTTGAAAGGGGCCATAACTCTGTCGAAAATTGACGAATTGTAGTGGAAATCGAACTTGACCTGTATTTTATGATGTTACATCAGTGTACCAAAAATGATAAAAATCGGTGAAGCGCTTTTTGAGTTATCGTCTGGAAACCAAGTCAACAGACCGACAGACCGACCGACAAGCTCACTCCTATATACCCCCCCAAATTTCATTTGTGGGGGTTTAACAACTTATTGATTCGTTTCTAACGAGTACTTACAGTCTATATCTTGGGGCAGAAATGATAAAAAAATCTTATCCCTTTAAACCCAAGTGTCACTATATAAAGTTGGGCTTGCGGGGATGTTCATTACATGGACATGACATCGTGATGCTTTTTCGAAAATGATTAATTTCATCTCGAAGAAGTTATTTCCATGTCACCAAGATCGTTAACCAGTGATAATGATTCTCCTTTTGGTCATGCTATTATATTCCGGATGATTTTTTTCGTCTGTTCAAACATCGGGGCCCAGTTGTTCAAAACTAACAGCGTCGTTAGTTAACAATCAGTTAAAACGTTGATCATTTAATGTGGCAATTATGCTAATATTTTTGCTAAAATACTGTGAACAGCTTTTGCTGCTCATATTTTTGCAGTAAAAATACCATAATTTTAGATATCGTTTTTTCTAGAACACTTAACAATATAACTATTAACGAGCTCGTTAAGCTAACGATGCTTTGAACAAGTGGACCCAGACTGTTGATTATTCCTCAACACTGTGTCGCAAAGGTTTACTTCATGCTTTACAACGATGGTTGCTTATGTCTGAATTTCACTGTCCTGACAGCTGTTGGTGGGACGTAAAACTAAAAAACTCACTCACTCACTGTCCTGACTCTCTGCGAGCTATGAAACGTACATATACATCCGTTTGTCATGATACCACTTTGAAATTCAGGTTGCAGAATGAATAAAAATAAAGGTACGCTGAATGGTAAAGGATACCCTGTTGTCAATCCGATTTGTTAGGATTTAAAAAAAAAAAGGAATACATTTTAGGTCGCATGTAGTTCTTTTAAAGGCGACTTGAGAATGGACTCTCATAGAGCTACGAAACAACGACGATCGACTAAAGCGAAAATGTATGTAACATTACCCAGTGCATTGTTCATGTACATAATTAAGTTGTTTGGAAGGTAATATATACTCTTGTAAACCCAAGTATCTCGCTATAATAAAAACAGACATAATCAGTCTCAGCCAGTATCTGAACTTCCGCATCAGAAATTACAGCTTTTAGAGGCGGCAGCATGCTTCCCTTAGCTTATTGTCATCTCGCAAACACTTCTTTCTGGTATCATCTTTATCATATGACAACATGCCTGAGAATATAACAACAACATGGAATAAATTCGGTGACCCACTGGTGGATTGAATGTGCAAACTATTTAGATACGCCCCTCAACGTTACACGTACGACGTCCTTCACGACGTTGCATTTACAAATAGCAGAATAATGACATTATTGTAAAAAAAAATCGCGATTAAATCAGTTTGGAATAGTATATGATAAATAGAAAGTCGCATTCGTGCTCGTGTATTATTAAATGCATTAAACTCGTTGAGGAAAAAGGCTTAAAATTCTGACCAACTTTCGCATTTTATCACTGGGCTTTGTGGAAACCCAAACAAAGGAAGGCCATAAGGACAGTTACTTTCCCACAAAATGGCCAAATGGTCATCCAAAATAAAAAGACACATTAGGAAGCCTTCATGCGGCCTAAACAAAATTAGTGTATACCGCGACAGAGGTAAGGGCGAGGATTATGGCCATGTTAAATCGATTTAAGCCCCCCAGTGGAATTCTTTCCACCCAAGTGGAATTCGTTCCACTGACCGTTCCAAGGCGGTTCTTCTGTGGCGGTTTATTTATGTTGTTGTTTGTTTCTTACTGTGTGTATCACTTGTGTCTTTTTATTTTGGATGGCCATTTGGCCATTTTTGTGGGAAAATAACTGTCCTTATGGCCTTTTTTGTTTAGGTTTCCATTATGGTCTGCTCGCTTCATGTTTGTGTTTCTTTCCCTTTGGTGTCTTTGATGGATGGGGTAAGTTAATTGTATCGATTCTTGATCTTTGTTTTACTTCTACTTTACAGGGGGAAACCTTTTTTTTCTTATTTCAGCTCTAAAATTTATATTGTGGTTACTCGTGAAAGCCGTCTCAATGAGACGGCTCTAACGTGAACACACGATATATACTTAAGAGCAGCTATAGGTTGTGTGTATTCGACAGACATCAATAGGGCGGTTCTAACGGGTAACCACGATGTATAAGCAGACAAAAAGAAAAATATTACAATTTTTCACAAAAAAATCGGTGTTTCGGCTGTAAAATTTACAATGTATTTTATAGGCGTGGTTTCGTTATGCTCTTTTTATCGACATTATCTCTTTCCAGTGTATGGGCTGGTCTTGGTATCTAGCTAACGATATGCAGTTCTTTGTTGTGAGTCCGTTCATGCTCATTCCATTATACTAGTAAGTAGTATACACCAGCACCTAGCTGTTCAAAGCAACGACAGCTTTATTTTCTCGTTAATGGCCAACATGTTAACCGTACAAGCAAGAAGAATATCCTATACTCCACTTTTTTATTCTGAAAATGTGTTTTCTGCATTTTCCAAAGCGCATCACTGTTTTGTTCAGCAAACATATATTGGCAATATTGCCATCACAAAGTTTAATGTTATGTGAGTCGCCAAGTTCTGCAATCGAAGGTCAGGTGGTTTTTCTCCGGGTACTCCGGTTTTCGCCCATCTCTGATAAACGATCGGCTCGATATGATTGAAATAATCTTAAAAGGGCCGAAAACAAAAACCGAAAAAAAAAAACAAGTTTAATGTTATGTTACGTATTTGAACAAATTGGTCCTGAATAGTTTATCCACAACAGAAATGAAAACAATGATCAGTAATTGATACACTTACCTCAAAATGCATATTCATTACACCAAAGGAAAATGAGCACCAATGTAAAACAATTTTACCATATCACCACGAAAACACGCGTATATAATTGTGACCCCTTGTACCCAACTTTTATATAGTAAAACTGGGTTTGCAGGGGTAAACCTTATTTTCCGTATTTCTGCTCTAAAATATAGATTGTGGGTACTCGTTACTCGGTGAGGCGGTTCTAACGTTTACCCACAGTCTATATTTTGAGAAGAAATAAGAAAAATATTACAATTTTTCAATTGTAAATTGTTCTTTTTGGGCGATAAAGTTTACAATGTATTTGAATAGGTGTGTTTTCGTAAGGTAAAATCGTCACAAGCGGAAAATCAAAAGGACAGTTTATATCCAAAAAAAAGAAGGTTCAAAATAGTCAAACGGCTTTCCGAAATAAACAAAAAATATAAGCAATACATACGTTTAACGACGAACTATAACAAAAACTACCACAAAGAGGGACCGCCTTTGAACGGTCGGTAAGAATATTTTAGTAGCTTTGTATGCAATAAACCGCTATAATTAATGAATACCGGAATCGGGTCAATATTGGTAATATATTTCAGTTGTCTTTTTTTTAAATTTGTCATATGCGGTCTTTAAATCTGCGTCATTCCGTTTCACAATTCAATTGTTCAAGATACTAGGCGTGTTCCTAGATGACGTACAATTTGGTACACTACGTGTATACCAATACATATTTAGCTGAGGACTCACAAATAAATGCAATTTCGGATGTTCTTGGAATAGCGTTTCTGTTGTTGCTTGTATATTTGTTTGAGTTAAACGGCCCAGTCAATACTATTTAGTTAATTTTTGAGCCGGTCATTTTACCTGTCTACGCTTTTCCTGGGCATGCTTATATGTAAGCGGTTAACCAGTACAGTGCACATTCTTTCGCCATAAACTGACAAATGCCCTTCTTGAATCAGCGGAAGGGAGAGGACGACCACAGAAAAGATTTCATGATCAATCTCCACGACAGAATGATGCCGACCCCGGTAGGCATCGAACCCGCGTACTCCTGATCACTAGTCAGACGCGCACTCGACTGAGCTACCGAGGCCGGCTTTGCATGTATATACTGCCAATATATTTTATTTTGAATTGTCATTTTCTCATTTTGTTGGAAAGTCATTGTCCGTTTGGCTATCCACTTGTGATGTTTTAATTATGATGAAGCTGTTAAATGTTGGTATTTCTTTCACTTCGATGTTTGGGTTTGGAGTCGTAATGTATTTGTATCGTTTCATGGTCATTGCCGTCACTTCTAGTATATATAAACATAGTGGTTCTTATATTGTACGAGATAAACGCCGTATATCAAACTACACGAATACTCTGTTTGGAACCAAAAGTAATAGATCAGTACATTTTGTGTTTTCAGATTTTATGAGTTTCTTGGCCTTACTCTATCCGGAAAAGAGACTTTGCATAACAGAAATTACTTTCTATTCCCGTTACTAAAACACGCCTATACAAATCCAAAGTAAATTTTACCGCGGCAAAAACGAACATTTTAAGATGAAACGATTGTGATATTTTTCTTATTTCTGGTCAAAATATAGATTATGGGTACGAGTTAGAACCGCCTCATCAAGGCGGTCTAACGACCACCCACAGTCTTTTTCTAACGAGTACCCACAATCTATATTTAGGAACAGAAATAAGAAAAAAAAAAAGGTTTACCCAATGCATGTTAACCCCAGTTTAATTATATAAAAGTGGGGTTCAAGGGGGGTCAAAACTATATAAGCTCGTTTCCATGATGCATCATTACATAATGCAGTCTATAGATAACACATCCATATGGGTAAGGCAGTCGAAACTTTGTAAAATGATTTGCATCCAATCACTTATCAGCCTTTATGTATGCCTCTTTCTCGTAATAATGTTTTTCAGCTCTAAAGTACTTGGAGCCTTGTCATGTTGTTTCTTTCTTCTCATCAACTTTGTTTGCACTGGTGTGAAATCATCTGTCAACCATCTCGAACCTGGCATGGTGAACGCTATGTAAGTACGGCACCGTTTATGAGACGACTCTTGAAAATGAAATAATTTTATCTCTTTCAAATGCTCGTGCATTGTCATACAACATGGTTAGACACATGAATTTACCTCAAAGTGCCCGAAATATGTCTGTGACCAGCCTGAGCCTTTCCTTATTGCATTTGTGATACGTATTCTTTTCTCATAGACACGTCCTATGACACACTACGAAACCCATGTGTTGTAAACTTCGTCTTGATAATTAGTAATAAAAGGTTTCGCAGGAAAAGCCAAAACAAAGAACGCAAAATGTTAGCGACATGGACCCACACACAAACACATCAGACGAAACATGAACGAACATCCAAATTAGACACTGCAGCCCAACGACCGCATTGGGATAGTCAGTAGTAAAAACACTGGGGGTTCTCCGATGTTTATGAAAGTTCATCCCTCGCCCTCAGTTCCTGTTCCGTATAAAAATAGAAGTGAAGTGAAGGCAATGATCAGGTTTCGATACTTTTAACCAACACCTCCCATCAGAGACCCCAAAGAGAAAGAAACACAAACATGAAATAACTAGACACTTATGGAAACATCAATAGCGGTAAAACAAAAGGACAGTTACTTTCCCACAAAATTGCCAATTGACTAGCCAAAGATATAGATGCATACGTTCAGACGAACTATAACACAATTATCCGCGACAGAAGAACAACCTTGGAACGGCCAGTGACAAGCACTTCATTGGTGTGTGTAGGTGGGTTGGGGTATGTCTTAAATCGATTTTACTCGGCCGTACTCCAAGCCCTTATTTCCGTCCAGATTTAGACAAATAATTTTCTCAGTCCGCATGGAGGCTTCTTAACTCGCCGGTGCAAAATCTCCGAGTAATTAAACAACTACAGATATGAAATAACGGCGAGTTCTCGACAGCAAGAAAACATTGACATGCTGGAACAAAAGAAAACCAACAGTGCAATTCTACTTGCTTGTTACTGGCACGAGAACATACATTATAGTTCCAAGTTCTGATTTTAAGGTGTGCGTTGTGGCCTGAGAACCTCTACAAAGACATTCTTTTCGTTCCCAAAGGCATATGACGCACTCTAAAATCTACCTTTACAGAGATAAAAGTGGGACTTGAGGGGCAGATGGAGGGATGTACCCCCTTTTTTGTTTTATGACCTTTTCAAGGTTATCTCACTTACACCGTTTATCAGAAATTCGGAGTACCTGACGTTGATCATTTGTTCAAACTTGCCGCCGTCTCGCAGGTAAACCGAACGTGACTCTAATTCATAGCTTCAAGAGACCTTATGTTTGAAAGCCAGCGATCTCTACCACTACACCAAAGAGCCTTCTAAAAGAGGGAGGTGCCACTAGTTACCTGAGATATTTGATTGTTATTTTCCTATGCCGTCTCTTAAGTTTTTCTTAAGTGTATGTTATGTTGCCATATACCGTTTGAAGCGCTCTCCAATACTGTTACTTTGACAGTTCTTTTGAGCACCCTTAACATGCGCATTATATTTTCACATTATCAAAATAATCGATCACAGTTCCTAATAGAATTTCGGTTTTGTTTACAGGAATCCGAATTTTGGAGATATCTACACAAAACCATGGAATAGAATAGGGCCCTACGCCGTTGGATTTTTCGCAGGATATATTTTGTACAAAACAGATTGCAGAATAAAAATTCCTAAGGTAACACTTCAGGCAATTTTATGCGGATTGTGTTTCGTTTTCGTTTCAATTTTTTACATTACATTGACCAAAGCCCGCGAGTTCAATTTTAAATATGTTGCAACTGTGTATACTAATGTATAAAAGCCTGTGATCTTGGATGTTTCCTTTTCACGAGTAATGTTTTAATGATGCGTCGCAATGGGTAAGACCTGATCTTCCTGGTGATAGGCAATTAGACTTTATTTGAAAATACCTGAGGGTTACTGATAAGGCCTAATTGGCTGAAACTAACTAGGCTGGCCCAGACAACATGTACGATCCATATTTTCCAGTTCTGTGGTGTATTCCTTGCTTCCAAGGGATAACCGCTTCTAGAACATATTTCATTGTGAGAATTGAAACTTCCTTTTCAACGCCCTTCATATAATACAGCCGGTGGTCTAAAAATCCATTAACAGCTCGAATTGAAGTGCTGACCGCTGTCTGAATGTAGAGAAAATGAAGTTTCATTTTGTTGTCTTCTATAACGTTAACAAGTCCGTGAAATGAACACCCCTAAACACCACTTTGTATAGAGAATAAAATTGAAGGCAATGATCAGGAATCGAAACAATTAACCCACATCTCCTATCAGAGACACCAAAGCGAACGAAATACAAATTTAAAATAAAATACCCTAATGGAAGCATCAAATGCGGAAAGGCAAAACATTTACTTTCCTACAAAATGGCAAACAAAAAGATATGAGCGACAAACACGCTCAAAGACAAACCATAACAAAAATAAATCGCGACAAAATAACCAAAATATGGTTTAACGGCGGTATACATTATCTTTTTTATTACTTTTCCATCACATAGTTCGTGGGTACGTGATTGATCCGCCTCAACATATGTTTGCACTATAAATAGAAAAGTATCATGGATTGTCAACAGAAAAGTAGTCATTTTGGGGCTATGAAAGAAGACATTATGCTTACACGTCTTCTTTAGTTGTCACCGGGTTACATCGATTTAAGCATTGTGTAAATTTTATACTTTCCGTTTCCTGATACATTGTTGTCATTATTTGAATTTGAATGTGCTGCTTATTGTTTTTTCATTTGGGTTAACCGTTTGGCCATTTTGTCGGACAGACACTGTATTTTTGGTTTTCTGCGTGTGATGTTTGACTTACGTTGATGTTGCTCTGTGTTGGTGCTGATTTTCCTTTTGTGTCTTGGAACATCACGTGAACAAGTCTGTTAAATGATCAC
Organism: Lucinisca nassula; assembly: GCA_963580285.1. NCBI lineage: Eukaryota > Metazoa > Mollusca > Bivalvia > Lucinida > Lucinidae > Lucinisca > Lucinisca nassula. The sequence goes on from OY757010.1 coordinate 15,530,140, forward strand.
CCCCTAAACCCCAATTTATATAGAGAAAACTGGGGTTTACAAAGGTATACCATTTTTTTTATTTCTGCTCCAATGCATAGGTTGTGCGTACTCGTTAAAACCGTCTTCACTTATATGAATGGCACCAAAGTTAATACAAATATAAACTGCGCTATGATGGAGTACCGACAGACGTACTTCCGCCACCACATGGCAAATAACACTGGCATAAAGCAATCAAGGATAATTCCCCTTTCATAAGAAAACGTTGTTTACAGGGACATATTTTATATTTATCTTCTCAAAACAACCGAGAGGCAAAAAGCTTTGATATTAGATAAAAAGCGAAACATATCAATTCATTTATTCGAAATAAAATCATTAAAGCCTGGGTTGACAACCTACGTCATAGTAGAGATGTCGTACCCATTTCAGTAGCGGCCATATTGGTGCAAACAGGGTAGATAAAATGCTTCAAACTAGATATGTACATTACGAATCTCCAGAAAACATACTTCAGCTGGTAACGAACTATTTGCATCCCACCAGTAAGCTAATTCCACCTAGAAACATTGAAAAGGCTTCGATAGCTTCGTCACAAGATTTGATTCGGCGCTGTAAACAAAGATAGTTCCGACATCATTGCCAAATCAGCTTGTGTCGAATTATTTAAAGAAAAGGCCCCGTTTCTGAGACAGACTTCAGTATATTTGATTCGTTTATTTCCTAATGCACCGACTGCGCCTACTTTTCGTGACAATTGCTTTTTGTGTAGTAAACGCCGGCAAACCTACGAATGGTTATGACGTCACTGCTCTGACGTAGATTGTTCCCCCTGAAAGCGCCGTAACGAAAACCTTATTTTTGTATGGTTTTGTATTACTATTATTTGTCTAAATCGCGACGGTTTACTAGTACTCGTGTGCGGATCGGATTCAGCTCTGCGTGGAAGCAACATGCAGCCCATATATTTCTTCAAGCTCCGATTGGCGGGGCCGTCCTTATAAGAGACATGCACATCTTCAGATCATGACAGAAACAACTTTTAAGTTTCAGAATGATCGGTTTTAAATTGTAGGAGAAGTTGAGCTCACGCTGTAACTACTACATATACACTTTCATAGTACTGATGCCTGAAATATATCTATTTCAAAATGTGGGAAAAACATATGCACATCGTCGGACCATGAAAAAACACCTGTAACATTTCAAAATAATCGTTATAAACCTGTGGAGGGAATCGCGCTCATAAGGTACCTGCTACAAATTCGGAACGATGCAAAAATGTCTAAGTAAAAATGTGACAAAAGTGAAAACAAAATACCGATTCTGAAAAAAAACCACATTCACATATTCCGTCCATGATAAAACACCTGTAAAATTCCAAAAGGATCAGTTTAAAACTGTTGGAGGAGTTACACGCACAAGATACCCACTACAAATTCGGAACCATGCAAAATATGTCTCAGTTCAAATGAGAAACAAAAAGTAAACACATGTTCATTTACGGATTCTAAAAATAAAAAAGCAAACGCGCATCTTCAGACTTTGATAAAACACCTTTTAAATTTCGGAACAATCGGTGTAACACTATAGGAAGAGTTGTGCTCACAAGGTACCTACTACAAACTCGGAACAATGCAAGTTAAAATGTTAAAAAAGTGAAAAAAGTAATAACTTACAAATCCTAAAATACACACCAAAAAAAGCATGCCCATCTTCATACCATAATGTAAATTCCTGAAAATTTCAAAAGGATTGGTTTAAAACTGTATGAGAAACAAATCACAAGGTATCTATTGCGAATTCGAAACCATGTCTAAGTTAAAAATATGAAAACAAAAATAACGGATTCTGCAAAAAGCACATGCACATACTCCGACCATGATAAAAACACCCGCAAAATTTAAGATTGGTCGGTTTAAAGCTTTAGGAAGAGTTGTCCTGACAAAGTACCAACCACAAACTCGGAACCACGCACCAACGGCCACGCACCACGGGCCACGCTCCACGGAAAGCCGAATACTATGTCCCCTCGTTTTTCTTCGAACAGGCGGGTGACAACAACCAGTTGAACCCTGGTGGGCCAAGAAACATAGAAGTGCCCGGGCACAACCAACCAAATATTTTGCTTTTCGTTTTGCTATTTTAATAGAAAGGAAGACAGTGACCAGAAATCGACACAGTTACCTCACTTCTCCGATCCAAGACATCAAAGGGAGAGGAACACAAACATGAATTGCAATCATTATAATGAAAACGTCGCAGGCCAAAAGGGCAGTTACTGTCCCACAAAATGTCCAAACGGCTATCCAAAATAATAAGATATTAGCAATACACACAAAAAGACGCACTTTAAAAATAATAAAGCACAATAGAAGAACCGCCTTAGAACAGTCAATAAAAGTGTTTTACTATGGTGTCGAGTTGGTGGTTGGAGGCTTAAATTGATTTTACTTGGCCAAATTCCACGCTCTTGATTCTATCAATCCTCGCCTTTGATTCTGTCGTAGTTTAAATAAATCATTTGTTCAGTCCGCGTAAGTCTGAACTCCGACCAACGGCGTGCAGTTAAAGGGGGCGGCAAAGTTATTAACATGGATTGAAAGGAGATCTCAGTGTATAGTTTATTGTATATGTTATTCATTTCAGAGATATGTAAACGTGTTTTTAGGGGTTTAAATAATTTTAAAACACTAACGATGCATGTTTTGTCCAGGTTGTTAATTTGTTATGCTGGAGCGTTGCAACAGTCGTCGCCATACTAGTACTGTACGGACTTTACGATTCATCAGGTCAACCGCATTTCAGCAACAATGTTTCCGCACTCTATAACGCAACACACAGATCCGCTTGGGCTGCGGCAGTGTGCTGGGTCATTATAGCTTGCGCAACAGGTCATGGAGGTAGGTAGAATTTTACTATTATTATTATCATCATTAGTATTATTGTCTATGCAACTGAACCGGCATATACCTTAGAATGTGGCAGCCATGCATTCCTCAATGTCTTAAAAACATTTTAACATCCTGGTTTCTTATTTATTCTGCAAAGATTGCGGGCACTACAGAGAACTGCTTCATTGAAACGGTTCTGTCGACTATTCACATTCTACATTTCAGATCAACAAATGAAATGAATGTTTTCCCCATTGAAAACAAGTTTCTAATAAATTGGTAGTACCAAAATTAATTGTACATGGAGTTGTTAACGTTCGTTATCCGTTATAACTGTCAACGACACACTATAAATAATTCAAAAGTTGTTGTGTCTTTAAGTTAGTTAAAACAGAATAGCCAGTACTATGTGACAGATTGCGTACCTAGTTTGTAATCAAATCTAGGTTTATGCAATATGTGTATTTTCCCCTTTGGTTGCACGACGGCGGGAAGGGTCTCAGACTCTTAGATGGCTCCGACCTAAATGTTTCATAACATTGATGATGTCATATAACAGTCATTTCTTTGGTCCTTATTCCGTATGCTGGATTTCAGTGTTCAGGGTATTTGCTGGAAAATAGAAGTGGAGGCAATGATCAGGAATCGATACAATCAACCCACAGCTCCCATCAGAGACACCAAAGCGAAAGAAAGACACACATGAAACAACAGACCTAATGGAAACATCAATAGCGGAAAACCAAAAGGACAGTTACTTTAAAACCTCATTATGTTTTCAGCACAGTGGCTTAAATAGATTATATGAGTGCTCGAATATTATCGTTTTTTTTAAACGAATGGAGGAAAAAAGATAAAATGCGAGGCGGAAGTAAGGGCGAGGATTGTGGCCACGTAAAATCGATTTAAGCCCCCCCCCCCGCCCCCCCAGTGGAATTTGTTTCCACTGACCGTTCCTAGGCGGTTCTTCTGTCGCGGTTATTTTTGTTATGGTTTGTCTTTGAGTGTTTGTGTTGCTTACATTATTTTATTTTGGATAGCCTTTTGGCCATTTTGTGGGAAAGTAACTGTCCTCTTGGCTTACCGCTGTTGGGGTTTCCGTTGGGGTCTGTTGCTTCATGTTTGTGTTTCTATCCCTTTGGTGTCTCTGATGGGAGCTGTGGTTGATTGTATCGAATCAACATTACCTCTACTTCTACTTTGCCGAGCATTTTGTCCTTTGTCATGAACGAGTTTAATAAATCCAATAATACATGAGCACAAATAAAAAAAGCCCCAATGTTTTATCACTCTATGCACTTGCTTATATAAGGCGATGACCGATTGGATACCGTTAAAATTTGCGATAGCATATTCTGTGATATACAATGTCTCGAAAACCTTACGTCATTATGTAACGTCGCTTTTCATTGGTTAATATTTGTTTTACGCAGCTGACCGCGCTTGTCGTTCTGTGCGAATAGATTAAAATGAATACGTGTATTACATTAGGGATAGCTGTGTTAAACGTGTCATTTGAGGAGGCAAATCTACGCTGACGTGTCGACGTAAAACAATATTCCGACTGTAAGACCGACGCTTAACACCCACACCCCATGACAATTTGAATACCGTTTTTCTTTATGAAACAAAACTTCAGCGAATTTGTGGTGCATATTGGTTTGCCTTTGTTCGTATGTCCGTCGTGTATTCGTCACGTCTTTTGATGCATAGCACAACTAGGGAGTCATGCGCGCTAGGAATTTCAGATTTGGATTTCTCATTAGAAAGTAGGTGACACATATTGTTTTTAATCATGCAAACAACCAAATAAAATTCTTTTAAAACTAGACCATTGAAACTTGACAAATTGATTGCGTAACATGTAGTGTTACGGTGTAACGTAAACCGCCATGCCGACAGGACAAGTCACAAGGGTGAGGGGGGGGGGGTATTTATAGCATCCGGTCCGAAGGCAGAACTAAGTTTTGTACTCGAGCCAGCGACGTTACAACTATATAGAAACAAATCATTATCACTAACGCAAGGAAAAGAAGACGAAAAAAGTGCTGGACTTTATTCAAGTAGTACCCACTTCAGGTGGAACTGTCTTTTGCAGTATATGGTCGACCACAAACAACTGATTCCTTGGTTACGATCTCTCTGTTCGTCGTAATTTTCAACTGGTGCCCCCTTCGTCCTCTGCCCTACTGAGCTGTGCCATCCTCTGCTGGGCACCTCGGCCTACAGTAAGGGATGTTCACAAGGAGCGGGAAACAATAGTCGTAACACTCGTCACCCTATCATCTATCAACACGCATGCCTAGAAACAATAACTTTCATCTATACTTCAGTTTACATAATGTAATATACCACAATATAAGCCTGTCCAGGAACCGCGGTGCGAGGTGGACCATCCATGCTAATAAACCCAATTGGTTTCATTGGGCGACAGGGCTTGAAATGTCATTTCATCTCAATGTCGGGTAAAAGTCCCACAAAATTGGAAGCAACGTCTCCAGAATGACCTTTACAGTGTTGACGGGGACGCTAAACCTCAAATCAAACAAACAAACAAACCACAATATAACACCTGTCCCGGAGAATGCTGAATAATAAAAATCAAAAATGAGTTCCTTTAAGAACAATGAAAACATTCATAAGAAAGGAGATGGGCCATACTACGTAGTTTCGGCTAATAAAGCCTCGTCAGTGACCCTGTAATGATCCGGCAAAGAAAGCCAGAGGAAACATACTGCAATTTTGCGAATTTCGAACAGGCAGTCGATTCAAAGACTGATATAAATCAAAATGGGGTCCAAATAATTAAAAACCTGTCTAGAATATGAGTCTAAACCAATAATTTATTTCTGATTTCTCAGACGTTGATCTCAAAGGACCAAAAGTAAAATATAAACTGCACTATGGTTGATGTACGGGGAGACGTTTTACGGCCGCCACACGGCACAAGTCTGTCATGCATATACCGCTGTTGCGCATGTGCTGACCAGGCAAACAGGTTAGTGTCACTATGTGACAATAACCGCTGAGCAGAACACAGCTTGACTGAGCAATAGATTTTGACAAACCGTGCATGAAATCCTGTTCACTATAACAGAGCACACCACAATTACAGCACAATCAAGAGTCAATTGACTAGACCGCGCCTTTCTGAGAAATCGCCAATTATAGAGCATAGTTCGGTATCAGACCCTTGCCCGCGACAAAGTCCATAAATAGCTGTTCATAAATTCAAGCTCATACACACCTCTAACTGTTCATAAATACATTAAATTTCGGCAACAGATACAAACAGAAAACTCTTCACTGCACACCGCTTATTCTTATTTATAGTTAGGACAAGGTTGTTGTTGTCTGTCTGTTGTCTCGTGTCTACATTTTCAAAAGTCATCTCCGAAACTACTGTGCCGATTTAAGTCAAATTTCATATGGAGCATCCTTAGGATGGGAAAACGATAGATTTCAAATTAGATCCAAGTCACATGAGTGAATGATTGGAAATGATCAAAGTCTTCTCCGGAACCCGCTGGGCAGAGTTTCACGAACTTTATTATGTTGGACTGGGGACTCGGGGTCCCAGCTTAAACTAATACAATGATCATATATCGTAAAGGCCTTCAAAATCATCTCCTGATCCGGCCGAACGATTGCCCCGAAACTTGGGATGTAGTCCATCATAGTTGGCAAAATGTATTATGATGACCCTGGAATGACCTTGACCTATTTTAGGACAATATCAAACTTGGTGACATCATTATGACTAGCCAAGGCTCAAAAAGATGTATTCTAATTTCTGTAATCACCATTTTACTCCTCTTATCCGGTCTACTCGAGCTATTAAATGGAAAGAAAGCGAAAACAATGAATTGTTAATTCTATCACTGAAACAGCGAACACTCTTAGCATAAAAAGCTCTAAACTTGCTACTCTTGATTTTGATAGCCGTAACTTTAGAACTGACTTTGTGACAGTGATGACATAGTTTACACCGCTTCGACCGTTTCAACGCGTGACCAAAAATACCCAACTTTAACTAATCAATCTACATATATGATTGTCCTTAATGCGGTACGTGTACCAATAACACATAATGTACGACAATGCATGTTTAAGCATATTTCTAAACATAATTGAAATCGTTACAAATATTAAACGCTTGATATTTTACATTCCTATGCTTCCTATGGACACCACAAATATGCATGTAGTACCATTTCATCGCTAGAGTTAATTCGCCCGACATAAGTCTAATTTGCGCCGAAAAAGAAAATTTTGGACCAACCTGTCTGTTAAAAATGTACGTCCCCTCAAAAAATCTAAGGTCCCATAGAGCCGGGAATTCGGTTTTGGATTTCCGTTTTTTTTTTTTTTTCGAACAACCGAAAGCCAAGAGAAAGCCAGGGATCAAACAATCGATCCCTGGTTGCAAGCTTGTAGCTCAATCACTACAGAATAGGCTACAGAAAGTTAAAGGTATAGCAATACTGGTAAAGCCCACCAAACAATCGCTAAAAACATGTACGCTAAACTAATTCACAGGTTTCACAAACCGTCAAGCCTTAGCATTTTGATCTCGACATGTTACGGTGGAGACACTAACATCTACCCTCTTACAACTGCTAACTTAAAATAGTTATTCTGAAGGCCGTACATGAAAATCACGCACGCACATAATATCACGAAAGAATTTACAGGCCAAATTATAATCATGCAACAAAATAAAGCACAACATGGATTTCTACTAAACTACTAAAACGGATTCCTCCTTGAATCAGACTGGTCGAAATTCCATAGGAACCCATGGTATACTGTCAGTGTAAAATAACTGCGGATAGCATATTTTCTGAGTAAAAATTATACGGCACAATTTGACATCTGGCGCCTTTTTTGGCAAAATACCTTGAAATTAGACAAATGGCCGCCTAATATATGGCGAACAATACCATTACATATCGCGTATGCATTCATCGCGCAATAGTGGTATGATAAAAGTATGATTTCATACCATTTGGCTTAATAATATATTTTCTAAAACAATTTAGTTTCGCTTACTTACCATATTTCTTCTAAAATAATTAATTGGGTTGCGCTGGAGCACAAGACACGCTCCAACATCATCCATCTCGTAACAAGTTGGTAGTGATTAGTAGGTGACCTGATTAACAACTGAATAAAATCTGAAAAGTGCTTCATGAGTTAAAACTCTGTAAATTTCGAAACTTAATCTTGTTATCAAAATATCTAAAAAAAAACATTGAGCTAGGGCCTAGATGTTTAACAATTAAATTGCTAGTGAAGGGTAGATGACCTGATTTACTTTTTAATTCTGTAAATTAATTCATGAGTTATGGCCCTTCGTAAATTTGGCCAGTTTTACCATGTCAGCAGAATATCTCAAAATTCATAGTAGCTAGAGCCTTGATTTTTAATAATTGTATTGCTAGTAATGAGTAGGTGACCTGATTAATTTTAGTAAATTCTGAAAAGAACTTCATGAGCTATGGTTCTTTGTAAATTTTGCCGTTTTTATCATGCTAGCAAAATACCTACAAAACAGTTTGAGCTAGAGACTTGCTTTTTGTGTTTAGATTGCTTGCTATGAGTAGGTCGCCTGATAAACATTCTAATAATTTATGAAAGTATTTCATGAGTTGTGGCCGTTTGTAAATTTGGGCAGTTTTACTGTGTCAGCATAATATTCCATAACTATTCTGGTTAGGGCCTTGCTGTTTAATGACTATTAGGGGCAAGCAGTGTTAGGGTCAAGAAGTTTGGGGTATTGTGTTTCATATACACCAGCTCTAGTTATTATTTAATTTGACTCACTACACACCATTCATTTTGTTTGTTGTAGGTTGGATCAATACACTGTTGTCCTGGAAGGGTATTATACCTTTATCACGTTTGACTTATTGCGCTTACCTCGTCCACCCGGTTGTCATGATTACTTATTACTTCAGTAGAAGAACCCTTGTATACTACACGGATATTGAAATGGTAGGTTATATCATCAGTTAAATGTACAACTGTGCTATTACATCACTTTACCGGTCGGTATATTAAACAACCTCGTAAACACCACTGTATATAGCGAAAACTGGGTTCTACAGGGGTATACGCTATTGTTCTTATTTTTGCATCAAAATAGATGTAAAGGCAATGATTAGGAATTAAGAACATCACCCACCAGAGTCACCAAAAGAAAAGAAATACAAACATTAAATAACTAGACCCTAATGAAAACATCAATAGCGGAAAGCAAAAAGGACAGTTATCTCCCACAAAATGACCAATTGGCTATCCAAATCAAAAGGATTTAAACAAAGGTTGTCGGTACCCGTTAGAACTACCTAAACGAGGCGGTTTTAACGAGCACCAACAATCATTGTTTTGATTATACATGTATAAAAGCATAATATTAGAAAAAATATAGTTTTGGAGATATGGAAAAAAATTCTGAACGATTGTGTTGATTTTCGAGAGAATGCTCTATATCAACATCTACATGTAGCAACAGTAAAAACAAAGTTAAACACTGACATCAGTTTCTAAGTGCAGGAAAATAGTTCTGAATGAATGTTTCGTTTAACTCTGAAATTCAATTCAAGTTTTACACCGTCTGATCCGGGTCTACACTGCTAGGTAATGTTTGTTTGTTTTGTTTGTTTGATTTAAGGTTAAACGTTCCCATCAACATTGTAAAGGTCATTTTGGAGACGTTGCTTCCAATTTTATGGGACTTTTTCCATTGAGAGTAAATGACACCTCAAGCCCTGTCGCCAAATGAAACCAATAGGGTTTATATGCATGGATGGTCCGACTCGCATCCCTTTGCCTGGGCAGGCTTAGATCCTCTAAGCGGTTTACCAGTGCTCGTATGCGGGTCGGTTTCATCTCTACGTGGAAGCATCATGCAACCCATCTATTTCTTCAAGCCCGATGGGCGGGCCGTGTGAGGTAATGTCCCAGTACTCAAGCGCAGTTCAGTATTTTTAGATAGTTGGACATCAGAGGAAAAACGGCTATAAACAACGGCGCCTGGATTTTATACAAATGCTTTCGGTGATCTGTGATAGTCACATAGATATTAGCAACTTAACTCAGATTCATATAGAAACTGTGGTGAGACTGATAAACCAATGACCAATTTATGTGGGTATTGCACCAGTTATTATCATGATAACCTGTCTTTAATACTATAATGTTTTGTTTGTTTGATTTGAGGTTTAACGTCCCCATCAACACTGTAAAGGTCATTTTGGAGACGTTGCTTCCCATTTTGTGGGACTTTTACCCGACATTGAGATGAAATGACATCTCAAGCCCTGTCGCCCAATGAAACCAATAGGGTTTTTTAGAATGGACGGTCCGCCTCGCACCGCGGTTCCTGGACAGGCTTAGCTCCTCTTAGCGGTTTACCAGTACTAGTGTGCGGGCCGGATTCAGCTCTGCGTGGAAGCATCATGCAGCCCATATATTTCTTCAAGCCCCTATGGGCGGGGGCTGTAATAATACTATAATGTAAGATCGGAGATAAAGCAACTTTCAACTAACCGTAACTGACCGCGTCCAGTCGACGATCTAGGCACTGAGCTGATAACTGTTATGTAAATAAACCTTAAGCCTGAACTATGTTAACGCAAGGCAAATTTCATCTCTGTATTTTAGCTCACCGGGGCCGGAGGCTCCAGGGGAGCTTATAGTATAATGGGTCATCTGTCGTCACACCTTTGACCCGTTATATCTCTGCAACCTGCAGGCTGATCCTTACAATTCCTCATCTGTAGCATGCCACTGGTGGGGCATTGATGACATTAGCATTTTTCGAAATCAAACGAATACTTTTGGTTGCTATGGCAACCACAAGGTACCATAGACTTACACTGGGAAAATGCTTGTCAACACCGTAGCGCCTTCAGTTTTAATAGGATCTTTCTGAAACTTGTATGTGAGGTGGCTGGGGATAAAAACTCGGATGAGTTCGAAGACCGGCCACGTCGGCCCATTAATCAGAGAGTTACATCCTCTTGGTCGCTGGAAATGCCTATTTTTGACCTTGTCATCACTTTAGCGCCTTCTGTTTTGATCGGATCTTTCCGAAACTTATATGTAAGGTGGCTTGGTATAAATACTCGGATAAGTTAGAAAACTGGCCAAGTCGGCCCATTAATCATAGAGTTGCGTCAAGGTTACTGTAGCTATTTTTAGAAAAACTTTGTCATCGCTCTACCACCTACATTTCTTGATCGATTTCAATATAACTTCACTGAGATGTTCCTAATGACAATATCTCAAGCGAGTTCGACTTTCAAGGTCAAGGTCAAAGTGGCTATTTTTTAGAAAAAAAAACTTTGTCATCGCTATAGCGCCTACATTTCTCGGCCGATTTCAATATAATTTCACACGAATGTTCCTTATGACAATATCTCAAGTGAGGTCGACTTTCAATGTTGTGGCCTCAAGGTCCAGGTCACTGTGGCTATTTTTAGAAAAACTCACCATCGCTCTAGCGCCTACATTTCTTCACCGATTTCAATATAACTTCACACAAATGGTCATTATGTCAATACCTTGAGCCAGTTTGACTTCCAATGTTGTGGCCTTATGGTCAAGGTCACTGTGGTTATTTTCAGAAAAAAACTTTGTCATCACTTCAGTGATTACATTTCTTGACCGATTTCAATATAACTTCACACAAATATTCCTTGTGACAATATCTCAAGCTAGTTCGACTTTCAGGTTCCTTGAGGTCATGATCACGGTCACTATGGCTATTTTCAGACTCACAACTTTATCATTGCTCTGGCACCTTCATTTATTGATGGAAGTGAATGTAAATTTACACTAATGTTAGAAATGATAATATCTCGAGGAAGTTCGACTTTCAGGGTCATGGCCTCAATGTCAAGGTATCTGGCTATTTTTAGAAAAACTTTTTCATCGCTCTAGCGCCTACATTTATTGATAGATTTTAATATGACTTCACATAAATGTTTAGTACGATGATTTCTCTAGTGAGTTTGACTTTCAGGGTCCTTCGCTCAAGGGCATGGTCACTGTGGTTATTTCTAGAAAAACATTTTCACCATTCTAGTGTCTTCATTTATTGATATAGTTTAATATAACTGCACAAAAATGTTGAATATGATAATATCTCGAGCAACTTCAACTTTCAGGGTCCTGAGGTCGAGGTCAGGGTCACTATGGGTATTTTTAGAAAAAACATTTTTATCGCTCTTGTGCCTACATTTATTGATGAATTTTGCTATAACTTACACAAATATCGGAAATGGTTATATCTCGAGCCAGTTCGACCTTCGGGGTCATAGGCTCAAGGTCAGGCTACCTGTGGCTATAATTAGAAAAAAAAACAATGTCATCACTCTAGACATTACGAAAACACGCCTATTCAAATGTATTGAGAATTTTGCCACCAAAAATAATGAAAAAAAAAAATCCGATAAATATTTCATATTTCTGCTCAAAACATAGATTGTGGTTACTCGCTAGAAACGCCTCGATGAGGTCGTTCTAAAAATACCCATAATCTATGTTTTTAGCAGATCGAGGCGGTTCTAACGAATACCCACAATCTATGTTTTGGAGCAGAAATAAGAAAAATTATGTATACCCATGTAAACCCAGTTTTGCTATATAAAAAGGGGTTTCAGGGGTCAAAATTTTATTGGCGTGTTTTTGTGATTGCCTACATTTATTGATAGCTTTTAGTAAAACTTTAAACAGATTTTGCAAATGATAATATCTCAAGCAAGTTGTACTTTTTCCAGTTCAGTGTTTTCCACACATGAAGTAGTCTTCTGCAAGGGGATGCGTTGTTTAGTATAGAGTCAAGTCACTTTGTCTGCAGAAAATGCCTGTTTTTGACATTGTCAATACCATAGCCTCTTCAGTTTTGTTGAATCTTCTTGAAAGTTACACTTAAGAAAGTCAGGGATAAAAGTTTGGATAAGTTCAACATCTGGTGAGATCAGCATATTTATCACAGAGTTATGTCCGTTTGATTACTGAAAATGTCCATGTTTGACATTTTCATCATCATATGTTCTTAAGTTTTGAACGGACCTTCCTGAAACATACACATAAGTAAGTTAGAGCTAAACGCTTAGATGTGTTTGCAAACTAACACTGTTGGCAGATTACTCATAGATTTAAGTCCCCTTCTTTGCTTAAAATGCCTATTTTGTACCTTGTCATCACCATGGGTCCTTTAGTTTTGATCGAATCTTCCTGAAACTAGCATATAAGTAAGTTGTGAATGAAACTTTGAATGAGTATGAAAACTGTTGATATCTGCGTATCACTCATAGAGTTACGTCCCCTTGTATGCTGAAAATGCCTGTTTTGACCTTGTCATTAGCATAAATCCTTTGGCAAATATTGGAACTTCCTAAAACTTTTAATCTGTTAGCTCAGGTGAGCGATGTGGGACCAGCGTGGTCCTCTTATTTTATGTTTATGTGCTTTGATTAGTTAGAAATCCTTTATGTGGACTGAACAAAGTATTTGTCTTAACCAAAACAGAAACAAGGGCGATGATTGTGGTCTCGAACAATCTTTTTTTAAGCCCATCAGTAAATAAAAAATACTGTCCGTTTCAAGGCGATTCTTCTGTTGTGGTTTGTTATTTTGATAGTCCGTCTTTGCATGTATGTATTTCTAAATGTATTTTAAATTTGGATTTAGTGTGAACGTAACTGTCCGTGCGACGTTCTCATTATGGTGAAGTTTTTGTATGTTTAAGTATATTTCCCTTGGGTCTAGTCATTATGCAAACACGCCTATACAAATACATTACCACCTTTATCGCCGAAAAAAATGAAAAATTTAAGATGAAAAATTGTGATATTTTTCTTATTTCTGTTCAAAATACAGATTGTGGGTACTCGTTAGAACCGCCTCATCGAGGCGGTTCTAACGAGTACCCACAATCTATATTTTAGAGCAGAAATAAGAAAAATAAGGTATACCCCCGGAAACCCCAGTTTTACTATATAAAAGAGGGGTTCAAGGGGGGTCAAAATTATATGGGCATGTTTTCGTGATGGATAGAAGGTATGAGACCATTGCCTTCATTTCTCTTTTGATGTACACAGATTTTAATTCTGACGTCGATAAGCCCGTTATGAATACCCGTATAAATCATTCTTCATAACGAGGGGTTTGCAAGAATAAAATTATTTCCTGTTGATCAGTATTTCAAATATCTCTGGGACAATGAAAATTTGTTCAAGATAAGTGGTTTGGGTCGAACCACTGAGAATAAATCATAGTACCAGGAAATAAGGCATAATGGCGATGACGAAAAGACATTGTTCGATCGTTTATAAAATAAAGGCATGTAGTGTGTACTCATTAGAATCCCTTCCATGAGGTGATTTTAATGTGTACACACAACATATCTTTAAGATAAAGTCAGAAAAAAACTCCAAAATTGTCCTAAATATATGAATGCCTGGACTCTGGTGGAGGAACTAGCCATGATAAACAAGCTGTCACCTCACGAGAACACGCCTTTATAATTTTGACCCCCTTGCACCCCACTTTAATATAGTTAAACTGGGGTTTACAGGGGTAAACCTTATTTTTCTTATTTCTGCTCTAAAATACAGATTGTGGGTATTCGTTAGAACCGCCTCGATGAGGCGGTTCTAACGAGTACCCACAATCTATATTTTGAGCAGAAATCACAATTTTGCATCTTAAAATTTTCATTTTACGGCGATAAAGGGTACAATGTATTTTGTATAGGCGTGTTTTCGTAATACTTTTTCGGTTATTGAGGTTTCACTATATCCATTTATTTTTTATGATTATTATTTTCAGAGTGTCCTCTTTTGTGGTTTCATGGTTTTGTCGTACGCTACAGCATTTATAGTGTCACTGGCGTTTGAATCGCCTATGATGGGACTAGAGAAGGTCTTGCTTGGGAGAGGAAAGAACAGCTAAATAGACATTTTTACAATTTATTTCTCTGTGTGTAATAACATCCGCAATTGAAACATACAAGGCTCATAGAGCTTCTAGTATGTAAGTTGTTTATTTTTGTAGGTTTCACAATCTTTACTCTGCGTTGATCGAACAGTGTGACCCTGATCCGACACCGCGTAATACAGTGTATGATCGGGGTCTTCACTGTTTTCCGGTGTCCCATTTTTGGGTAAATAACATTGTAAACTGAATGTCAAACAAAGTGTTACAAGGGCCGTTCAATAAATATCCGGCCTTACCTACTTAGAGTAACGCTTGTTTTTTTTTTTTGTTTTTTTTTTATTATTATTATTTTTTTTTTGTTCACATAGTCGCCCCGTAGCAATAAGCACTTATTTCATCGATGTTCCAGTTTTGGGAGAATCCAGGCTCTTTAAAGGCAATCCATGTTCCAACCGCTTGATTCACTCAATTCTGACTTCAAGTTCATAAACAAAAAATAACCACTGGGTGCCAGATCAGGAGAATAGGGTGGATAGGGTAAAGGTTTGAAACCGTTCCGCTTCATTGCGTCCACAAAAACTTTGCAAGTATGAACTATAGCATTGTCATGTTGTAAAATCACACCTTTTATATTTTTTTCAAGAACTTTTCTGTACTATAGCTGCACATTTTGGGGTCAGGGTTGGATAACGTTCCGCTTCATTGCGTCCACAAACACTTTGCATGTATGAACTATAGCATTGTCATGTTGCAAGATCACACCTCTTATATTTTTCTAAGAACATTTCTGTACTATAGCTGCACGTAATTGATTCAAAGTATTAGCATTATAGTCTCCATTAATAGTCTGGCCATGAGGTAAATAGTCCAACAACAGAACCCCCTTGCTATCCCAAAACACAGTTGCCCCGACCTTGCCAACTGAAGGCTGAGTCGTGAATGTCATTGAACCATGGCCAGTCCATTGATTATTCAGCTGTTTAGTTTCTGGATTATAGTGATATATCCAAGTTTCGTCCTCGGTAACAATTCTTTCAAGAATGTCTTCCGGATCAGAATCATATTTTTCCAAGTGACTTAGACATGGACAATCAGACAGAACGTTGTTTTTACTAAGGCATTTGACGCCCAACGCATTGAAAGCTTCCTCAAGCTCAATGGTACAACGACAGCCATCAGAAATCATGAATTCTTTAGCCATTTATGATGTCATACTTATGAGGCGGTTCTAACGAGTGCCCACAATCTATATTTGGAGCAGAAAAAGAAAAATATCACAATTTTTTCATCTGAAAATGTTCATTTTCGGTGGTAAAATTTACAATGTATTTGTATAGGCGTGTTTTCGAAATATCCAGAAACTGGTCAATTCTAATGTTTCTGTGTTCCATTAGTCGCGCGCCGTGAACACTACTGGTTTTTTATGTAGTGCTGATGTAGGATTATCACATATGCCTGCAATAAAATGATTTTTACAATATTATCTTTTAAACTTAATTTGTTTTTAATATTGTCGCGACACACATGAATAATACTTTTGGATGAATTTATATTTAATAAAAATATTGTATACGTGTATATGTTTCTTTCATTGATTCTGTCCTATTAGTCTTAGTGTTTTGTGCAAAGATGGCTCTGTTTGAGCCCGAGACACTCAAACATGTTCACAAAGCATTAGGAAACATGTCTATGTGAAATAATGGCGTCCAACATTGTGTCAGAAATGACAAATATTAGGTACAAAAACTATCAATGAGGCGATTCTAACGAGTACCCACAATCTATGTTTTAGCAAAAATAAGGCAGATAATGTATAGCCTGTAAACCCCAGTTTTCTCTACATAAACAGGGGTTTAGAGGGGTCTTAATTTTACGGACTTGTTATCGTGTTGGCCCTCCGATGTCCGGGTCAGCCTGCGCATCTGTAAATCTTAGCTTTAACTGATCGTTTAAAATTCATTATTGACGCGGACCATTGAACAGAGGCTCCAAGAGGAAGTTAAAAACTATTTAGGTCGTGTATGTAGGTATGCGTCTTATTCGTAACTTGCATTGGCAACAGAATATTCGTGAAAGTAATAAACAAATGGAACCTAAAACGCTGCAATAGTCAAAAAAAGGAATCGCTTGCTTATTATACCAATATTTAACCTTGATGCTATATGTCGTGGCATTATGTGTGGCAAGCTCTGTGCACTGATAACGGGAAATATGAACAGGAGAAACGGATGATCAATATAATTAAAGCGACGTTTCTACGCTGAAATTGTAAGCTTTGCCTTCAATATTTAAATTTTGCATTGTTGCAAAGATTGATCCGGTAACAGTTGAAATATTTCCCAGTGGAATAGAGTCCCCTGGCCCTATGGTGGGGGATAAGACATATTTTGCGAAGACATTTAAGTATTTACTTCATCACGAAAACACGCCTATATAATTTTGACCCCATTGAACCCCACTTTTTATAGTAAAACTGGGGTTTACAGGGGTAAATTTTATTTTTTCTTATTTCTGCTCCAAAATAAAGATTGTGGCAACTCGTCCGAACCGCCTCGTTCTAACGAGAACCCACAATCTATATTTTGAGCAGAAATAAGAAAAATATCACAATTTTTCATCTTCAACTTTTCCTTTTTTCGGCGGAAAAGTTTACACTGGATTTGTATAGGCGTGTTTTCGTAATGTGCCTGGAATGCTACATGTAAGGTCGCTGACAGTTGCCACTGCAGTTTAAGACTTTACTTACAGCAGCTTGCGTTGCATGTAGTGTTGATCAGAGTGGGATAACGAGGTGAGATAACAAGAGTGAGATAAGAATTTCTAAACATTGTGAAATGTCGGATTTTCATAGCTGATAACCATGCAAAAAAGTACTCTCAGTCGTTTCTCTGAAAATGAGTTTGTTTCTGTTGAAAAATTGTGATATGTATTCTTATTTCTACCACAAACACGGACTGTGAGAACCCGCAATTTATGTTTTTAAGACCACGCAAAAAGGATAACAATGTACACCCTGGTAAACCCATATTTTCTCTGTATAAACTGGGGTTTAAATGGGTATAATTTCATGGGCTTCCGTGATGATTGCATGTTAAAGTGTACTTCATTATGCCTATTATAACGGTTTGCCATTACGAAAACACGCCTATACAAATCCAGTGTAAATTTTACCGCCGAAAAAACAACAACAAAAATTTTAAGATGAAAAACGCGAAATTTTTCTTATTTCTGCTCAAAACATAGATTGTGGCGGTTCTAACGAGTACCCACAATTTATGTTTTAGAGCAGAAATATGAAAAATAAGGTTTACCCCTGTAAACACGAGTTTTACTATATAAAAGAGGGGTTCAAGGGGGTCAAAATTATATAGGCATGTTTTCGTGATGCTGTCAATAGGTAAACGCCATGTACGAGCTCAAATTGGCATAAACGTTTTGGTTCGTTCAGTTTTCATTATTGATTGCTGATTGGCTACTTTCGGAATGGTATTATATCCATTACGAAAATATAATGAAATTTTTACCAACAAAAAGGAATAAAAATCAGATAAAAAAAAACCTGATATTTGTCATATTTCTGCTCAAAACATAGATTGTGGATATTTATTAGGGCCTCGGCGAGGCGTGTCTAGCGAGTACTCACAATCTATATTTCTGAACAGAAATAAGACAAAATATGTACATTTCCACCAACTCCACTTTTACTATATAAAAATAGGGCTTTAAGGGTGAAACATATATTGGCGTGTTTTCCTGATGCTTTGCCAGATGCGTGTGTTTGTATATTCCTAGTTTCTGTTCCATACTTCAAAAACATACCTATCAAATACATTCGTATATCTTACAGCCTAAAAGTAACGAATATTTAAGGTGAAAATTGTGACAGTGTTTAGCTTACTTGATCACGAAGTGCTCAGTGAGCTAATCTGCTAGACCAGTGTTCTGGCGTCCGTCCGCCGACCGTCGTCTGTCAACTTTTGACATCTTCTCCTAATCCACTAGGCCTTCTTTGACCAAATTTCACCAGAACGATCCTTGGATGGTACTTATTGAAAGTTGTTCAAAAATTTGGAATCCAAGCAGAACTCTGGTTGCCATGCCAACAAATATGGGAAAATCAGTAAAAACCAAAATATTTGGTACGAAGCTCCATCTAGTGGACCTCTACCAAGATGTTCAAATTATAGCACTAGGACCAAAATGGCCCCTCACCAGAGCCTACTGGTTTATATATGGAAATTCTTTAAAATCTTCTCTAAAACCGCTATGTCCAGGTCTTTGTAATTTGGTACAAGCTTCATCTAGTGGACCTCTACGAAGACTGTTCAAATTATAGCACTGGGGCCAAAAAGGGTCACGCCCAGGGACCCACCAGTTTTACATGGATTTGTATAGGGAACATGGATTTGTATAGGGAAATCCCTTACAAATCTTCTCTGAAATCGCAGGGCCCAGATTTTTGATATCCGGTATAAAGCTTCATTCCATGGGACCTCTCGGCCCCCATCAATCGGGGCTTGAAAACTGGGTGGGCTGCATGATGCTTCAAGAGCTGAAACCGACCGAACACGAGTACTGGTAAACTACGAAGAGGATTCAACCCTGCCCAGTGCGACTCGGCCCATCCATGCTTATAAGCCCTATTGGTTTCATTGGTCGACAGGGCTTGAAATGTCATTTTATCTCAATGTCGGGTAAAAGTCCTACAGAATTGGAAGCAATGTCTCCAAATTGACCTGATCAATGTTGATGGGGACGATAAATATGTTCTATAAAAGGGTTATCCTTTTGAAGCAAGGAATACACCACAGAAGTGAAAAGTATGGAGTGTACATGTTTTCTGGGCCGGACTAGCTAGTTTCGGCCAACTAGGCCTCATCAGTGACCCTAAGATATTTTCAAAGTTCCACAATGGAATCAATGATCCCAAAGGACAAGAAAATATAATCTACACTATGATTAAACCTCATATCAACCATTGGGATCTCTATAAAGATGGTTCAAATTATAGCCTATCCATTGGGCCAAAAATGACCCCGGTCTGGGGCCCACCGGCTTTTCATAGACCCTTAAAAAATCTTCTTCTCTGAAACCGCTAGGTCCCGGTCTTTGATATTTGGTATGAACCTTCAACTCGTGGCCTCTACTAAGATTGTTAAAATAATTGCCCTTGGGACAAAACGTCCAGAGACCCAACGGTTTTACATAGCCCTGGGGCCAAAATGACCACACCCAGATACCAACTGTTTTAAATAGACTTTCATAGGGTAAACCTTTAAAAAAGCTGACTGTCAGAAACCAGAAGGCCCAGATCTTTGATATTTGGTATGAAGCTTCTTCTCGTGGACCTCTGCAAGATTGTTAAAATTTTAGCCCTGTACACGTTTTATATGGACTTTTATAGGGAAGTCTTTAAAAAGCTTATTTTCTTAAACAGCAGGGCCCAGGTCTTTGATATTGTGAATGAAGCTTCATATACGGGACCTCTACCAAGATCGTTCAAATTATAGCCCTTGGGCCAAAAATTGCCCCGCCCTGGAGCCCACCGCTTTTAAATAGGCTTATACAGGGGAAACCCTTTAAAAATCTTCTTCTTTGAGACTGCAGGGCCCAGGTCTTTGATAGTTGGTATGAAGCTTAATCTAGCGATTCTCTACCTAAATTGTTCAAATTATAGCCCTTGGGCAAAAAATGGCTCCGCCCCGGGACCCACCGGTTGAACATAGATTTATGTAAGGAAACCCTTTAAAAATCTTAAAAACCGCTAGGCCCTGGCCTTTGATATTTCGTATGAAGCTTCATCTATGGGACCTCTACCAAGCCAAACATGGCTACGCCCAGAGACCCACCGGTTTTAAATAGACTTACATAGGGAAATCATTTGAAAAGCTACTTGTCTGGAACCAGAAAGGCCGGGTCTTTTATATTTGGTTTGAAGCTTCATCTAGTGGACATCACCACGATTGTTCAAATTATAGCCTTAGGGTCACAACTGGCTACGCCCTGGGGCCCTGGCGTTTTATATAAACTGTGGTTCAGAAAGTTATGACATAGAGAAGTCCGGGTTCTTCACAGCGCGGACTAGGATCGGACTTTCTTGAGGTTCCGGCTTTTCTGTTAAGACGATAAATACAATCGACAGCACATTATTTCGACAATACCACTTTAGCGTAATTATACAACCATTGGCATACTCTAAGGAGTGACGTACATACCTCCGACCAGGAATCGATACAATTAACCCACAGCTCTCATCAGAGACACCAAAGGGAAAGAAACACAAACATGAAACAACAGACCCTAATGGGAACATCAATAGCGGAAAGCCAAAAGGACAATTACTTTCCCACAAAATGAGCACTGGGCTATCCAAAACAAAATAATGTAAGCGATACAAACACCCAAAGACAAACAATAACAAAAATAAACCGCGGCCGAAGAACCGCCTTGGAACAGTCAGTGAAACGAATTCCGTGGTGGGAGGTGGTGGGGGATGGGGGGTGGGGGGCTTAAATCGATTTTACGTGGCCAAAATCCCCGTACTTCCATTCTATATCGACAAAACTGGGGTTAACAGGGATGCACATTATTTCTCTATCTTCTTATCTACGACACAAGCTGTGAGTACTCGGTAGAATCGCCTCAATGCATTCCATAGTGTAGTTTATATTTTCTTGTTCCTTGGGATCATTGATTCCATTTTGTGGAATTTTGGAAATATCTGAGGGTCACTGATGAAGCCTAAATGGCCGAAAATAGCTAGTCCGGCCCAGAAACCATGTACGCTCCATATTTTTCAGTTCTGTGGTGTATTCCTTGCTTCCAAAGGATAACCCTTCTAGAACATATTTGACGTCACTGCAACTGATGGCTGGGAATGTGTGGCGGCCGCAAAAAGTCTCCCTGCCCTACATCATAATGTAGTTTATATTTTCTTGTCCTTTGGGATCATTGATTCCATTGTGGAATTTTGAAAATATCTAAGGGCCACTGATGAGGCCTAAATGGCCGCAACTAGCTAGTCTGGCCCAGAAAACATGTACACTCCACATTTTCCAATTCTGTGGTGTATTCCTTGCTTCAAAAGGAAAAAAACTTCTAGAACATACTTGGAGTATAAATGTAAAAATAAGAAAATAAAACGTCACAAATTTTTATCAGAAAAGTCACCATAAAGAATGCACTATGTCGCTCGGACGCGTTAGCATAATGTAATCTAATACGGTAACACACATTAAGAAAACAGGCCTATACAAATACATTGTAACCTTTATCGCCGAAAAAATGAAAATTTTAGGATGAAAAATTGTGATATTTTTCTTATTTCTGCTCAAAATATAGATTGTAGGTATAGTAGTCGCAGATAAGATTGACTAGGCGGAGCTATTCAGGTGTTGTCAATATATGTCAAATTCGCTGAGTCCACCAGAAGATTCGGTAGAGTGCCTTTCGCACGCTTTCTACAAGCGGACGAAATGGTCATATACGCCACTACTATGGTTTTGTTCTACCGGCCCCGATAGCTCAGTTGGTAGAGTGTCCGCTCCGGGGAACGGGAGGTCACGGGTTCGATCCCGGGCCGCGACATACCAAAGTCGTTAAAAATGGTACTAGCGGCTCCTCGCTTGGCACTCAGATTTACGGGGTAGAGCAAGGACTGGTCGACCCAGTGTCAGGATAATGTGACTGGGTGTGGTATCATGTAATGTGTCTGGGACATGATACTTCAGCGAGGCAGTACTATAAAAGTGAGCATTGAGCTCCCTGTCGCAACCAGACAACATCGTGATATGACTGAAAAATTGTTGAAAGCGACGTTAAACCCGAATTCACACACACACACACACACACACACACACACACACACACACACTATGGTTTTGTTAGAGTTGAATTCACACAATCGGGTGACTTGGTTTACCTGTTTGTCAATGGAATATTCCTAAGGCAGGTACAAACGATACCTCCGCCCAGTCAATCTTATCTGCGACTACTATACTCGTTAGAACCGTCTCATCGAGGTAGTTCTAACGAGTACCCACAATCTATATCTTAGAGCAGAAATAAGAAAAATAAGGTTTACCCCTGCAAACCCCAGTTTTACTATATAAAAGTGGGGTTCAAGGGGGTCAAAATTATATATGCGTGTTTTCGTGATGACCGCCTGACTAAGCGCGTCCTTATACATGTACATTTCTAAAATGGTTACTTTTCTGATAACAATGTGTGATATTATTCTTATTTATAATCAAATCATAAGTTGTAAGCGCTCGTTAGAACCGCCTCGTCGAGGATGTTCGAGCAAGTACCCACAACCAATGTCTTGGAACCTAAATCTGATGATTAATTTACAGTGAAATTCCGATATTAAGACCACCTAAAATTAAGACTATTTCTGCTTTAAAAAGCTAATTTAGTAAGTTGCAGTTGTTCTTTCTTTGTGTTTTCTGCATACAGTGTCCTATGGTCAGCGACAACCTTTGGGACTTTTCAAAAATGGTCTTAAAGACAACTTTGAACAGTACAAAAGGTGGTCTTAATAGGAAATTAACTGTATATCTACGTAAACCCCAGTTTTCTCCATACAAAGTGGGGTTTACGGAGGTGTTCATTTCACGGACGTGTTAACGTGATGTATTCTTCAAGCAGGAATATGAAAAATATGACAATCTTTAATAGAGAAAACAACTGTTTTAAGACAATGAAAGAAAGCATTTTATCATAATGTTTAGTTGTCCTTTTAGCGCTGAGCAATCTGGGCACACGGCATTTTAGTATATTTCTTAAACAGATTTTGTTATTTCATGCAAATTTTGCATGAATTGACAAAACCTGTTTTCACGACAAATGAAGAAAAATATCATTAATTTGTAGTCTGCTAAATTAGCCCGGAGGGTGGTAAAAATAGCGTAAGGCCTTTTTTTTTCGGGTTACATATATATGTGTCGTGGACGCGACCTAATGATTCATTCTAACGAAGCGATGATACTATTTCTATTAATAGTAATCTTATCAATGCCCATTCATAGTTTACCCAGTTTCGCGAATATGCCAATATTTGAATTTATGTAACAGTAAGCCAATATGGGCCACAACAGAACAAATCATACTATCGGGCCCACTGATGTTGACAATGCAGGTCCTGATCAGTCAAGAATCTTTATTGTCCGTCAATATAAAATTAACTGCCAAATGAATCTGCCAGCGAAAATTGATTTTTCACATATAGCCGACTATCACTTTTTCACGCGACACGGCTCATTTGTAAAGTACTGTGTGTAAACAGTCATTCGGTGAAAGATAAGTCAAATATGGAACATGAACAAATTTAATATAAAGAATAAGCGATTAGTGAACTTAAAAAAAAAACTTAAAAGGACTTATCAATTACTATAAGCCACAAAACGAACAAAAAATCTCATTTTTTCTGGCATTGGATAAATAACAATTATGATGGACCAATTGCGACTGGACGGGTTGTTAACAATGATGTTGACGTTTTACGTGGTGGTGATGTTGTTCTGTTCTGCTTGTGGACAAGATTTAGCGGTTGAACATGACTTTTTGAAGGCTGCTCGGCGTATGCCACAGTTTACAGATTCCGAGACGAGAAAGGGATTGAAGCCACAGATTTCCACATTGTTGGAGGCGTCCCATAGTGACGTCATTAAGCGGGCAGAACAACTGCTCCAAGATGGACTTACAAACTCAACGGTAGATCCACGGTTTGACGTATCAAGTATTTGTCTGAATCATACAGCAATATTTCTGTCAGCTCTTGTAGGGAGAGAAACGTGGGCATTAAGGAGTAAGTAAAATAATGCTATTGATGTCGCTAGTTCTAACTTCATATCACGACGTTTCCATCACGTGAACAAGTCCGTGAAATGAAGACCCCTATACCCCACTTTATATAGAGAAAAATGGGGGTTTACGGGAATATATATTATTTTTCTTATTTTTACCCAAAGACATAGGCTGTGGGTACTCGTTAGAACCGCCTCAATGAGGCGGTTCTAACGAGCACCCATACCTATGTTTTGGGCATTTATAAGAAAAAAATCACGGATTTTGATCAGAAAAGTAGCCATTTTGGAGATGTGAAAAAATGCCCAATGTCACACGGGTGTGTTATCGTAATGACACGTTCAGTTTTCTATAGTGAAAAGTAGGATTAACAAGACACATGAATAGAATATGTTTTGTTTTGTTTTTTTTTTTCTCTCAGAATTCATTTGGAAAACACGCCTATACAAATACATTGTAACCTTTATCGCCGAAAAAAGAAAATTTTAAGATTAAAAATTGTGATATTTTTCTTATTTCTGCTTAAAATATAGATTGTGGGTACTCGTTAGAACCGCCTTATCGAGGCGGTTCTAACGAGTACCCGCAATCTATATTTCAGAGCAGAAATAAGAAAAATAAGGTTGACCCCTGCAAACCCGAGTTTAACTACATAAAAGTGGGGTTCGAGGGGGTCAAAATTGTAGAGGCGTGTTTTCGTGATGTACTCCAAATTCAGAGCGGCGGTACACAGAACCGCATCGATGAGGCGGTTCTAATGGGTACCCACGTTCTATATTATGACAATACGTGTAATAAGACATATATCACGACAATATTTATAGACATAGAGTCAAGAAAAATAGCACCATTCTGCATAGGCATGTTACTCATAAACCGTAACAAAAAATCTGCTTCGCCGAACAATGCTCACTATCAACCTAGCGTTTTTTAAAAATACCTAACAAGTTCATAAAAAAAACTTTCTGTGGGATAAGTTCTACTAAAATATATTTTATTGTATATGCGGACCTCATAACATGATAGTTTTGTCTATCGCACTTCATTATTTAGAGTCTGAATCCCCACATTACGATATCTCACCCGTGCGACATAGTGCATAATTCTCAACTCCAAAATGGCTACTTTTCTGATGAAAATTCCCTAATATTTTTTTCTTAAAAATACTGCAAATATAGGCCATGGGTGCTCGTTAGAACCGCCTCATTGAGGCGGTTCTAACGAGCATCCACAACCTACGTATTGTGTTAAAAATAAGAAAAATAATGTATACCCCCATAAACCCCCTTTTCTCTATATAAAGTTGGGTATAGGGGGGGGGGGGTCTTCGTTTCACGGACAAGTTCACGTGATGAATAAGGTAAATGTGCTATATGCGTAAAGGTTAAAATCTAGGAGAGCCAGTTCAATTGAACTTTAACGCGTATGTCTACAAAGCTTTTCAATAGTCCTGTGTAAATAACAGCGCGTCGCAAGAAACCGTTCTTCAGACGCACATGCGCAGAACAGTTAATATTTGTCATTTCTGCTTGAGGACATGTGCTGTGGGTACTTGTAAAAACTGCCTCAGTGAGGTGGTTCTAACATGCACCATTACGAAAACACGCCTATACAAATACATTGTAGATTTTACCACCGAAAAATGAAAATTTTCAGGTGAAAAATTGTTATATTTTTCTTATTTCTGCTCGAAATATAGATTATGGGTACTTGTTAGAACCGCCTCATCGAGGTGGTTCTAACGAATACTCACAATCTTTATTTCAGAGCACAAATAAGGAAAATAAGGTTTAGCCCTGTAAACCCCAGTTTTACTATATAAAAGTAGGGTTCAAGGGGGTTAACCTAATACAGGCGTGTTTTCGTGATGCGCTGAAAACGGAAACCCCTACCTTTGAAATAACACTGTAGATCCCGGTCATATTACATCTGATCAGGATCTGCACTGTTTATTATTGCATGAAACGTTAAATCACATGATGTAGCAAATCCGTGTAATGAGCCCCCTGTAAACCTGACTTCATATAGAGAAAACTTGGTTTAATAGGGGAACACATTATTTGTCAGTTCTGCTTGAGGACATGTGTTGTGGGTACTGGTTAGAACCACCTCAGTGAGGTGGTTCTAACGAGCACCCTCAAACTAGGTTTTGAGTAGAAATAAGAAAAATATCACAAATTTTCATATGAAAAAAGTCCGTTTTTGACATATGAAAAATATGAACCTGCCTTACGGATGTGCTTTCGTAATGAAATATTTTGTATGGTTGATAGTCAGAAATGGGAGTGGTAAAATTAATTTATTGGACAGGATACAACACGAAATTAAACACGTCTATAATTTCAACCCCTTGAATCGCTCTTTTATATAGCAAAACTTGGGTATACCTTATTTTTCGTATTTCTTCTCTAAAATATAGAGTGTGGATACTTGTTAGATCCGCCTATCGAGGCGGTTCTAACGTGTACCCACAGTCTATATTTTAGAGCAGAAATAAGAAAAATGCAAGTATAACAATTTTTCATCTTAAAAATTCCGTTTTATTTGCGGTAAAGTTTACAATGTATGTGTGCATGCATGTTTCCGTAATGAGGGTTTAAAGCAAGATTAGAAAATTTTATATAGTTTATCTCAATAGTGGCATTTCATGCTATATGATGCCAAAATAATTATCATACGACTAATGCTAACAATCATGGCTCTACGAAAGACATTCGTCGACCCAGCCCATACGGGCTTCACTACGAAAACACGCCTATACAAATGCATAGTAAATTATATCGGCAAAAAAAAAAAAAAAAAAAAAAAAACACGAAAATTTTAAGATGAAAAATCGTGATCGTTTTTCTTAATATAGATTTTGGGTAACGTTAGAATCGCCATATCAAGGCGGTTCTAACGAGTACCCACAATCTATATTTTAGAGCAGAAATAAGAAAATAAGGTATACCCCTGTAAACCCCAGTTTTACTATATAAAAGTCGAGGGGTCAACACTTATATAGTCGTGTTTTCGTGATGTGGAGAAACAGATTGAGCTGCACGATGCTTCCACACAGGGCTAACCGACCGCACACATGAGCATGCAGTGGTAAACCGCTTAGTCTAATCCTGTCGATGCAAAATGGTGGGAGACGGACTGTCCATGCATATAAACCATTTTCGGCATATAAACCATTTTGGTTTTATTGGGCTTGAGATGTCATTTTATCTCCATGTCGGGTAAAGTCCCACAAAACAGGACGCAGTGTCTCCAAAATGATATACATAGTGTTGACGGGGACGTTAAATTTAAACCAAATCAAACAAACAAACACTATCTGAGATGAACTGGAAGGAATAAAGCTGTAGATGTTGGATTCGAAAACATATGACGCATTATAGACAGAAAATGGATGCTGCACAAAGCAATATTGGAGTTTATAAACTGCCCTTTAGCTGACTTGAGCATAACCCCATTCTTACAACATGAAAGCCGTAACAAAGGAAAGAAGCATAGCCTGAAAAAATCCCCGCAGGGACTTTCTCGAGTGAGAGTCCAGTGCTCTAACCGCTGAGCCAAAGAGTCGACTCCCTGACGCAGTTGTCAGAGAGTGGTTATAAACCTAGAAGCAGCAAGGTAGATAATGGAAGGGAGGTAACATCCATTTTCTAACTAGGATATTAAAATGGGCTCAATGTTTTAGAGGAAACAAAAAAAAAAAAAACAACAACATATTAACTGCAATATACTAGAAATGAACGAAAACAGCGGAATCACAGTTAAGATGTGTGAGCGAGATACTTGAAATTGCTCTTGAAGATGCAGCGGCATTCAAAGCATTTATCTTTCAGGGATGGAAGGATATCATCATGCTTAAGACCCCTGCCCGAGTCTTTGCGTACTCGATCGCAAACACTTAAGTGTGTGGGTTGATCAACATTGTCTTCAAGCGGCGGCGATACACTGTACAATTACGATTAAAATGTTTAGTACAAAAACTAGACGATACATGTCTACTTTTGCATCACATGCCAAACACTAAAATTACCCTTGTCAAGTAGCAGATAAGCAGGCCGAACGTTGTTTATGCTGTGAGCAAACATAGTCGCCTTATAATGGCGTCTTGGAGAACATTGTCCAAAGGCTGAGATCAACCGGACAATCTGACAAGAGCCTTTTCTGATCGACAGCCAGCACAAAACAGCGGGCCAACATCGGTCCGACAGCAATACGACATTGATACGTCTTATCACTGTCGGACCTGACGTTGGCCCGAAAGGTTAATGCACTCCAGTATATTATTCCATTACGATAACACACCCGTGCGACATAGTGCATTCTTTCATATCTCCAAAATGGCTACTTTTTCTATGAAAATTTGTTTTATTTTTTCTTATTTGTACTTCAAACATAGGTTGTGGGTGCTTGTTCGAACCGCCTCATTGAGGCGGTTCCAACGAGTACCCACAACCTATGTCTAGGAGCAGAAATTAGCAATATAATGTAGACCCATGTAAACCCCAGTTTTCTCTATACAAATTGGGGTTAAGGGGATGTTCATTTCACGGACTTGTTCACGTGATGGAAAGGCAAATGTCCGGTCCTACAAACTCTGCGACATCACTGATCGGAAACCAAAACCAAAAAAAAAAAAAAAAATAAAAAACATCAATGATCGGACAAATGTTCAGTGCACTAAAATTTATTTCTAGGACACACAACAATGCACACATCTGATTATCTAGTCCCATAAACAAACAGGTGCTCTGACATCACAAGGAGGATGAAAGTTCAAAGAACTCCAGATTATTTCTAGGACAAACGAAAATGTACTTTTCAGACCATAGCTCTGTGTCGCTACATATTGGATAAAGGTTCAATACTGTTACATGTCGGTTTACGGCGTCCCGCAAACCCCCATGCTGACAAGACAACCGAGCGTGATCTCCGACAGGTGTACGGGCAGATGTGGGTTAAGGCACAAGAAATATATCAAATGAATGACATTAATTATTTACAGTATCTATATACAACAATACTAACACAAAACATCACATTCATTTGCTAGTGTAGCCCACTCACGACGTCCGCTCCGAAAGGCAAAACGATGTTCTGTGCTCGGAACGGGGTGACGTGAGTGTCTACAGAAGCAAATAATAAACACAACAACCAAAATAAGAAAAAGAAACATAAAACGCGACTGGCTAGATTAAACGTTCACTTAGGGTGAACCACTTAGCGCGCACTGCTGAAAACTAGTTTGTCGACCTGAAGACTAGTTTGTCGACCTTATTGTCGACCACAAGTTGATTTATATTATTTACGATTCGTATTCACATGAACTTGAAGTCCCGGTAACTTCTTCGTTAAATTGATCTAGGCGGTTTTCTAGAACCTGTTTATATTGGTCTCGACGGTCTGTTATTGGGTCTGTCCGCCCTTGCTGGACACTGAACCGACAGCGTCGTACCAGTACCTGCTCCTATGTGGCAGGGAGCAGCAGGTCACCACACATTGTTGTGCCTTTCAATATACTTTCATTGTTCCGCCACGATGTTGTGTTCAATCGTTAGAACTTGACCTGCTGCTGAATAGTGTTCGTTTTCAGGGTTTTTATATCTATGAATACTTGCGGAAAATCATGCATACTCATATTAGCTCGCTAAAATCGTGGCGAGGTGAAGATACCGTCCACAATCACAGCCAGATAGCAAAAATCGAGTAGATAATGGATTTGCGTTCAAACAGTATTTCCTATAGGAAAAAATGATGAAACGTCCCTACAAATCAAAAAACACTCACAAGATCGTGGCCGGAATGAAAATTATATATGGCACAATTTGGCGGTTGTCGACTTTTAGGCAAATTTTATAGAAATCCGCCTTATAGCGGCCAACTGTATGGTAAAAAATCTCCACAAACCACTCAAGCATACATCGTATGATATGTGCATGACTTGTGCATGGAGCAGCACATTTTGCCTACCGTATTTCACCCAAAATATTTCACTCGCACCGCCTTGCCATATACCTACTAAAATAATTTAGATGTGCATAAGCACCAGAGAGGTTTCCTATTCCATCTCGTAACACATGCACTCCCATGTATGTCTAGGACACACAGAAATGCTTCAAGCATACGTCTTCTCTGTGTCATCAAAGGTCAGATAACGCCATTTTATTTCGTTGCGCAGCTCGAAAATATTCTGCTCTGTCCTAAGATGTCACGTCTGATAATGTATTCGGCAATCCACTAGTGGATTAAATATCCAATTACTTAGTTAGATGCACTCCGTAACGTTACACATACGACATCTTTAACGACATCGCGTTTACTACTACTACTACTAATAATAGTTCGTCTGTCATTACTGACAATGACCAATCGTAATCATATTTGAGAAATGTTACTATTTGTGTGTTCTAAGATGGCTGATGAGACTGATTCTTCTGTTGCAAATAGCTCAACAGAGGCTAGAGGAAGACAGCTCTGTTGGTGATGCCATAGCTCTGGCTTTGCGCTGTGCACGTTTCTGCTCAGCGTCACTGATTCGTTTTGCCTCATATTCATTGGCGACCCTATGGATGAGACCACGCCTCTTTGCTCTGTCCTGTGCAATTTGTTCGCACGACTCTGTTAGAATGTTAAAGTCCCTGAGGGAGGCTTTGAGGGTGTCCTTGTAGCGCTTCTTCTGACCGCCTTGGGAGCGTTTGTCCATTTCTAGTTCTCCATAAATAATTTTCTTTGGCAAACGTTCCTCAGGCATTCTGGTAGCATGGCCTGTCCATCTTAACTGTGCTAATTTCAGAAGAGTATGTACACTTTGCATCCCTGCCCTGTTCAGGACTTCCGTGTTTGGAATCCTGTCTTGCCACTTAATCTTCAGAGTTTTATAAGACAGCTAGTGTGGCAATGATTCAGTCTTTTCGTTTACTAATAGCGTTATATTGACATTTTTGTAAAACAACCGTGAATTAGATACTTTTTAAATGTCATATGATAAATATGATAAATGGCATCTTACATTCGTGCTCATGTATTATTGAATTTATTAAACTCGTTGAGGATAAGGCATATAATGCTCGGCGAAGCCTCGCATCTTTTATCCTCAACTCGTTTAATAAATGTAATCGTCTATTTATTCTGCATATTATATCATCTAGCAACAACAGTATTTCGCAATGTTATTGCTGCACCAAGGAGTTCATTCGCCTTTGTTACTGGTTCAAGAGCACTCTTAATTGAAAAGCAAACTTTGTCAATATGCGAAATTGCATAAAGGTGTTTATTTAATTTTAAATTTGAAAAGTGGGCCACATATACAGAGACTATGCAAATAGTATATTTGGTAGGACATTTTATGTAAAAGCGGGAAATGCTGAATGTCCCCCTAAGGACAGACACCAAGCAGCCCGATTGTCTGTCGCTTATTACATTTTTTTTTGTTGTTGTTATGCTGAACAGCGGATAATATTGTTTCAATGTACAAAAATGGAGGAAACAATCATTGAAACAAAAGCAAAGGCACGTGTAAGAGGGAAAATACTAAAACGTTAGGAAATTTATTTCCCTTTTGATTGTTTAAAATCCATCGAGCATGCAAACTATCCTTTTCAAAGAGAGAGAGAGAGAGAGAGAGAGAGAGAGAGAGAGAGAGATATGGAGAGAGAGAGAGAGAGAGAGAGAGAGAGAGAGAGAGAGAGAGAGAGAGCCTATATGCTGAAAATGTGTACATAAGAATCGTCTAGATTAACACCCCCACGAGTTTCAATGTATTCTTATATATTAGCATTGTATGTTGAACTTGAGATTTGTCAGCCTCGACAGCGCAGTGGTTAACGCGTTCGACTTATGATCCAGGGATTGTGCGTTCGAATCCGGGCACCGGTATCGAGGTCTGTCCTTGGGCAAACACGTATTTACACTGCCCCACTCCCCACAGGTAAATGGGTAGCAATCGTGTAAAAGTCTCTCTCGCGCGCGTGAAAACACCCGAAATGCGTGTTCGGGAGCGATTCAATAAGCGTGAAGCTTTTCTCGCAATCGAACTAAAATAAATTAGTATAAACCAATTTGAGATTTAACAGTCCAGTCAACACTATTTGGTCATTTTGGAGGCGTTGCTTCCAATTTTGTGGGACTTTTATCCGACATTGAGATGAATTGGCATCTCAGTCCCTGCCGCCTAATGAAACCAATAGGGTTTATATGCATGGACTCGCTCCACTTTGCCTGGGCCGGCGGTTTACCAGTACTTGTGTGCGGTCGGTTTCAGCTCTGCGTGGACGCATCATGCAGACAATCTATTTCTTCAAGCCCCGAGGGGCGGGGGTCACTACATATTTTAATGGAAAATGATGCACGCTTCCTTTTTTCTGATTCAAACGTAGATTGTTGATACTCATTAGAACCGCCGAGTACCAGCAATCTACGTCTGGAGCAGATATAGGAAAAATACTGTTTACCCCCATAAACCCCAATTCTCCCTATATAAAGTGGGGTTTAGTGGGATGTTCATTCCACGGACTTGTTCACGTGATCCCATCCAGTATACAAATCTATTCATTTCATCTGAATTCTGTCTAGACCTATGGGCTGCCCGAGGACCAAGGCGAGTCCCCATGGGCTGATATGGATAGAACCCGCGTTGCCGGCAAGCGAATATAAGACCAGGGGTCCTGGCCGCGGTCCGAGGACTGTCCGATATTCTGGTTTACCGGCGCTGATAGCTCAGTGAGAGAGCGTCCGCTTCGGGGTCGCGGGTTCGATCCCCGGCCGCTGACGCTCCCGTTATCATGGGTAGTCCTAGGAAGAATAATGAAGGTAAGTTTTGTTTGTTTGAATTGAGATTTTCGTCCCCGTCAACACTCTTTCGGTCAATTTGGAGACGTTTCAGTTTTTGGGACTTTTACCCGACGTTGAGATTGAATGAACTCTCAAGACGTGCTGCCTAATGACACCAATAGGGGTTGAGTGCATAGCTGACCCAGCTGGAACCACTTTGTTAATGGATACTTTGTTGCAATAAAACCTTATGTTAGTTGTTATATGCCACGTAAAATACAACATGTTTATCTGTAATCTTCATAGGTGGGTCCTACATATACTTAGTCAAAAAAGTAACTATACCAATTTTCGGGTGAAACTCACTAGATATCTGGCAGCTATTGAGCTACATTTGGCTGTAGACATTTAAATCGGACGTTTAGCTAGAGAATGCTCAAACTTGCATTTGCCCATACCTTTCTGCTCCAAAGTTGTCTTGCAATATGTGCCTAGAAAGATTTTGGTAGAAAAATGGACATTGCGCAAGCGCAGAAAGCTCTTTTTGTCTAAGATGGAAGGCAATATTCTCTGAACATCGGATAACACTTTACTTTTACAATATCTCATGATCTCGCATTATAAGTGGTTTTTCTCCGGGTACTCCGGTTTTCGCCCACCTCTGATTAACGATCGGCTCGATATGAGTGAAATAATCTTGAAAGGGCCGTAAAACCCAAACCAAAAAAAAAAAAAAAATCTCGCATTATAAGCGAGATTTTAATTTGTGAAATTCTCAAATTTTCTCCCTTGCAATTAAAAATATAGCAATTTTCGAACTGCTGTAATTTTGTTCCTGTCAATCAACTTTTGCCAGTTTTTTTTGTTTTTTTTTTTTTTCAAAAAACGTTTTGTGTCCACCATTGCTTTTCATCATGATGGTAAAAAATACAGAAAATTCATGTAGCATGTAGCACTATCGATTTCGATTTTCTATGGAGTTCCCATTGAAAGCAGCATTTGCACACAGCTTCTAAGAATTGGAGGTCAATATGTGATGTCCTGTTTCTTGAACATGTAGCTGATGCAACTAAAGATCCAAATCTTTTGTGAATAGACGCAAATGGTATCTAAAGAAATATCACATGTATCATGTTTTAGAAATGTAGGGTACAGGGAAATTTTGTGATGTTAAATCATAGCATGTTTTAATGATTTTATCTGCGAAAATGACACAGTGACCCCTTGGGTGTTTAAAGCAATAGTCTGCGATGATGTGTTTACGAAAACAAAAACGAATGGTGCTTTTGCACGGAAAAATGAATCTTCTTATCAAAACATAACAAACTTTGTGTAGTTTTTATCTGTAGTAGCTATAGTAACAGAAGCAAATTTAAGTATAGGAACTTTTTTGACTGAGTATATATACCTTTATATGTTTCATTTTAGGCATGCACGGTGCTTTGGGAGAGGGAAATTCTGGTAATAGTCTTCGGGTTGGGTGACTTGTTCTGGCTGGGAATGACTACCCTGCCCATGTATGGATGGATTATATTTTTGCACTCGCATGGGTGCTGCTTTGGCAGATTTCCGACATGGGCAGGTTGGTTGAGCTCTTGGGTGAGGTGTTCTTTTGTCCCCCCCCCCCCCCCCCACCTGCACCGATCCATTTTCCGCGAAGCAAGTCATTTCAGTGCCTAAATTGGGCTAGGCGTGTGGGTTCAATTATGTCTCCCTGTGGGGTTTGGTCGGCCTGCTTTGTGATGGGGGTTTTGTTTATGTGGTGCCTTTGCTAGCATTAGAGGTGGGGTCTGTCCGGGGATGGATGGGTGTTTTTGTATTATTATTATTATTATTTGGTGGGTCACCTTACAACTGTTCGCTGTCTGGAAAGTGGGGGTTGGTTGTTGGTTTTTTCTTCTTATTCTTCATAAAACGGTTAGATGTAAAGTTGGAACTAAAGGAATGTATGTGGGGTCTCGAGTGCGTGACTGACACCCATGGCAGTATTTTTGCATGTTAGGCAAACAGTGGTGGCCCTGATGAGTCGCCACATTGTGTTGCGACTGGTCGTAGTTAGCACTGTTTTCCTGTCCGTATTCCAGTGGGGCATGCTGTACTTAACTTATGAATTACTTAAGGAAATGTCTACGTTAAAAAGGCTATTGCCAGATAACTGGCATTAGGGAATTTACGTTAAAATCGCTATTCAGAATCAGAATTGTTACTGGTGACACGTCGAATGACATTCATACACCAGGACCTGTGATGTGGGAAGTTAGTCCCGCGCTCTAATCAAATAGGTAAATTTAGCTATACAATCATCAGCACTTTCAGCTGTCGAAATAATCGAATCGGGAAGGGCATTCCAATCTCTAATGGTTCTGTGGAAGAACAACTCTTTATAAATGTCAGTTCTTGCAGTAAAGGTCTGAAACGCCAACGAATGGTGATTGCTACAGTGTCTTGCTGGGGAACAAGGCCATCTGTTGGAATGCTGGCAGCACCCTTTAGACCTTTGTATAAAAGGATGAGCCTACTGTCTTTTCTCCATTTCTTGAGAGACTCACATTTTAATTTCCCAAGCATTCCAGCCATGCTCCCAGTTTCAAAGCAGTAATTGCCTTTTACAATTCTAGCAGCTCTATTCTGAGCTTTCTCAATTTCTTCGTTAAGGACCACTCCACTAGGGTCCCAGATACAACTACTATATTCCAAGATTGGGCGAACAAGACCTTTAAATGCTGGCTCTTTTACATCCTGAGGGCACTGATGAAGATTTCGCCTCAGGAAACCAAGCGTTCGATTTGTCTTAGTACACATGTTGCTAATATGAGTATTCCATCTCAAGTTGTGTGTGATTGTCACTCCAAGGTATTTAATGGAGTCCATATTCTCGAGGACCGTTCCCTCTAAGGTGTAAGAAGCCTCAATTTTATTAGATCTCTTCCTAGTTATCTGCATAATATTGCATTTAACTGGCTGAAATCTCATGCCCCATTTTCGGGCCCAACATCCTAATCTATCTATGTCAGCCTAAAGTTTCAATGAGTCATCTGTATCTCTAATTTCCCGGTAACAAACACAGTCATCTGCGAACAGTCTTATTTCTGAGTCAATGTCAGTGGAAATATCATTGATGTACAGGGAGAACAAAAGAGGACCAAGAACTTGTGGGACTCCAAACAAACTGGAGCCCACTCTGAAGATTCACCATTAACAAGAATACACGCTGCTTTCTGTACTAAAGAAAGGAATCTCTCCATTTGAGGGTCCCCCCCCCCCAATTCCGTAACCACATAACTTAGATTTAAGTAGTTCATGAGTCAAAAGCCTTCTCGAAGTCCAGAATAAATGTGCCCACCTGTCCCCCTTTGTCCAAGAATTTTGCCCAGTCATTAATAACTGCGCTCAGCTGAGTTTCACAACTATGCTATTTCCTAAATGCATGTTGTCTGTCTGACAAAAGTTTATGTTCATCCAAGTGGGCCATGATGTTTGAGCAGACTAGATATTCAAGCAATTTACACAGAACACAAGTCAGAGACACGGGGCGATAATTACGGGCAAGAACCCTATCTCCTTTTTTGAAGAGTGGACAGATGTTTGCTAAGAGCCATTCTTTGGGGATTTCACTCGTATCAAGAGATTGTTGAAACAAGTGTGCAAACACTGGACCTAACCCAGTTGCTAGTTCCTTCAGGACTCTAGGATGAAGCTCATCAGGTCCTGTGGCCTTACTGGGGTTTAAGCCTTGAAGTAACTTAATCACTCCTGCAGCTGACACAACAATATTATTCATGAATGGGGCCGATCTTCCAGTCAATCGAACCTCCATGAACTCGGTTTTATTAAACGCATCATTGAATTTACAAACTAGCTATTGCCAGTTGGCTTACGCCAGTTGGCTTACATAATTATTTCATTCCGATTATTATTTTTCTTATTTCTGCTCGAAAACATAGATTGTGGGTACTCGTTAGTTTCTAGAATCTATGTTTGGAGCAGATATATGAAAAATGTTTGGTAGCATATATATTATGGATATATGCCCCCCCCCCCCCCTGTCAGAAACAACCACAATTTACCAAATGTGCATACTCATTCATGTCTTTAGTTTATTTTATTTCCGGTGTTTCATAATGACAATAAGATATGATATTGTCGTAAGATATTTTTGCTATAACCGGTTAACTGACAATAGCAATTTTAACGTAAAACCGCCAGTTAACTGTCAATAGACACTTCGTTTTTTAATTCTTTTCAAGCAGTGGGTACTCGTTAGAACCGCCTCGATACGGCGCTTCTAACGGGTAACCACAGTTTATATTTTGAGCAGAAATACGAGGAAATATATCATAATTTTTCATCTTCACATGTTCGTGTTTTTTTTTTTTTCGGTAAAGTTTACAATGTATTTGTACAGGCGTGCTTTCAAAATGCACTGTCCAATAATGCCGGGCTTCTCCAGACTTTCGGATGTGTCTTTAAACCAAGGTCTCGTCTCCGTATGACCTTAGATGTTGGTGGGACGTTAAACTCAAACACTCACTCGCTCACTGTCCAATATGTAAGTCGGATTTACAGTACAGTCAAACCTGTCATACTGACCACCTGTATAAAGCAAGCAACGTGTCTTAAGCAAGCATGCATTTAGTTTCCGAAAAAGGCAAATGCATTTATATTCACCTGTATTAAGCAAGCACCTGTCTTAAGCAATCACATTTTGATCATCCCTTAGGTGCTTGCTTAACACAGGTTGGACTGTACCGGCGTATTCATTATACGAACTTGTTCACATGAAGATGTTGAATTATTGTTTTAGTGATCGATGCTATCGGCAAGCCACCCAGTGGACTTATGAATTACAAGATAATGTGGCTCGGTGAATATGACGAATGT
This sequence comes from Lucinisca nassula, assembly GCA_963580285.1. Taxonomy (NCBI): domain Eukaryota; kingdom Metazoa; phylum Mollusca; class Bivalvia; order Lucinida; family Lucinidae; genus Lucinisca; species Lucinisca nassula. The sequence goes on from OY757010.1 coordinate 15,568,422, forward strand.
GTTACAACAGAAGCAACCGTAAACACATCAGGCGTGATCACCTCTCCCTACAAGGGGCGCTACTGTAAAGCTGCCTTCAAGTTGGCCGACGGTCAGGTAATTCTAGAACAAATTAGTCATTGTCCTGCTGAATAACTTAATTGTTTCACACCCATTCTGACCATGAACCGGTCGTATAACTCAAGTTGATACTGTAGATCTTCCCTATGTTCCTTTATCGTAGCGTCAGATAAGGAATGGTAACTTTTTCTTGCACAACTGATAATGAAATCCGGGACAGGGATAAAAATCGAATATTCTCACCTGCCTGACTTATGCATGTTGAAAACGACCGCATATGCACCGTCGTTAACGTTGACGCCACAGCACGTTACGTGACGTAACTAATGGTCATCACAATATGGCGGTCGTCGGCAACTGAGATGACTCAATTATTAAAAATCCACACTCAGAAACGAAAGGTGTGCAAGAAAAAGAATCTAACATGAGTGTAAATGGTGGATAGAAAAATCGGTCCCTCGGGGTCACAATCGGGCATCACTCGGCAAGCCAAGTGATGCCGGACTGTGACCCTCGGGACGGATTGTTCTATCCACACCTCACACCCATATAAGATTATAAGAATCTCACATGGGCGTGAGGTGTGGATGAAAAATCCGTCCCAAGGTTTCTGTCCGGCATCGCGAGGCTTGCCGAGTGATGCCGGATAGTGATCCCGAGGGAACGATTTTCCTATCCATCCCTCACACCCATGTCGGAATCTTTTTCTTGCACACCTTCCATTATTCAGCGTGGATTTTCAATACCTCAGTCACTTCCGCTGCCGACGTCCGAAATATTGTGATGGCACTACAGTGACGTTTAATGACGCCACGTTGCGTGCTGTGACGTCAAACTTTACGACGGCGCATATGAGGTCGTATTCAACATGTGTAAATCAAATATATGTGCATTTATCAAACACGCGAGAATATTCGATTCTGGGTAAGACCACCAGGGTAAGAGCAGAATTTCAACCCAAAGCTAAAACTATAGATTTCCTTATCTTTTGTGCAAGAATATTCTTGAACACGAGACAAGAAAATCCGTGGTTTTGGCTTGGGATAACAATTTTGTTCTTACCCTGGTGTTCTTACCGAGCGACAGGGTAAAAATCGAATATTTTTACGTGGTTGATATGCACTGGTTGAATACGACCTCGATATGCGCCGTCGTTAATGTTGACTTCATACGTAGTATGACCCATCTTCTTTCTTATGAATGTTTTCATTGCTCTTAAAAAGGAACTCATTTTTGATTTTTATTCACAGCACGTCACTAACAATCACAATACGGCAGACGGCGGCTATCGACGAGACTGCTTTAATTGATTAAAACTCCACGCTGCGAAAGAAATTATGCAAGAAAACGAATCAAACATGGATGTGAGGGTGGATAGAAAATCCATCCCTCGGAATCAAAGTCCGGCATCTCTCGGCTTCCGGCATTACGCGGAAAGCCTCGTGATGCCGGACTGTGAACTTTCCTATCATGTAAGATTCTTATATTCTTTCTTTTTCCCCGTTAAGCATATGTTGTGGTTACTTGAGGCAATCCTAACAAATATCCATGTGTTTCTTACATGTATTTCAAACACGAATCGCCCCTCTCATTGGGGCTTTGAGAAGTAATATGGTTGTAATATTAATTCTTAACTGGGTGTGAGGGATAGGTGGAACAATCCGTCCCAAGGGTCACTGTCCGGCATCACGAGGCTTGCCGTATAGGATTCTTTTTCTTGCATACGTTCTATTTCTCAGCGCGGATTTTATATGATGCAGTCACTTCGGTTACCGACGTCCGCCATTTTGTAATGAAACTACAGGGATGTTAAGTGACGTCACGTAACGTGCTGTCACGTCAACCTCAACAACGGCGCATATGAGGTCGTATTCAATCAGTGCATTTACGAGTATCCAACACGCGAGAATACAGGGGGTATTCATTTCATGGACTCGTTCACGTGATGGATGCATTTTTTTTTTTCATGTCTTAGGAAAAAGGTTATTTTCCTGACAAAAGTTTTGATGTAACAAAGGCTTGGAGCAAATACAAAATGATTACGGTACCCCAAGACATAGGTTGTGGGTGCTCGTTAGAACCGCCTCAATGAGACGGTTCTAACGAGTATCCATAGCCTATATAACTATTCAACAAAGGAAAAAAAACATCAGGGATTTTCATCAGAAAACGAAGCCTCTTTGGAGACGTGAAAAAAAACAAACTATGTCGCACGGTTGTGTTATCGTAATGACGAATATACCCACAACCTATGTCTAAAGTGTAATAAAAACAACAGTGCATAACCCTGTAAACCCCAGTTTTCTCTACATAAAGCGGGGTTTAGGTGGGTTTTGGATATTCATTGCACGATTTTTTTAACGTGATGCATCTTAGTTTTTCAAATAACAAACCTTGATATTTCGCATCTCTTCTATAACCTGATCATTGAGACTGCTTTAACGAGTATTCTTATTTTTATGGGCAGATTCAAATCAGTGTTGTTGATGACGCAATATATGGCATTTAGATGTTTAATTTATTTTTATATGTGTACATGTATTTTCTTCCCTTAAAATTATGAAGAATCGTAATTAATTTACCAGTTGTCATATATTTTCAGCCAAGCATGATGAACCCAACTGGTGAAGTTGATTTGACTATCGGTGTGTGCGTGCCAAACAGCTGTAATGAAGCAGATACTCTTCATTTGATAAATACACGTAAGTCTGAGGACAAAACGATAAATTTGAACCCCTAAAATCCCAGTTTTATTTAGTAAAACTGGGGTTTACAGAGGTATACATTGTTTTTTATTTCTGCTCAAAAACATAAACCTACATGTACTCGTTTGAACCGCCGAGGTGGGTCTAACGAGTTTCCACACACTATCGTTTGAAATATCCGAATTTTTCCTTTTTGGGGGTATTTTTGTTTCATTATATTTGGACAGGATTGTTTTCGTAATGTTTTCAAAACTAACAACGTCGTTAGTTAACTAATCGTTAAAACGTTGATCATTTCATCACAAAACACGCCTATATAATTTTGACCCCCTTGAACCCCACTTTTATATAGTAAAACTGGGGTTTCCGGGGGTATACCTTATTTTTCTTTTTTCTGCTCTAAAATATAGATTGTGGGTACTCGTTAGAACCGCCTCGAAGAGGCGGTTCTAACGAATGCCCACAATCTATATTTTGAGCATTAATAAGAAAAAATCACAATTTTTCATTATAAAAATTTCATTTTTTCGGCGATAAAGGTGGCAATGCATTTGTATAGGCGTGTTTGCGTAATGTAATATGGCATTGTCAGCAAAATACCAAACGTTTAGATATTGTACTTGCTGGAACATAACAAAAGTACCACATTACGAAACATGCCTATACAAATATATTGTTACCTTTATTGGCGAAAAAATGACAATTTTAAGATGAACGATATGTTTCTTATTTCTGCTCAAAACATAGATTGTCGGTACACGTTAGAACCGCCTCATCGAGGCGGTTCTAACGAGTACCCACAATCTATGTTTTAAAGCAGAAATAAGAAAAATATACACACCCCTGTAAACCCCAGTTTTACTATGTAAAAGTGGGATTCGAGGGGGTCAGAATTATAAAGGCGTGTTTTCGTGATGACTTGCGAGATCGTTAACGAGACGTTGATCAACTTGACCCAGATCCAAGTTTCAGGGCCACGCATGTACAATTGGTCGTTCGGTTCAGCAAGTACTTTGATTTATTTTCGAGGTAAATAGTTCGAACCGACGGCAAAGAGGAGAAAGGATATAACAATTTTACAAGTCAGAAAAACATTGCCTTTTGCTTAAGCCATTACGAAAACACGCCTATACAAATGCATTGTAAACTTTACCGCCGAAAAACGAAACATTTAAGATGAAAAATTTTGATTTTTTCTTATTTCTGCTCTAAAATATGGATTGTGGGTACTCGTTAGATCGAGGAGGCTCTAACGAGTACCCACAATCTATATGTTAGAGCAGAAATAAGAAAATAAGGTTTACCCCTGTAAACCCCAGTTTTTATAATTAACAGTGGGTTCAAGGGGGTCAAAATTATATAGGCGTGTTTTCGTGATGAGAAGTTGGAAGCGCTTGCTACAGAAACTCAGGGTTAAATTGTATAAATTTAACTTTCCTGAGCCGCTAATTTATATCTCATAGTTTTGGCCAAGTGGGTAAGAGTTTGTTTGTTTATCTGATTTGAAGTTTAACGTCCCCGTCAACACTGTAAAGGTCATTTTGGAGACGTTGCTTCCAATTTTGTGGGACTTTTATACCGACATTGAGATGAAATGACATCTAAACCCCTGCCGCCCAATGAAACCATAAGGGTTTATAAGCATGGACGGGCCGACTCGCACCGCATTTGATGTCACTACAGCTGGTGTGTGGGAATGTGTGAGTAGGGTAAAAGGGGGGTACCAATCTAGTCCTCAGGACTAGATTCCACCCTCTGACGTCATATCCGGCGGCCATCTTGAATCACGTGACATCCGGTCGGCCATCTTGGATGACGTACATCCGGCCGCCATCTTGAACCGTCGTCAGGTCCTGTCGGCCATCTTGGATGACGTCATAACGCGCCACTTTTATCGCGGTCGAATTTTTTTTTTGGGGGGGGGGGGGGACGCGCCATTTTTTTTTCGCGCGCTTTCGTGTGCTATATTTACCAAGCACCTTCTAAGCGCAACTTCGGTCATTACCCCTTCGGATCCCCTGTCTGGGGTTTAAGCATTGGGTGTGGGGAGGGGGGGGGGGGGGCGGATGGGGAGGGGACCTTTTTTCGAGCCCTAGAGCGATACTGTATTAACTCCTATGACTACCGGATACGCTCTATAACCGTGTTTATTGTTTTAACACGCTTTTGCCGGTTATCGTCAATACTACCTCCTCACTGCCTCCTCACTACCTCCTCAATGCCTCCTCACTACCTCCTCACCGCCTCCTCATCGCTTCTTACTTCGGAAAACGAGTGTTCGGTACCTTATCGACCCTTTAAAACATCTTCAACAGTCATTCAACACGCATGCCCTGGTTACCCTCACTGCTTCCAGGTTACCGGCTTGCACTGGTAACCCTCACTGCCTCCTCACCGCCTCCTTACTTCCTCCTCGACGTCTCATCACTACCTCCTCATTACCTCCTCACTGCCCCTCATTACCTCCTCAACACCTCCTCACTACCTCCTCCACTGCCTCCTCACGGCCTCCTCACTACCTTCTCATCGCTTCTTACTACGGTGAATTAGTTTGGGCTTGTTCGACGTTGGCCTTATCGTCCCTTTAAAACATCTTCAACAGTCATTCAACACGCATGCTCTGGTTACCCTCACTGCCTCCACCGGCTTGCACTGGTAACCCTCATTGTCTCCTCACCGCCTCCTTACTTCCTCCTCACCGCCTCCTCACTACCTCCCCATTACCTCCTCACCGCCTCCTCACTACCTCCTCATTACCTCTTCACCGCCTCCTCATTACCTCCTCACCGCCTCCACACTACCTCCTCATTACCTCCTCACAGCCTCCTCATTACCTCCTCACTACCTCTCACTGCCTCCTCATCGCTTCTTACTACGGAGAACGAGTTTGGACATGTTCGGTGTTGCCCTTATGGACCCTTTAAAACATCTTCAACATTCATTCAACACGCATGTCCTGGTTACCCTCACTGCCTCCAGGTTACTGATCTAATGTTGTCATAACTTGTGTCCAATCCCTTTGTATGTTTATGCAATAAAATATGTTTAATCTACTGACTTGCACTGGTAACCCTCATTGCCTCCTCACCACCTCCTCATTACCACCTCAATGCCTCCTCACTACCTCCTCATTACCTCCTCACCATCTCCTCACTACCTCCTCAATGCCTCCTCACTACCTCCTCATCGCTTCTTACTATGGAGAACGAGTTTGGGCATGTTCGGTGTTGCCTTATCGTCTCTTTAAAACATTTTCAACAATCACTCATTATGCTAACGCTTGTTACCCTCACCTGTCCCCAGTTACCCCTCACTGCCTCCTCACTACCTCCTTACCGCCTCCTCACTAGCTCCTCACAGCCTCCTCACTACCTCCTCACAGCCTCCTCACTCACTCCTCAATTCCTCCTCATTACCTCATCGCTTCAAGGGCACTTTGGCGGACGCCATGGCTATATTTGTGCCTATTGTTTTAGCATGCTTGTTACAGTCACTGGCTCCCGGGTACCCTCACTACCTCCTCACTGCCTCCTCATCGCCTCCTCACAACTTTATTACCTCCTCTTCACTATCTCCTCTTACCGTCTTTAGTCAGTACCCCCGCATTCTTCTCTTCCCACATCTGGGTGTATGGAGGCTATGTGTGTGTGCTAGGTGGGAGCTCAATGTTTCGACCTAGTCATAATGGTTGAGAACAGTCTCGATCCGGTTTGGGCAGGATTAATCCGGATTTTTTTTTATACAATTAAATGTTATGTATCTTCCTCCTCCTCCTCATTTATGCGAAAATCTCCGAAGCGGCCACATCGAGTAGCATTTCAGGACAAATGAATATATTTTCTTTTTAACACAAAAATAACGAAAAAGTATCATATATGCTTGCCAAATTTGTTCCAAACAGTTCAAAAGGGGAGACAACATGCGTCGACACGTTAAAACCGTTCATGGGGACTTTAAAGATGATGACACGATAGATGATAGTGAGAGTCGAGAAACCTTAGAACTGGAAGAAGGCGACGATAAAAATGGTGGCGATGACACGAGTTTACAGGATTACACGGATGAGGAGGAAATGGAGGCGGAGGAGGAGGAGGAGGAGGAGGAGGAGGAGGAGGAGACAATAGAAGACATTAAAGAAGCAGATTCAGATGACGCTTGGCGTTTATTGATTGAGGAGGTGTATGAGCGTTGCCAGTCAGAGTTTAATGAAAGAGTCACCAAGTACATGCTGGACAAAGGGAAAGACCAAGAGGCAGCTAGGAAGAAAGTGTATGATATTATGTTACCCACGTACAGAAAAGTGCTGGCGAACGTTTTTGTCAACGAAATGTTGTGGTTTGAAGCCATGAAAAAAATCGTACTTGCCTTACTGTTAAAAATACGGTATCCGATTTGAAACTTTACGACGATTACGACACCGAGGAAGCTTGGAAATCTGCCGTCAACAAACGCAAATTTTTGTTTGACAAAATCTTAAAAGAATACGACCCGCCAGAAGTATCAGACACCAGGGATTATGATAGAAAATCCGAAAAACAAGGAAATATAGCGGAAAATAACAATTCACAGGAAGGTAGAGGAAGTGACAGATTAAAAGTCAACTTAGTGAGTCCATCGGAAGCGATCGCATTGAGAGCTTAGGATGAGTTATTACGCGAAGGCAGAAAACGTGGATTCGATGGTTTTACGCCGGAAGACACAGCTGTGATAGAAATGATGAAAAAACAAAGAAGCCGAACACCCTGGACAATTGTACAGAATGTGTAAAAAAAAAACCTGTGAACCTGGACTCGACATAAAATATGTCACTTTTTTATTGTCAAATATGTACATGTACTATGGTGTTTTTTTCCTATTTTTTGGAAAACCCAATAAAGAAAAAAAAGTAATGTTACGTCTTATTTGATATTTCTTTCCGATATCTGGTCAATATTCTATGTTCGTCCTTGCCTCCTTAATTTCTTCTTGAACAGTCATTTTGTGTTATTTTAACCTTTTAAAACATTTGTTATATGTGCAGTTGTTAGTATAAACATATTTTATTGCGTATTTCAAGCAAAGGGGTTGGGCCACAAGTTCTACCAACATTAGTTACGGCCCTCCCCCTACAGATGTTTACAACAATATGCATACATGTGGTAATGGCAAACGATTGAGCATTTAAGTACATGAAAAACAAAACAAAACAAAACAAAAAAAAAAAAAAACATGATGGCAAAATAATGTAAATTAGCAAAATAAGAAGGTATATAAAATAAAAGTATGAAGTGATGTCAGGCTGGCTGTGTGCGAGCAAGGCTTAATTACTAATGAATCTCTTTGTACCTTTAATAAATGCCTGTACAGCAGTAAAGAGAGTGATGTTATCTTCTAATGATAAATTATCGTCACCCACCAAAAGAACATGAAGATTTAATGGATGGAGATGTCTAGTAGATCGGAAGAGTGTAACTCTTTCATTAGAATATTTTGAACATATGAAAAAGTAGTGTTCAGCATCCTCAATGTCATTGGAGCAACTACAACAAGGATTGGGCAACAGGTGATTTGCGTAAAGATCAGAATTTAAGTTGCTGCAAAAGTTTCTAATTCTTGCATGTAAAACTGAAAGATAACGGTTGCCTACATTATAGTAAGATGGAACTTTTGGAGCGTTTTGCTGTTTTTTCAACTGGTATTTGAAACTTGCAAGAGACGAAGAGTTACGTAGATCGATACTTTGAGAATTCCACGATGCTATGGAAGACGGAATACATGATTTTCGTGAGATCTCAGTTCTACAGAAAGGGACTGTTATATCGTTTTGGTTTCTTAAAGCATAGGTATTAAGTTCTCTAACTGACGGTGGAATTAAGTCTGATATATAAGTAGGAACTAGGCCATTTACAGACTTATACATAAAGGTAAGTTTTTGCTGCCTGCGCCTTGCTGCCAATGTCACCCAGCCACATTCCCTATAGAGGTTTACAAGAGAAACAGATCTGGTCAAGCCTGTAACAATACGTGCGGCCTCATTTTGTATTTTTTGCAGAGAATTACAATCTTGAGCTGAACAACCATCCCATACAACACATGAGTATTCCATTACCGGCAATAAATAAGATAGATAAATTTGGTTCAATGCAAGACGGGTGAAAGAAAACTTGAGTTTTCTCATTATGCCGATAATTTTCGATGCGCTGCTGATAATATTATCAATGTGATTATGCCATTGCCCATTGTTACTGAAAGTTAAACCGAGGTGTTTGTGTTTCGATACAAATTTTATGGCAGTCCCATTAAGAAAAAGTTCAGGATGAGATCCAATTTGTCTTAAAGTGAAAAGAATAGCTTCAGTTTTAAGAGCGTTAAAATTGATAAGCCACTGTGAAGCCCAGCTTGCTAGAATCCGCAAATCGTGATTAATAATGCCTTCTATGTCATTAATAGAAGATGCAGAATAGTACAAAGAACTATCATCCGCAAATAATCTAGTCAAACTTAATAGGGAGTCAGATATGTCGTTCACATAAACTAAAAAGAGTAATGGACCAAGAACAGATCCTTGCGGTACTCCGGCATTTATCCTCCTTAAGCTTGATGAACAGTTTTTTATAGTTACTTTTTGTTTTCTATTATTCAAATAATCACTAATCCATTCCAGTAAATCTCCTTCTATGCCTAACTGTTTTAATTTAAATATAAGCCCTTTATGCCAAACTCTGTCAAATGCCTTGGATACATCTAAGAAAACCATGCATGAATACTGATTATTGTCAAAAGTTTGACAGACATGTTGATATATATCTATGAGTTGAAACGTTGTGGAGTGATTAGGTAAAAAACCAGACTGATATTTATAAAGTAAATCATTCTCGTGTAAGAAATTGTAAATATGTTTAAAAGCTATTCTTTCTTGGAGTTTTCCTATATTGCTTAAAAGAGATATAGGCCTAAAGTTAGAAGGATCAGAGTTATCTCCTTTTTTGGGTAACGGTATAACATTGGAGTATTTATAAATCTCAGCAAATTTGCCTTCTCTGAAAGATCTATTGAAAAGAATATTTAAGGGTATAGATATTTCAGCTGCTACCGCTTTAAGCATTTTATTGCTTATACCGTCTGGTCCCGTTGCCTTATTTGGATTCAGAATTCCGATAAGAGATGTAATTTCTTCAGGAGTGCATAATATAGTAGACAATCTATTTTGGCATTTATATTCAAGGGGTGGCAAAGCCGTATTTTCATCATTAATAGTAGATATAGAGGTAAAATACTTATTCAAAAGCTCTGCTTTTTCTTCAGATGAAAAGCAAAAGTCATTTTGGCCAGTAACAGAGAAAGAATTTAGAGGCGGAATTGTAGAAGAACTAGAATTACTCTTAACAAAGTGTCGTATAACCTTCCAAAATTTTTTTTTGTCATTTGTATGAAAGTCAGATAGAGAAAATTCCAAATTATTGTAGAATTGTTCTTTTGCATGCCGTTTCAGGTTATTGACTTTGTTTCGAAGCGCTTTATACTTTCTTAAGAGATTTGGACTGCCTGTTCGGTTAAATTTGCTTTTTAATCTATTTCTTTTTTTAGACATTCTTCTTATTTCTGAATCATACCATGGTTTGTCATCAGGTCTAATAAGGACATTTTTTGAAGGAATGCAAGAATTGACATATTCTAGAAAGATATTATTGAATTTAGCACAGGCTTCATCTAGTGTTCCCTCCCTTAGGCAGTCCCAGTCAAAGTTGGATAATTTTTGCCTTAATAATACAAAGTTTGCTTTTTTGTATAAGAAGATTAATCTATTAAAAGCACCCTCTGTATCATACTGAAAAGGTATAGAGATATAAGTTGCTCTGTGATCGCTTATATTATCTGGAACCTCTAAAACCCCAGAATCTAGAAAAGGCAAGTCTTCAGAAATTATAATTGGATCTAAAATTGCTTGTTGACGTGTTGGTTCATTTATTACATTAGTCATATAATTAATTAATAATACATCTTTTAAATTGTGATAGTTGGGATTGAGAAGGTCTTCATTAAAATCTCCAACAATAACCAGGTTTTTGGAGTGCTCAAGTGCTTTCTCAATATTTAAGTTTAGATAATTGAAAAATTGTGAATCAGCTGTAGAAGGACTATAAAACAAACCAATTAAATAATCTTCAGATTTTACCTTAACTTCGATCCAAATAGATTCATTGCAAAATATTTCAAGATCTGGTCTTCTGGTGTGTAATAAACTTGATTTGACATAAGCCAACACACCCCCTCCATGATTAGTTCTATCTTTCCTATAGGGTGTGCTGAAGGAATCTGAAAAAAGAAGCATGTCAGTAGCCACATTGGCATCTAGGTGTGTCTCAGTGAAGCATAGGATGTTAAAATCAAGGAAATTATCAACAATATAGTCTATTTTATTCCTGATGCTTCTTATATTCAAGTGTAATATTGAAAGATCATAATTATTCTCAGGACCTGGATTGATTTCAATATCTCCAGCTTGAATCAAAAGAAGCATTATTACAATAATGCTTTGGAAATTGCAGAAATTTATCACTAGGAGTGAGTTAATATGGTAACAAGCGCAAGAAAACATCTTCTGAAATACTCTGAGAAATACTGTTGCTAAAAATATATTAAGTGAGATTGTAAATGACAGCTTGCTACTGGTGATACAGTTCTGGAACTGGCCAATTGAGACCCTCCACTGGGTCAAAGATATACCCATTTACATTGAGCAGTTTAATACCTCAGTGTGTGGGTCCCAATTGTCCATCCCAGAACTGTAAAATTCACATAGCCAACCTGACAATTGATAAACTGAAATGATATAAATAAGATGGTAATAAATAAGAATGTAACAAAATAACACAAAAACCATCATGAATAAGGCTATAAACTTTGGAAGCTACTGTAGAAAGTATGGATGATATTCAGATATACTAGTAAGACACAATCCTATCAAGGATCCAAACCGGTTTTTTAGGACAACAATACAGGAGAATATTTGGGATTTGCAATTTACATCCCAGTGTTGTGACTAAGTGCAGTTGGGGGTACTGGCTCAGAAATGGCAAACAGTGAAGACCCCGATGAGATGCTGCTTCTTGCAGCAGCTCATCCCGATCTACACCGCTTGCTCAGGCTGAATACACAGAAAAAACATGACAAAGAATGGTCAACTCCTGCACATCTAAGGATTATTATGAGTAGTGCTTTTGGCAAAAACAGACAGACAGACGAACAGATAGATAGAAGAGGAAGAAGAAGAAGAAATGTGGAGTTGGCTAATCAGTGCTGAAATGATAATCGACCATCAGTCTTGCCATTGCGATCAATAATCGATTAGTAATCAGTGGAGATATGGTCATAATTTTAACCTGTCTGGCTTTCTATCTTAAACATGACTCTTACCATATATTGAATTTCACTGTAAGGTTTTGCACAAACAGGCCGGAGCAAACAGTGTAGACCCAGACGAGACGCCGCAGACTGCAGCGTCTCTCCAGAGTATGCACTGTTTGCCACTCATCCAGCTATTTAAGGAACATCTTTGGCTGGTAAATTCTACTAAAAAAAAAAAAAAAAATTGTATTGCGAAAAATCAGTATCAATAATCGTATTTCTTGAATGTATCGATCAATTAATCACTTATCCGATTAATCGTGGCAGCCGTAAAGAAATGCAGTAACTTTACTGAAGGGGCAATTTATAAACCACATTTGGTCAGACATTAAACCCACTCCGTAGATGTCCTCAGAAGCCAAGTTCAAGTACCTTACCGAAACGAAAATATAAGGTATCTGAAACAAAGGCGAGGACCCAATCTGCAGAAACAAAGGCGAGGACCCAATCTGCAGTTGTTGAACAGAATCCCCAATGCCCAAGTGACAGAATATCGTCTGCTCAATACTTTCACCTGTGTATTTTAAGTATTGACAAAAGTCGCCTATACACATTTTATAATAATTCACAATTTTACAAGGTCACATAATTTACTACACCTTTGTACTTAGTTAACTTATCAATGAAAAAAAAGTATAATAGGATGGGGCATTTCAATGTGAAATCAGATACTATTGTATCGTGTAATTGATGTGTAAGGAGGCAAAGGACAACAAGCCCAAACTCGTTCCCCACTTCTGATGTTAAAACAATAAACGCGGCTATAGCGTATCCGGCAGTTAATACAGTATTGCTCTAGGGTTCGAAAAAAGCACCCCCCCCCCCCCCGCCGCATGCTTAAACCCCAGACAGGGGATCCGAAGGGGTAATGACCGAAGTTGCGCTTAGAAGGTGCATCGACAATATAGCATACTCGACCGCGATACAAGTGGCGCGTTATGACATCATCCAAGATGGCTGACAGGACGTGACGACGGTTCAAGATGGTGGCCGGATGTACGTCATCCAAGATGGCCGACCGGATGTCAAGTGATTCAAGATGGCCGCCGGATATGACGTCAGAGGGTGGAATCTAGTCCTGAGGACTAGATTGGTACCCCCCCTTTTACCCTACTTTTGTGGCGGCGGTAAAACGTCTACCTGCCCTACATCATAGTTTAGTTTATATTTTCTTGTCCCATGGGATCATTGATTCCATTGTGGAATTTTGAAATATTTGAGGGTCACTGATGAGGCCTAATTGGCCGAAACTAGATAGTCTGGCCCAAAAAATATGTACACGTCATATTTTCCAGTTCTGTGGTGTATTCCTTGCTTAAAAAGGACAACCCTTTTATAGAACATATTAGATCCTCTAAGTGGTTTACAAGTACTCGTGTGCAGGTCGGTTTCAGCTCTGCGTGGAAGCATCATGCAGCCCATCTATTTCTTAAAGCCCCGATGGGCGGGGGATACTAGTTGGTAAGAGAGCGCTGACGCTTATTCATAGGGAATCTCGTCGCCATGGTTTTACTCCGGGTAGCCCGGTTTTCGCCACCCTCTGACGATCGGCTCGAAATAAGTGAAATAATCTTTAAACGGCCGTATAACACACAAAAAACTAAACTCGTTAGAACCACCTCGGCGAGGCGGTTTTAACGAGTAGGTTAACAATCTATGTTTTTGAGCAGAAAATAGAAAATAATGTATACCCCTGTTAACCCCAGTTTTACTTTATCAAAAGTGAGATTCAAAGGGGTCAGAATTTTATAGGCATTATTTCGTGATGCATGACCCACAAATTGCTGAACAGTTTCAATAAGGATTGAATGATGTTTAACCCTTTTTGTACCAAACGGAATCTTCCTCCTTATACATGGCAGTCCATTTCGAAATTAGCGGTGACATAAAATTTATTAGGAATATAGCTGAACTTTTTGCAATTTTGCAAACAGTGTAGGCCCAGATCAGACGCCGCATTCTGCGGCGTGCAAACAGTGTAGGCCCAGATCAGACGCCGCAAAATGCGGCGTCTGATCTGGGCCTGCACTGATTGCCAGGGTACCCGTTTTGGGGTTTGTAGTACAAAATGTGTTAATTTGCAATTGTTTTTTTTTTTTTTTTCCAGTTTTGATTCTGATACCGGTGAACATAACAGCTCTACAATCTCCCAGCTATGTAGTTTGCCAGTTTGAAGAGCTTGACTACTCTGCCAAGGCTATTATTGTACTGTAAGTTATCTACAGAATATGTGATATTTGGGACGAACATTCATGAGATAATAGAAAACTAGAAATGTATCAGTATGATACAAATATCCCCGCCCAGGGGTCACCGTCACCCGGAAACAAGCATTTTGCAAAAAGATGAAGTTGAAAAGGGTCATAATTATCACAATAATAATTGCGGATTTTTTCCCGAAATCGAACTTGACCTGTATTTAAAGATTATATATATAGTTTATCAACGACCTTTGAGAGTTCAACGTTCAAGCGTGCCAAGACTATTCCAAGTTTTAGTGAAAGCAGGTTTCGGATTTCTTTTTTTTCACAGATTTTTAAATTACAAATAAGTTTTTTGATAATGCCATTACATAGAAGCCGTGGCCAAGTTGTTAATATGATGCAGTACGAATCTCAGTAAAACTGTATCGCCCAATGTAAAATCCCAACTGAAGGCTACTTAACCTAAAACACAGACTAGTCCAAACTTGAAAGCGCAGTCACGTCTCACTTCGTTTTGAAAGACTATAGTAGTCGCAGATAAGATTGACTAGGCGGAGCTATTCAGGTGTTGTCAATATATGTCAAATTCGCTGAGTCCACCATAAGATTCGGTGGAGTGCCTTTCGCGCGCTTTCTACAAGCGGACCAAATGGTCTTATGTGCCACAGCTATGCTTGTGATACAGTTGAATTCACACATTCGGGTGACTTGGTTTACCTTTTTATCCCCCGACCGAATAGGTTCGGGGGATATAGCGATCAGCCTGGCGTCCGTCCGTCCGTCCGTCCGTCCGTCTGTCCGTCCGTCCGTCCGTCCGTCCGTAGACGCAACCTTGTGATGGCCATAACTCCTATACCCTTTGAGATTCATTGATGGTTCTTGGCACAATCGTTCACAAGGGTGAGACGGAGTGTCATGCGCAATAACCAGAACTCTGGATGCCATACTTTTTTAGTTATCTCCCCTTTTAATAAAATAGAATGACTACTTTGTGATGGCCATAACTCCAATACCCTTAGAGATATATTGATGGTACCTGGCACAGTTGTTCACAAGGCTGAGACGGCGTGTCATGCACAAAAACCACAACTCTGGTTGCCATGGTTTTGGAGTTATCTCCCCTTCCAATAAAATAGAGTGACAACCTTGTGATGGCCATAATTCCAATACCCTTTAAGATCCGGGTCGCATTTTCAACTGGGGGGCAAATGTCCATTTTTATCCCCCGACCGAATAGGTTCGGGGGATATAGCGATCAGCCTGGCGTCCGTCCGTCCGTCCGTCTGTCCGCACTAACAAATGTATAGTTAGGTGGCTATGACAATGGACAGAATCAATGTAATTGAATGGGATTTATTCCGTTAGACACTTAAAAGATTCTTTTATGTGGCTAAAATTAGCCACATAAGTATCAGTCCTGCCAAAAATAGCCACATAAGTATACATCCGTGAGAACGTGCGTCCGTCCGTCCGTCCGTCCGTCCGTAGACGCAACCTTGTGATGGCCATAACTCCTATACCCTTTGAGATTCATTGATGGTTCTTGGCACAATCGTTCACAAGGGTGAGACAGCGTGTCATGCGCAATAACCAGAACTCTGGATGCCATACTTTTTTGGTTATCTCCCCTTTTAATAAAATAGAATGACTACTTTGTGATGGCCATAACTCCAATACCCTTAGAGATATATTGATGGTACCTGGCACAGTTGTTCACAAGGCTGAGACGGCGTGTCATGCACAAAAACCACAACTCTGGTTGCCACGGTTTTGGAGTTATCTCCCCTTCCAATAAAATAGAGTGACAACCTTGTGATGGCCATAATTCCAATACCCTTTAAGATATATTGATGATACCTGCAACGGTTGTTCACAAGGCCGAGACAGTGTGTCATGCACAAGAACAACAACTCTGGTTGCCATGGTTTTGGAGTTATCTCCCCTTCCAATAAAATAGAGTGACAACCTTGTGATGGCCATAACTCCTATATCCTTTGAGATTCATTTATGGTTCTTGGCACAATTGTTCACAAGGGCGAGACGGCGTGTCATGCGCAATAACCAGAACTCTGGATGCCCTACTTTTTTTAGTTATCTCCCCTTTTAATAAAATAGAATGACTACTTTGTGATGGCCATAACTCCAATACCCTTAGAGATATATTGATTGTACCTGGCACAGTTGTTCACAAGGCTGAGACGGCGTGTCATGCACAAGAACCACAACTCTGGTTGCGATGGTTTTGGAGTTATCTCCCCTTCCAATAAAATAGAGTGACAACCTTGTGATGGCCATAATTCCAATACCCTTTAAGATATATTGATGATACCTGGCACAGTTGTTCACAAGGCCGAGACGGTGTGTCATGCACAAGAACCACAACTCTGGTTGCCATGGTTTTGGAGTTATCTCCCCTTCCAATAAAATAGAGTGACAACCTTGTGATGGCCATAACTCCTATATCCTTTGAGATTCATTGATGGCACTTGGCACAATTGTTCACAAGGCTGAGACGGCGTGTAATGCGCAAGAACCAGAACTCTGGATGCCATACTTTTTTAGTTATCTCCCCTTTTAATAAAATAGAATGACTACTTTGTGATGGCCATAACTCCAATACCCTTTGAGATATATTGATGGTACCTGGCACAGTTGTTCACAAGGCTGAGACGGCGTGTCATGCACAAGAACCACAACTCTGGTTGCCATGGTTTTGGAGTTATCCCCCCTTCCAATAAAGTAGAGTGACAACCTTGTGATGGCCATAATTCCAATACCCTTTAAGATATATTGATGATACCTGGCACAGTTGTTCACAAGGCCGAGACGGTGTGTCATGCACAAGAACCACAACTCTGGTTGCCATGGTTTTGGAGTTACCTCCCCTTCCAATAAAATAGAGTGACAACCTTGTGATGGCCATAATGCCAATACCCTTTAAGATATATTGATGATACCTGGCACAGTTTTTCACAAGGCCGAGACGGTGTGTCATGCACAAGAACCACAACTCTGGGTACCATGGTTTTTTAGTTATCTCCCCTTCCAATAATATAGAATCACTACCTTGTGATGGCCACATCTCCAACACTCTTTGAGATATACTGATGATACTTGGTACAGTAGTACATGAGGTTAAGCAGGTGTGTCACATGCAAGAACCACAACTCTGGGTGTCCTGTTTTTTTAATTTAATTATCTCAAAGGGATTGTTGGTACTTGGCACAATTGTATACAACGTTGAGCCCTGTTTTTTTTAGCTCACCTGTCACGTAGTGACGAGGTGAGCTTTTGGGATCACTTTTTGTCCGGCGTCCGTCGTGCGTGTGTGCGTGCGTAAACTTTTTCTTCAAATGACATCTCCTCCTAAACCACTGATCAGATTTTAACCAAACTTCACAGGAATGATCCTTAGGTGGTCCCCTTTCAAAGTTGTTCAAATGGTTCCGGTCCATTGCACATCTAGGTCACAGGAGCTAAAAATAGATTTTTAAAATGTAAACTTTAAAAATCTTCTTCTCTGAAACCGAAGGGCCCAGGTCTTCGATATTTGGTATGAAGCTTCATCTAGTGGACCTCTACCAAGATTGTTCAAATTATGGCCCTTAGGCCAGAAATGCCCCCGCCCCGGGGGCCTTTGGGTTTACATAGGCTTATATAGGAAAAATCTTTAAAAAATCTTCTTCTCTGAAACCACAAGGCCCAGGTCTTTGATATTTGGTGTGAAGCTTCACCTAGTGGACCTCTACCAAGATTGTTCAAATTATAGCCCTAGGGCCAAAAATGCCCCCGCCCCGGGGGCCTTTGGTTTTACATAGGCTTTTACAAGGAAAATCTTTAAAAATCTTCTTCTCTGAAACTGCAAGGCTCAGATCTTTGATATTTAGTGTGAAGGTTCATCTAGTGGACCTCTACCAAGATTGTTCAAATTATAGCCCTTTGGCTAAAAATGCCCCCGCCCCAGGGGCCTTTGGTTTTACATAGGCTTATATAGGGAAAATCTTTAAAATATTCTTCTCTGAAACCGAAAGGCCCAGGTCTTCAATATTTGGTATGAAGCTTCATCGGGTGGACCTCTACCAAGGTTGTTCAAATTATGGCCCTTGGGCCAGAAATGCCCCCGCCCCGGGGGCCTTTGGGTTTACATAGGCTTGTATAGGGAAAATCTTATAAAAATCTTTGATATTTAGTGTGAAGCTTCATCTAGTGGACCTCTACCAAGATTGTTCAAATTATAGCCCTGGGGCCAAAAATGCTCCCATCCCTGGGGCCCTTTGGTTTTTGATAGGCTTATATAGGGAAAATATTTAAAAATCTTCTTCTCTGAAACCACAAGACTCAGGTCTTTGATATTTGGTATGAAGCTTCACCTAGTATAGCCCTTGAGCCAAGAATGTACTAGAGACACTGATTCTCAGGTGAGCGATTCAGGGCCCTCTGGGCCCTCTTGTTTCATTTAATTATCTCCCCTGACAATATAACCTTGTGATGGCCATAACTCCAATACCCTTTGAGACATATTGATGGTACTTGGCACAATTGTATACAACGTTGAGACGGTGCTTCATGCCTAAGAACCACAACTCTGGGTGCTATGATATTTGAGTTATCGCCCCTTCCAATATAACAGTATGACAACCTTGTGATCATCGTACCTACAATACCCTTTGAGACATATTTGTGGTACTTAATGCAGATTTACATGTGGTTAAGCTGGTGTGTCATGCTCAAGAATTACAACTCTGGGGGCTCTGGTTTTTAGTTATCTCCCCTGGCAATATAACCTTGTGGTGGCCATAACTCCAACACCCTTTGAGATATATTGAAGGAACTTGGCACAATTGTATACAAGGTACAGAAGGGATGTCATGTGCAAGAACCACAACTGTTGGTGCTGTGGTATTTGAGTTATCTGCCCTTTCAATATAACAGTATGACCAGCTTGTGATCACCATATCTCCAACACCTTTTGAGACATATTGATGGTACTTTGTACAGAAATACATGAGCTTAAGCAGGCATGTCATGCATAAGAACCACATTTCTGAGTGCCCTTGTTTTTAGCTCACCTGAGCCGAAGGCTCATGTGAGGTATTAGTATACCACGAGCCGGCGTCCGTCGTCCGTCGTCGTCGTCCACACTTTCAAAGAAGTATATCTCCGGAACCAGTGGGCCAATCTTGATCAAATTTCATGTGAAGCATTATCAGGTAAGGGGAAAGGCTGCATACTGTTTTCGGGCAGATCGGATTGGAACTCTGGTTGCCATGGCAACAAATAGCTCCCATAGACTTAACATAGGAAAAAGTTTGTCATCACTCTAGCTCCGTCAATTTTTTTCTGATCGTCTTCATTCTTGCAGATAACGAGGACAGGCATGAAATCTCGATCAAGTTCGATTTTGGGCTGAATCGGATTATTCACTCAGGAGTTACGTGCCCTTGAGCGTTAGGAAAAAGCTTGTCATCACTCTAGCTCCGTCATTTTTTTTCTGATCGAATTAATTCTTGCAGATAACGAGGACAGGCATGAAATCTCGATCAAGTTCGATTTTGGGCTGAATCGGATTATTCACTCAGGAGTTACGTGCCCTTGAGCGTTGAAAAAATTGCCTATTGACTTAACATGGGGAGAATGTTGTCATCACCGTAGCTGCTTCAATTATTTTCAGATTGGCTTTATTCTTGCAGATAACCAGCACAGCCATGAAATCTCGGTCAAGTTCGATAACTGGCAGAATCGGATCATTCACTTAGGAGTTACCTGCCCTTGTGTGTTTTTGCATTAGGGTTAATGGGAATTTCAAAAATGTATATCTTTAAGACTACTTGGCCAACTTTGATCAAATTTCATGTGTCGCATTATTGGGCAAGTGGAAAGGCTTCATTAGGTTTTCAGGCAGATCTGAGTGGAACTCTGGTTGCCATGGCAACATCTAGCTCCCATAGACTTCACATAGGAAAAAACTTGTCATCACTTTAGCTCCGTCAATTTTTTTCTGATCGACTTCATTCTTGCAGATAACCAGTACAGGCATTAAATCTCGGTCAAGTTCGATTTTGGGCCGAATCAGATAATTCACTCAAGAGTTACGTCCCCTTGAGCGCCCGAAAAATTGCCTATCGACTTAACATGGGGAAAATGTTGTCATGCTGTAGCTAGTAACGAGGACAGGCATAAAATCTCGGTTAAGTTCGATTTTGGGCAGAATCGGAATATTGACCTCGGAGTTACGTGACCTTGAGCGACAAAAAATTTGCCCATAGACTTAACATAGGGAAAATGTTGTGACTACGATAGCGACTTGAATTTTTTTCAGATCAGCTTCAAACTTGCAGGTAACGAGGACAGACATAAAATCACGGTTAAGTTCGATTTTGGGCCGAATCGGATTATTTGCCTTGGAGTTACCTGCCCTTGAGCATGAAAAAATACGTTGTGACCACGATAGCAACTTTATTTTTATTCAGATCAGCTTCAAACTTGCAGGTAACGTGGACAGGCATAAAATCTCAGTTGAGTTCGAATCGGAATATTGACCTCGGAGTTACATGACCTTGAGCGACAAAAAATTTGCCCATAGACTTTACATAGGGAAAATGTTGTGACTATGATAGCGACTTGAATTTTTTTCAGATCAGCTTCAAACTTGCAGGTAACGAGGACAGACATAAAATCTCGGTTAAGTTCGATTTTGGGCCGAATCGGATTATTTGCCTTGGAGTTACCTGTCCTTGAGCATAAAAAAATACGTTGTGACCACGATAGCAACTTTTATTTTTATTCATATCAGCTTCAAACTTGCAGGTAACGAGGACAGGCATAAAATCTCGGTTAAGTTCAATTTTGGGCCGAATCGGAATATTGACCTCGGAGTTATGTGACTTTGAGCGACAAAAAATTTGCCCATAGACTTAATTAGGGAAAATGTTGCGACTACGATAGCGCTTTGAATTTTTTTCAGATCAGCTTCAAACTTGCAGGTAACGAGGACAGACATAAAATCTCGGTTAAGTTCGATTTTGGGCCGAATCGGAATATTTGCCTTGGAGTTACCTGCCCTTGAGCATAAAAAAAATACGTTGTGACCACGATAGCAACTTTATTTTTATTCATATCAGCTTCAAACTTGCAGGTAAAGAGGACAGGCATAAAATCTTGGTTAAGTTCGATTTTGGGCCGAATCGGAATATTGACCTCGGAGTTATGTGACCTTGAGAGACAAAAAAATTTGCCCATAGACTTAACGTAGGGAAAATGTTGTGACAGAAATAGCGACTTGAATTTTTAGCTCACCTGAGCCAAAGGCTGCAGTGAGCCGATAGTATACCAAGGCTCCGGAGTCCGTCGTCTGTCGTCCGTCCATCCGTCGTCCACACTTTCAATGAAGCATATCTCAGAAGGCAGTCGACCAATTTTGTTTAAATTTTATGTGTAGCACCATTGGGCAAGGGGAAAGGCTGCATTAGGTTTTGGAGCTAGTCTGGTTCATTTGTTCCTTCATTCTTCTTTCTCTCCATATAGAGATAATAGACCAATGTTAAATTTTTAATCAAAGATTTCTCAGGAACTATAAAAGCTAGAAGCATCAAATTTGGTATTCAATAGAATAATGATGACTTATTTTGTGTAAGAGACATTGGGCTTTCTCAGCTTATTTGTTCATCTGTTCTTTCATTCTTCTTTCTCTCCATTTTGACCAATGTTAAATTTTCGTCAAAGATTTCTCAGGAACTATAGAAGCTAGAAGTCTCAAACTTGGAATGCAATGCAATAATCATGACTTATATCCTGTAAGGGTCAATGGGCTGGATTCTATTAGCAGATTTAGTAGTCAAGTCTGTGAATTGTTTTAAGAGAAGCTGACTGTAAGCATCGAGCATTACATGGAAAGTCAAAATTTTTGATTTTCTTTATTTTTTGTACATAAGTAGCATTTCGCAAATGATGAAGATTGGTACAAATTTTATTGGAATATGTCAAGTAGTTTTCAAGATATTGATACAAATGCTGTTGCCATGGCAACAACGTATTCACATAGATAAAACAGTATTTTTATATGATTTTCAACAACTAGCAATTGTTTCCACTTTCATAATATATACCAATTTACACATGATATCCATGAGGGTATATGTAATGAAGCGATTCATAATATATTGGGCTCGTGAACGTGTTCACATATGTTACCATGGCAACAGAATTGAGGTGCTAGTCAAGCACATTGAATTTTTCTGGATTTTCTGGATTTTCGTCTGCATTTTATTCTCAGGGGCAACGACATTGGAAGAAACGGACAGTGGCACTTAAATAACATGTCCTAGTATTAACAAAAACAATAATGTCTAGGTGTAATCCTCTTTAAATGGAAGACAGATAACTCGGCAAATTTGTCTGTGTTGCCCAGACGAATTTTTTGAAAAATAGTAACGGTGTAACTACTTATGTGAAATTCCAGAGCTGATCTTTGATAAATTAACCATTGTATTGGTCACAAACTATTAAACTAACATCTTGTACAATGTTCATAGCCATTAAAATCAATAAAAGACCTAAAATGTATGTTTTTATGCATTTTTTTGCATAAAAAGATCAAATGAAATTCTGTTACCAGTGTCATTATCATACTTTTGCTTCATCTATATCAAATCTAATCTATTTCCGATTACTATATGTGTAATGATTAGGCTTGATTATATTGCCATCTGCTTTAAGTTAATGAATAAATTGAAATTATGAATAGTTATAACAATTATGGAGTCTCATTACCCCACCCACTTAATTGTGTACAAAATGGTGTTGCATTTCTGGACAGGAAAACAACGCCCCTATATATTTAAGGCTAGTTTAACTAGGAAATAATGATCATAATATGAATACATAAATGGATAAAATGGTGTAGATTGTGTAGTAGCCCTTGTTACTATGGCAACCGTAACATTCCGTTAAAATTGAATAAATATCTGTTTACGGTTTCACTGTTGTAACAGATTTTCACTAGCTTTAAAATCTACGAGGACAGAATTGAAAGTTCATATCAATTTAGATTAAGTAGCATATTTATGATAACATTTACCATGTTACGGTTGCTATGACAACACAAAATTTCATTTTTTGTATAATGAATAGATACATGTATGTGATCCGTTATGGAGACGTGGGCCTTACGTATGTTTGGAAGTGCTGACTTTTAAGCAGAACCAGACGTAATGTAGGAATTAATTTGTAGAGTATGTTAGAATCTTAGAATCTTAAATGAATTCCCATTGTCTTTTTTGTACGAAAGTACGAGTCAATGAAAAAAAGAAAGAATATATATATATATATATATTTATATATATATATATATATATATATATATATATATATATATATATATATATATATATATATATGTTTTGCCTTCATTATTACACTATTTCTGCGTAATAGTACCTTGAAAATCAATTCAGCAGTAAATGTTTTGGTTTTTTTTTTTGGTTTTGGTTTTACGGCCCTTTCAAGATTTTTTCACTCATATCGAGCCGATCGTTTATCAGAGGTGGGCGAAAACCGGAGTACCCGGAGAAAAACCACCTGACCTTCCGTTGCAGAACTTGGTGTCTCACATGTGACACGAGCGAGGCTCGAACCACAGTGGTGAGAGACCTAATGATCAAGAGTCAGCGCTCTTAACCACTAGGCCACGGAGGCCCGTAGTAAATGTCAACAAGTTTTGGGAATACAAGTGTGAATAACATGTATAAATTTGCATGGTTGTGTCAAAATGGAATTATCTCACCTGATTGAAATCATTTTGAACTCATTGCCCTTTCAAATGCTTCATCAATAGTATTGCAGCCGTCGTAACTCTTATCAGGTTTACAATTAATTCTTTCTGTTGTCCAACATTATTACGTCTCCCCTTACATCATCATAGTGGAAATTATATTTTCTGGTCCTTTGTGGTCATTGAATTCATTTAGAATATTTTGGAAATAGAATTCAGCTTAAGTCGGTGCTATACAGGGCGTGGCCGGTGTTGCATATTTCAGTACTGTTCCTGAACAGACTCAATAAATTCAATAAAACCGATTCTGCTATTTTGTTTATTTTGTGTATTCTTTGCTTCCAAAATACCAAACCATTCAGAACTCATTTACAATGATATCTGCACTAGACGGGTTTAACATATACATTTGATCCCTGTTTACGGCGATATATGTTTATTGATGTATAAAAGATAGCGTTGCCTGCTTAAATCAGCTACCCTAACGCTTCTATACCTGAATTGATGTTAGTGAGTTGCCCATGATACCATGCCAAACGCATGCTACATTTTTTCTTATGCCAGATCGAACGCATGCGCGTGTGACAACTACAGTTCTCAATACATCCAACTTATGGGAGTATAGAATTCAAAGTAACTGATTGCGCAAGGTGGTGCATATAGCCTACGTCAAATTATAGCCCATTGAAACCAATAGGGTTTATAAGCATGGGCGGACAGACTCGCACCGCTTTGCCTGGGCAGGCTTAGATCCTCTAAGCTGTTTACTAGTACCCGTATGCGGTCGGTTTCAGCTCAGCGTGGAAGCATCATGCAGCCCATCTATTTCTTCAAGCCCTGATGGGCGGGGCCTTATAAAACGGCTGAAATTCTGTATGGGGCGATCTGTTTTGGTTATAAACAGGTCAATCCTTAGGATATAGTTATTTTGGGCTTCATGGTGACTTCATATGGCGTTAGGCTGTTCTTGGAAGAAGTTGAGGTCGCTCGAGCTCTCGCTTTGCTTGAGAGAGGTACACCCAAAGAGTCGTTGCAGAACATTTTGATGTATCGAGAAGTGTTGTTGCCAGGCTATGGAGATGCTACCAGGTGACGGGCGAGTTTATTAGACGAGAAGGGCAAGACCGACACCGCATGTGGCCACAAAGGGAAACCTAGCTTTATGAAATCGGCAGTATTCTACCAGCGGGCTACAAATCGATTTCCAGCATGCAATTGGTCAAAGGCTACCCAATCAAACAATACGAAACAGGTTACATGAAGGTGACCTGAGGGCCAGATGTCCGGCAAGAGGGCCGGCCCCCGCCCATCGAGGCTTGAGGAAATAGATCGGCTGCATGATGCTTCAACGCAGAGCTGAAACCGACTACAAACGAGTACTGGTAAACCGCTTAGAGGAACTAAGCCTACCCAGGCAAAGCGGTGCGAGTCGAACCCTCCATGCTTATAAACAATATTGGTTTCACTGGGCGACAGGGCTTGATAAGTCATTCCATCTCAGTGTCGGGCAAAATTGAAAGCAACGTCTCCCAAATGACCTATACAGTGTTGATTGGGACGTTAAACCTCAAATCAACCAGCCAATTGGCAAGAGGGCCTATTCTCACCAGGCAGCATCTTGCACGGCGATATGAGTTTGCCCAAGAACATCAGAACTGGCGATTGCAAGACTGCTCATGGATGAAAACCGATTTTACCTGAGTGTATGTGAACGATGTGTTCGAGTCTGGAGACGGCCTGGAGAAAGATAGGACTGTAACATTGTGGAAACAGACAGATATGGAGGGGGCTCAGTGATGGTATGGGGTGGAATTTCTTATGAAGGCCCAACGTACTTGTACACATCACAGTGTAGTTTATATTTTCTTGTCCTTTGGGATCATTGATTCCATTATGGAATTTTTAAAATATTTGAGGGTCACTGATGAGGCTTAACTGGACGAAACTAGCTACTCTGGCACATAAAACATGTACACTTCATATTTTCCAGGTCACATTTGACCTCTAAGTATGACCTTGACCTTGGAGGTAAGGACCTTGGTTTTGGGTGAGGCAGATTGTCTTATGATAGCCAACATTTCTGCCAAGTAATTTCAAAATCCATCCAGAAATAAGAAAGTTATTGACTGCGTTTAAGTTTCAGACCCTTTTTTACCTTTAACCTATAAGTATGACCTTGGCCTTGGAGGTACCGGCCTGGGTTTTGCATGTGACACATCGTCTCATTATTGTTAACATTTCCACAAAGTAATTTCAAAATCCATCCAGAAATAAGAAATTTATTGACTGCGTTTAAGTTTCGGACCTTTTTTTTACATTTGGCCTGTAGGTATGACCTTGACCTTGGAGGTACGGACCTGGGTTTTGCATGCGACACATCGTCTCATGATGTTTAACATTTCTACAAAGTAATTTCAAAATACATACAGAAATAAGAAACTTATTGACTGCGTTTAAGTTTCAGGCGGACGAACGGACGGACGGACAGGGGCAACGCTATATGCCCTTGCACCATTCTTCGAATGGCGGGGGTATGAAAAACACTGACAATTATCAAAGAAATACTATTTTCGCACTTTGAACTGTTGGTAACCATGTATAGTTGTCGCAGATAAGAATAGCCCCGCCTAGTCAATCTTATCTGCGACTACTATACTCTTTCAAAACGCAGTGAGACGTTACTGCACTTTTAATTTTGGACTAGTCCGTGTTTAAGGTAAGTCGCCTTCAATTGGGATTTACATTGGGAGATATAGTTTTACTGTGATTCGTACTGCATCATACTAACCACTTAGCCACGACTTCTACATAATGGCATTATCCATTATCAAAAAAACTTATTTCTTATAATTTAAAAATCCTGTGAAAAAAGAAATCCGAAACCTGCTTCCCCTAAAATAAGGAATAGTCATGCCACGCTTGAACATCGAACTCTCAAAGATCGTTGATAAACTATATATATGGTGTGCAAGGCATGCAACTCTCGCAACAATTCTACACTATATATATAAATTTTTAACCGGCCTAGGTAGCTCAGTCGGATGCGTCTGACTGGTGATCAAAAGGGCGCGAGTTCGATACCTGCCGGGTTCGGCAACATTCTTTTTTTGGAGATTGATCATTGAGTCCTTTGGTGCAGTGGTACAGCGCATCGGATTTGTGATCTAGAGGTCGCGGGCTCGAGCCTGACACTGACCAAAGTGTTACTTATGTGCTTGAGCAAGGCACTTCATCCGCATTGCTTAACAATAATAATAAAAAAGTACTGGCTACCACCCAGGAAAATCCTGCTCGTTATGCTCAGATGTCGGCGAGTAGCAGTAATAGGAAAAGAAATAAAATGAAATCTTTTCTACGGTCATTCTCTTCCTTTCGCTGATTCAAGAAGGGCATTGTCAGTTTCTCGCAAAAGAATGTGCACAGTAGTGGAGCGTGATAGCTCAGTGATTAGTGCACTTGCCTCTGATGCTAGAGGTTCTGATGCTAGAGGTCCCGGGTTCGATCATCAGCGATAAAATTTCGGTGTCCGAAAAGGCTCCATTGGCATCATTTGCAGAGATGAATGTCATAAAGTGCACCGTCCTTCGGATCGGGATATTCACTGGAGGCCTTCTTTGCGGGCTGAACCGTCCCCTGTGCAGGTTAAAGAACCCTACCGTAATTACATAATTACTGTGTATGCTTTCATCCTGCAAAACCTGGAGTGTATGTAATGTACACCTGCTAGTAATGGTCAGATATGACCGATCGTAGTAGCAAGAAAGAAAGAATGGAAAGATATAATCCTACCCGGGAAAAGGGTGGATAGGTAAACTGGCCGGCTCAAAAATGCACTAAATTATTGTTGACTGGGCCGTTTGACTCCAAAACAAACATAAATGTTAAAAAAAACTGAGCCTAAAAATTTCGGTCTAGCACAGTTTCGAACCACAGGAAAAGTTTATGGGAAAAGTGCCCTACCTACTGAGCCACTGAGCGCTGTTGTTACCTTGGCGTTTTATAACGTCATACATACAACAACACAGCCAATTACCGATAACTGTATTTATTTTTGTTTATAAATTCTGTGCAAACTTTCTAATTTACAAGATAAAAAGCTCTTGTTTATAGTATTATTAGCAACAGGTGCGTAGTAAATTAGCTACGTCAACAATGACGTCGCGATTTTTCACGTGTTCTCGAAATGACGTCATGCCAAAATCTCATGACGCGTCACATATATTGAAAATAAAATAACCAGAATGTAGTAATAGCAAAGACGGTCTTTAAATTTTGCGCCAAATTGTCCTCCGGTTGACATTTCTTTGTTTACCGACCACCTCACGCATAAGAATATTCAACAAGGGACTTAATCGGCGTAGGTATAGTTTACCGGACAAATCCCGGACATTAGTGTTCGCCGTAATAGTTCTCTCCCTTGGCATGAAACGCCGTATTGACACTATTTAAAAAAACCTATTACGGCACGGTATCAAAAGGATTACACGTAAACTCTGCATATTTTGTATCTTTCAGATATGCTGTAACTTCTGGTGTTTTACATTTTCCGTGAAGCCGTTGCCCTTGAGAAGCATAACGGAAAATATATGACCACCAAATCACTGAAACCGAGTGTCATTTCATGCAAATAATCTCATGTACACGTCAGAAATCGATTAATAGTTTGAAACGATCGAATAAAAAAATTCTAAATTCATTTTTGAAATTATAAAAAACACTAACGTACCAGTATGAATGATATTTATTATACTTTCATAACAAAACGTCCAAGAGGTATGATTTTTTAGCGAATGGAAACAAAATAGCGGTTTCCATGGAAACGGCGAAGAATCGGTACGAAAAAAAATATCGACGTAACACAGGGCACAAAGGTAACATTTCCAGAAAGTTTCACTGGAATCTGTGATTTTCGCACTTTCCAAGTTTTCATGGACCAATGCTCGATGCTTACAGTCAGCTTCTCTTAAAACTTAAGTTCCTCAGGTGAGCGGTTTAGGCTCATTGAGCCTCTTGTTTAGTTATCTCCCCTGACAGTATAATCTTGTGATGGCCATAAGTGCAATACTTTTGTGATATATTGCTGGTTTAATTCTGGTGCACTTTCTATTGGTGAACAATCTTCTGATGGCCATATTGGCTTTTGGTCGGGGGATTTGCCATCTCTTCCGATGGCTATTTTTGTTAATGGGATATTCCTAAGGCAGGTACATACGATAGCTCCACCTAGTCAATCTTATCTGCGACTAGCAGATAAAATTGACTAGGTGAAGCTATTCGGGTGTTGTCAATAAATGTCAAATTCGCCGAGTCCACCAGAAGATTCGATAGAGTGCCTTTCGCATGTTTTCTGCATGATAATTATCTAGCATGATAACTATTATGATTATTTTTATTACCTGTTTAGTATGGCTATAATCGACTTCAGAGACGTGGCTTTTTGTTTAACAAGAATTAATCCATATTTCGAATCAAAACAGCTTTAATAGCCGAAACTACGTAGTATGACCCATCTTCTTTCTTATGAATTTTTTCATTGCTCTTAAAGGAACTCATTTTTGATTATTATTTGCCTTCACTGCAGCTGGTGTTGTGCCGTGTGGCGGCCGTAAAACGTCTCCCCGTACATCAACCATAGTGCAGTTTATATTTTACTTTTGGTCCTTTGAGATCAGTGTGAATATTCTGAGAAATCAGAAATAAATTATTGGTTTAGACTCATATTCTAGACAGGTTTTTAATTATTTGGACCCCATTTTGATTTATATCAGTCTTTGAATCGACTGCCTATTCGAAATTCGCAAAATTGCAGTATGTTTCCTCTGGCTTTCTTTGCCGGATCATTACAGGGTCACTGATGAGGCTTTAATAGCCGAAACTACGTAGTATGACCCATCTTCTTTCTTATGAATTTTTTCATTGCTCTTAAAGGAACTCATTTTTGATTATTATTTGCCTTCACTGCAGCTGGTGTTGTGCCGTGTGGCGGCCGTAAAACGTCTCCCCGTACATCAACCATAGTGCAGTTTATATTTTACTTTTGGTCCTTTGAGATCAGTGTGAATATTCTGAGAAATCAGAAATAAATTATTGGTTTAGACTCATATTCTAGACAGGTTTTTAATTATTTGGACCCCATTTTGATTTGTATCAGTCTTTGAATCGACTGCCTATTCGAAATTCGCAAAATTGCAGTATGTTTCCTCTGGCTTTCTTTGCCGGATCATTACAGGGTCACTGATGAGGCTTTAATAGCCGAAACTACGTAGTATGACCCATCTTCTTTCTTATGAATTTTTTCATTGCTCTTAAAGGAACTCATTTTTGATTATTATTTGCCTTCACTGCAGCTGGTGTTGTGCCGTGAGGCGGCCGTAAAACGTCTCCCCGTACATCAACCATAGTGCAGTTTATATTTTACTTTTGGTCCTTTGAGATCAGTGTGAATATTCTGAGAAATCAGAAATAAATTATTGGTTTAGACTCATATTCTAGACAGGTTTTTAATTATTTGGACCCCATTTTGATTTATATCAGTCTTTGAATCGACTGCCTATTCGAAATTCGCAAAATTGCAGTATGTTTCCTCTGTCTTTCTTTGCCGGATCATTACAGGGTCACTGATGAGGCTTTAATAGCCGAAACTACGTAGTATGACCCATCTTCTTTCTTATGAATTTTTTCATTGCTCTTAAAGGAACTCATTTTTGATTATTATTTGCCTTCACTGCAGCTGGTGTTGTGCCGTGTGGCGGCCGTAAAACGTCTCCCCGTACATCAACCATAGTGCAGTTTATATTTTACTTTTGGTCCTTTGAGATCAGTGTGAATATTCTGAGAAATCAGAAATAAATTATTGGTTTAGACTCATATTCTAGACAGGTTTTTAATTATTTGGACCCCATTTTGATTTATATCAGTCTTTGAATCGACTGCCTATTCGAAATTCGCAAAATTGCAGTATGTTTCCTCTGGCTTTCTTTGCCGGATCATTACAGGGTCACTGATGAGGCTTTAATAGCCGAAACTACGTAGTATGACCCATCTTCTTTCTTATGAATTTTTTCATTGCTCTTAAAGGAACTCATTTTTGATTATTATTTGCCTTCACTGCAGCTGGTGTTGTGCCGTGTGGCGGCCGTAAAACGTCTCCCCGTACATCAACCATAGTGCAGTTTATATTTTACTTTTGGTCCTTTGAGATCAGTGTGAATATTCTGAGAAATCAGAAATAAATTATTGGTTTAGACTCATATTCTAGACAGGTTTTTAATTATTTGGACCCCATTTTGATTTATATCAGTCTTTGAATCGACTGCCTATTCGAAATTCGCAAAATTGCAGTATGTTTCCTCTGGCTTTCTTTGCCGGATCATTACAGGGTCACTGATGAGGCTTTAATAGCCGAAACTACGTAGTATGACCCATCTTCTTTCTTATGAATTTTTTCATTGCTCTTAAAGGAACTCATTTTTGATTATTATTTGCTAACTGAACTATCCATTCATGAGGAAATCCGCATGCTTTGCATGCGCGAAGTCGGCAGTTTTAATGAATGTGGGGGGGGGGGGTCGAATCACGGGAGTAAACTTGCGAGACAAATATTTTTATGTTTAAATTATTAATCGGTGGGTGCCAACGGCCCCATAAAATAAATTAATATTTTGACGTAACTCGAAGAAGCCGAAAACTCCTGTTGGGCTCAAACCTTTGACAGAGAGTATATGGTCTATTATAGTTTTTGTCTGTCTCTAATCATTTCTTATCATATACACAAGGCAGTCGCATCTTCACTTGAGTGACTTAGTCTATTTTTAATTTTATCGATTAAAATAGAATTTATTGGGAAACGAATGTCAGTATATAAGCATAGCTTTCAAAAAAGTAGTGAGATATACATTTGCTTATTTATTTATTCATTTTTTCCAGCAATTATGGATGGATTAATGAATGAATAAATAAGTATGTAATGGTTTAATATATCATTCTCTTTCCCCCATCCCCTTTAATTCCGATCTACAACTTTGTGTTTAAGATATATTACCTTCGCCTTTACCTTCACACCGCAGTTTTCTTTCATTTCGATATACTTTACTTGCGCTCGAAATTATATACTGATACTGATACTTTATTAATGCAAAAGGCCATTATGGCCCATGAGCATATATACATATACAATTATACATATTTATACAGGATAGCAAGCACATGCAAATAAATGACAAACATGTCAAACGCTACACCAGTATGCAATAGCTTCAGCTTTATGGACAGAATAAAACTTTTTCAAATAACCTTCCACCTTGGGAGAGGTGCACATTCGTGATCTACTATTATTTGTGCTATAGCTAGCTTTGTATCAAAAGCGAACGTACAGATTAATTCAACAAGAGCATAACAATGAATACAGTGTTTGCGATTCCTGATTATTGCCTATACTTCTATTTTAAACTTACACATACGAATTATGCTAGCATGACATTTTTTATGCTAGCATGACATTTTTCCTCACGTTAAATGCTTTTATAATATATGTACTAAGCTTTTTCAACAAGTTCGTGTTTTCTGCTGTTAACAATTCAATAAATTTTGGCATGTTAGGTCTACTCCAAAAATATCGGTTTATATATAATTTACGTAAATCTGTGTAGAGGGGACATTCCAAAAGAAAGTGGAACTCGTCCTCCAAAATGCCACATACTTTACATTTTCTGTTTTCATATGGAACTTTATTTGGCTTTGCCCATCGCCCTACTTCAACTTCAAGTCTGTGTGAAGATAAGCGAAGTCGACAAAGACTTTTCCTGTATTTATTAATTTTCAATTCATTTAAATAAGTTTTATACTGATAATTTGAAAAGGTGATATAACGTCTTGCCCGTGATGACATTTCTAATCTAGAATGCCAATCCTGGATAAAAATATCCCTTACCCTCTGTTTGAATGTTATTAGAAATGTATTAATATTCCCCACTCCTTGGAAATCCCAAACTTCACCAAATCCTAGTCGACTGAGTAATTCTTTAACGCACGATGCCCAATTTGACTTTGAAGGGTGTGCCTCCAAATCTGCTAGCATCAAGTTATAAATATGTTTTATATACTTATTTTCAGCGCTGGTGACCACCTTAAACCAGTATTTTATTATATTTAAATACCTTTGTGACTGATAGCTGATTCTGCCTAACTCGCCATATATGAAATCATTTTGGGTTGACTGTTTTACCCCTAACAATTTTTTACAAAATTGTAAGTGCACTGTTTCTATCGAAGGAGACTTATAAAAACCCCAAACCTCACTTCCAGAATTTAAAATTGGTGAAACTAATTTGTCGAAAAGTTCTAAAACATGTGATGGCGCCAGCGCTGTAAAATTATATAAGAATTTATTCAAGCTAAAAACCGCTTTGAGTGCTTGTCCTGATAATGTTTTTTGTGTCTCAAAGCTTGATCCCCCTGCTGTAAATACAACACCGAGGTAACAGAACTTATTAACAATTTCGAGATTCGCGTCATTGTAAATGAAATCTAAATTACTTGGTAAACGTCCCCCTTTCCTAAATACCATTATTTTGGTTTTATCAGTGTTGACCTTTAATTTCCACCTCTTACAGTAGTGTTCTAAAATAGTTAATGCATTTTGTAATTCTTCGGGGGTTTTACCGAAAAGTACAATATCATCAGCATATAATAGAATATATAGGTTAATCATGCCAATATCTATGCCAGATATACCCTTAACAATCAGTTCAGCTTCAAGGTCATTCACGTACATTGCGAACAGGAATGGAGACAAGCACTCGCCTTGACGGACTCCGATATTGCATTCAAAGGGCTCACTCAGAGTATTATTATGTTTGACTCTTGATTTTACAGAGCCATATATTGACATCATGATGTTCAACATCTTGCCGCGAATACCAAGTTTTAACAGTTTAAACCATAGGGTATCTCTTACTACAAAGTCAAAAGCCTTAGTGAAGTCAACAAAAGCGCAGTATAAACGTTCATTTGTGTTCATGCAATGTGTAATGAGATTGTTCAAAATAAAAATATTATCAGTTGTACCCATATTTTTGCGAAACCCTGCTTGTGCTTCTACATATACGTTATACTCTTCTGCCCACTCGTTTAATCTGTTATTTAAAATTCGCGTGAAAAGTTTGCCAACAGTGCTAAGTAACGTTATACCTCTATAGTTAGAAACATCATTTCTATCACCCTTTTTGAAAATAGGAATTATATGTCCCTCTGTCCAACTTTCGGGAAAGTAGCCCATTTCATACAATTTGTTAAATAAATTATGTATATATGTCATCAACCCATTTGTCCCTTTTTTTAAGAAATTCGTTCAAGAAAAGATCAGGGCCTGCACTTGTTCCATTACGTAATTGATCTACCCCTTTTTTAATCTCGACATATGAAAATGGTATATTTAGTTCTTCAAACATAACTTGAAGTTCTCCCTGCATATATCTCTCATTAAAATATAATATATCTTTGTCCGGCTGGTAAAACCTGTCATTTGGGTCGCTTATAGCATGGAAATACTCAGAAAAACGTTTCGCTTCAATAGTACATTTGTTTTTAAATTGGCTGCGTGTTTCAGTAATTTCCAATATTCTTTTACATTTTTCGATTTTGATACCAATAGCTTAGTAGTTTTCTCTTTCATAAAAATATAACGTTTATGACGTAATTTCTTTTTGTAATTTGACCTAGCATTTGTAAGTTCTGACTGAGTATTAAGTGTCTTACAGCGCCTATAAGTGTTTAAAGATGCATAGAATAAATTTCGTAGCCTGCGACATTCGTCATCAAACCATGGTTGATTTGAAGTCTGCTCGCTGTAAGTATTATTTGAGCCTTCAGACAAGTTTTTAGAAAATAATGGATCGCAAACTTTTTCCATCAAAGTTGAAAAACTTGAAATATTTTCATTAATCTGCTGTTGTGTTGTTGCTTGTGATAAACGGCTGCTAAGTTCCCTAAAAACATTTTCTTCATGTTCTAAGTTAATAAGATATTCCCCCGCCCTCGCTTCGTTCCATACATATTTCTTTGATACTTTTTCATAAGGTACGTTTTCATTTAAAGTGGCCTTTTCGTCAATTCTTTTACGCGGTATAGAAAATTCAATAGAACAATGGTCCGACAAAATATTATATATGCTATCGCCATTGAGATATTTTGTGTTATATCCTCATGTATTGCCTTTGTGTGATGTGAGTGTAATAAAGGATGCTATGTTATGTTATGCAAGCGGACCAAATGGCCATACACGCCACAGCTGTGTTTGTGTTATAGTTGAATTCACACAATGAGGTGACTTGGTTTACCTTTTTGTTAATAGAACTTTCCAAAGGCAGGTACGAATGATAGCTCCGCCTAGTCAATCTTATCTGCGACTACTATACCTGTGTATAAAATATGAATCCAATCCATTGAGGTTTACAAAAGATATCGCACGGAAACATTTTTCATGTAAAACTTCAGTTGAAAAAAGGCCATAACTCTCATAATGATTAGCGGATTTTACCTGAAGTCGAACTTGACCTGTATTTTATGATGATCTGTGTATGAAAGTTGAATCCAATCCACCAATCTAAAAATATCACACGGAAACCATTTCATTCGGGACGTACGGGCGTACGTACGGACAGCGGTGATACCGTACGACCCCGCCCCAACTTCCCTTCCATTTAAAATGAAGGAGGCATAAAATAGAACATAATATATTGATGTTAGCCAGCGCACGACAAACCTATTGTTAGACGTGCGAGCAATAAAGTCTAAGATCAGCCTTTGTATATGCGCAGTCTAATCAGATTAATTGCTGCTCGCACGAGCCCGGTCTATACAGCCTCTATGCTATCTCAGTAAAGCTCAATTAGACATGCTTGACAATAAAAGTTCTGCCTCCACGGATAAATGTTTTCATCACACCGAAACTGTTTGTTTACAGACATTTTAAATTAAGGGGAATGGGTAGATCTTCAGGGGAGCCAACTCATGCAAAAGTATTTATGTCTCCCACGTCAACAGGGGTCAACTCGTGCTCCTGAGGAGCACATTCTTTCCTTTAATAGGAGCAAATTCTTTCCTTTACATTACGAAAACACATCTATATAATTTTGACCCCCTTGAACCCCACTTTTATATAGAAAAAATGGGGTTTCCGGGGGTATAGCTTATTTTTCTTATTTCTTCTCTAAAATATAGATTGTGGGTACTCGTTAGAACCGCCTCGATGAGGCGGTTCTAACGAGTGCCCACAATCTATATTTTGAGCAGAAATAAGAAAAATAACACAATTTTTCATCATAAAATTTTCATTTTTTCGGTGATAAAGGTGGCAATGTATTTGTATAGGCGTGTTTGCGTAATGAAGAGTTGACCCCTTTTTCAGTGGGACAGAGCTTATAGAACAGCAAACAGGAAGTTCCGAAAGTTGTCTCCCTTTGAAAAAAGGTGGTCAAATCTGATAGGTGTTCCCATTATCCATAAACATTAGTGATATACGGATAAAACTAAAACATTGAGGTTTGTTCTTACGAAGAAACCACTATTTAAGATCGGATAGAAATATCAAACATTTTTATCTGAAGAGATAGAAGAGACGCCGTTTAAGCTCTTTTACAAACAGGATTTGCCTTTAAAGAGGTTAAAAAATTATTTTATCATTCCTGTAGTTGAATGATTGTTTAGAGTGTAACGACACGTCAACCATTTTGTGTCGTCTCCCAGAGAAAGGGAGAAAACGAAAAAGAAGAGATAGTAGATTAGATGAAAGTGAGGGACAGAGGAGAAACAGGAAAATGAATGGACAAACAGAAGAAATAACATTCCACCCTCTACCCTTACGTGCTGCAAGGATAGCAGGCTTTGTCCAACTGTAAGGCAATATCAGTTGAACGCCCAAAAGATTAAAGGTACGCTTGTGAACAAGGCAGTTTATTGGACCGACTTGTCGACATGGTGTTTTTGATTGTTTCAGCTTGATATGTTCAGTTTTTGCCTTTGTTATGGTCGTAGCCACAGCTTATGACGTCATCGTGATTCAATGGTTAGGTAACAGGGCGAACGAGCTTAGGAAATATGGGGTGAGCACCACAATAATTAACAAACTCAGTCTCTCGGAAGTAAGGCAAAACATGAATATATGCAATGTTTAACCCATTTTGTACAGGAAACCCCAAAACGGGTGATTGGCAAACAGTGCAGGCCCAGATCAGACGCGGCAAAACGCGGCGTCTGATCTGGCCCTACACTGTTTGCATAAAGTTCAGCCATTTGAAGAAAACACGACCTGACCGTCCTTTTGTTTTAAATGGACGTGTGCTATTAATAAGGTGGAAGATTCCATTTGGTACAAAATGGGTTAACTTCCATATTGCTAAGGTACTAAAGGTGCGCCGTACACTATACTTTTCTTTCACTATACGAAAACACGCCTATTCAAATATAATGAAATTTTTTCCACAAAAAAATGAAAATTTTCAGATAAAAAATTGTGATATTTTTCTTATTTCTGCTCAAAATATAGATTGTGGGCACTCGTTAG
The DNA here is from genome assembly GCA_963580285.1 of Lucinisca nassula. NCBI lineage: Eukaryota > Metazoa > Mollusca > Bivalvia > Lucinida > Lucinidae > Lucinisca > Lucinisca nassula. The sequence goes on from OY757010.1 coordinate 15,606,108, forward strand.
AACCGCCTCATCGAGGCGGTTCTAACGAGTACCCACTATCTATATTTTAGGGTAGAAATAAGAAAAATAAGGTTTACCCCTTCATAATGATTTTTTTTTCCACCAAACAATGAAAATTTTCATATGTAAAATTGTTATATTTTTCTTATTTCTGCTCAAAATATAGATTGTGGGCACTCGTTAGAACCGCCTCATCGAGGCGGTTCTTACGAGTACCCACAATCTATATTTTAGAGAAAAAAAAATAAGAAAAATAAGGTTTACCCCTTCAACCCCATTTTTCCTATATAAAAGTGGGGTTCCAGGGGGTCAAAATTATATAGGCATGTTTTCGTGATGACTATCAGTCTATCTGAAACTGGAGCTGATAAGCTTCTATTGTTTAACCCTTATCCTGTTGAACACGAACTTTGCCAACAGTGTAGATCCAGATCAGATCGCTTCGGAAGGAGCTATCTGATCAGGATCTGCACTGTCTTTCATGCAGGTTTTGCATTTAACGAATACAATATACAAAGTAATCTGATTCAGAGGTTGATAGATGGAAATGTGTGGAAAATTAATTTATTCAGCATGATAAATGTTAAGCCATTTTCATCAATATAACACAACCCCACCCCCGCCACACACACACACCTAATAGCTATGTACAGATCCATTACATTCACATATCTTTGTATTCTAAGCAAACACTGAAGACCCGATCAGACGATGAGTTTTCAGGAAAGCAAGCATGAAGTCACAGACGTTGTCTCCTTTGAAACATCACGGACAAATCAGCAAGACAGAAAAAAAAATAAATCCATAATGCGAAAAATAAGTCAGTTAGTAAAGGCCGCTATCAAAGACAATGACCATCTCAAGGCAACGAAAGCAATGAAGTCTTAACCCTTCTCATGTTGAATAAATTAATTTACTGACGCCTATTTTTGACTATCCACTCATCAAATTAATTGGTAAAATGCTTTCGTTCAGTTCACAAACTGCATGACAGTGTAGATCCTGATCAGACGGCTTCTACAGAAGCCTTCTGATTTGGATCTTCACTGTTTGAAAAGATGTTGGTTGTTGTTTTCAGCAGGATAAAGGTCAAGCGCATAATCGTACACACAAAACACAATATGAGCCCCTCCAAGCGAATTTGTGTCTTCGAGCATTCCGTCATGACACATTCCAACTGCGCATGCCCAGCCATTCAGAGGGGCCAGGGATATGGCTTTCTGTCTGAAGGTTCCTCTTGATTCACTGCTTGTTTGAGCGAGCAGCGAAGGTTCTGGCGAGACTGCGCGGATGCGCAGCTCGCCTGAACCTTCGCTGCTCGCATAGGCGATAAGTACCAAAATCACTTGACGGGCCCATATAATATGTGCACAAAAATAATATGTGCACCAGCAGCATATTTATGATAAGAAACTTGATTCTAACCTCGCGTTAACATGATCGTGAAATATATATTCATGTAAACTTGCGGTTTATATAAATGTGGGGTTTTCAAATGCATGCATCATTTCCTTTGTTTTCTAAACCAAATACATGTACTCCTCTGAACCGCCTCAATGATGTGGGTCTAACATTCGAGGTTAGGGTCAGAGATAAGAGCAAATTCATCTGAAGAATGTTGGTTCTACCTGTAATGAAAGGCGCGATTGTAACATAACATCACGAAAACATGCCTATATATTTCTGACCCCCTGAAACCCCACTTTTATATAGTATACCTTGGATGTACAGGGGTAAATCTTATTCTTCTTATTTCTGCTCTAAACATATATTTAGGGTACTGGTTATAACCGCCTCATCTTGTTTCTGCTCTTAAGCATACGCTGTGGGCACTCGTTAGAACAACTCCTCGATGAGGCGGTTCTAACGAATACTCATAATCTCTGTTTTGAACAGAAACAAGAAAAATATTACAATTTTTCATCTTAAAGTATTTTTCCCGCGGTAAAATCTACACTGCATTAGTAGGCGTGTTTTCGTAATGAGGATATGCTATCGGAATGACACAGTTTCTCATCATTAAGGTAACTCACTCGTGCCACATAGAACATCGAAAATGACCATTTTCTTTTCTTTTTTATGCAATATTGTTATACTTTGCTTATTTATACTCCAAAGTGCTCGTTGATCCGCCTAAAAAGAGATGATCGAAAACTTCTGCCATAACGAATGAACATCACAAAAACATGCCTATATAAGTTTGAACCCTCAAACCCCACTTCTATATAGTAAAACTGGGGTTCACTGGGATATACATTCATTTTCTTATTTCTGTTCAAATACATAGATTGTGGCTGCATGTTAGAACCGCCGCGATGGGGCGGTTCTAGCGAGTTCCCACCATCTATGGTTTAAGCAGTAATAAGAAATAAATCAGATTTTTTATCTGAACATTTTCATTTCTGGTGGTTTTGTTTTTGATTGGGCTTTAACGTCCCCGTCAACACTGTAAAGGTCATTTTGGAGACGTTGCTTCCAATTTTGTGGGACTTTTACCCGACAATGAGATGAAATGACATCCTAAGCCCTGTCACCCAATGAAAATAATATGGTTTATAAGCATGGACGGTCCGCCTCGCGCCGCGGTTCCTGGACAGGCTTAGATCCTCTAAGCGGTTTACCAGAACTAGTGTGCGGGCCGGATTAAGCTCTGCGTGGAAGCATCATGCAGCCCATATATTTCCTCAAGCCCCTATGGGCGGGGGCTGTCATTTCTGGTGGTAAAATTTTGAATACATTTGAATAGGCGTGTCTTTTCGTAATGAAAGTGAAGGCTAATCGGAGCCTTTCTGATCGTTAAAGTTTTATGGTATGTTTTCTCATGCACAGGCTTAAATAACACAAATAACGATTCACGCATCCTGATAACATGTCCGTGTAAGGAACATCCTTCTAAACACCACGTTATATAGAGAAAGTGGGATTTAAGGGGGATAATTGTTTTTCACAGGCTTAAATAACACAAATAACGATTCACGCATCCTGATAACATGTCCGTGTAAGGAACATCCTTCTAAACACCACGTTATATAGAGAAAGTGGGATTTAAGGGGGATAATTATTTTGGAAGAGTCTATTGACAAACGTTTGTCAATAGCACAAAGTCGGTAAATATGCTATTGACAAACGTTTGTCAATAGCACAAAGTCGGTAAAAATGCTATTGACAAACGTTTGTCAATAGCACAAACTCGGTAAAAATGCTATTGACAGGCGTTTGTCAACAGCAAAAACTCGGTGAAAATGCTATTGACAGACGTCTTTCAGATTTCAGAGTCGAAATGCGAAAATTGTTTTTCTTTTTATATTTCTTTTGTACATAATTGTAATTTTAGAAGGGCAGTTGTCGACTTATGCCATGGAAAAGTGCTCTGTACTTGTTAACCGCTTATTTATAAACATGTCAGGGAAAAGTGCGGGGAGGTTAACTGACCGGCTAGAATTGACCTAAATAGTGTTGATCAGGAGGATGTGGGTTCGAAACCTGGCGGCGTCGGCAACATTCTTGCGTAACGATTGATCATGGACCCACTGATTCAAGCAGGACGGTTATCAATTTTTATAGAAAGCATGCGTATGTATATGTTAACCGTTTCCGTATAAGATTTTCTTGTGATTGTGGATAGACAAAGTGACCGGCTCGATATGACCTAAATAGTATTAATCAGGAGGTCGTGGGTTCCATGCCTGCCGGGGTCACCAACATTCTTGCTCGGAGCTTGATCATGAATCCGCTGCAGTGCAAACGATAATAATGCGGTTTTAAAGAATAAACACAGACGGGTATTCACACTTCAACACTTTAGTAATTAACTGATGATAAAGAAAACTTATTATTTCTTTAACTTTTACAGAAGCAGTACTTAACCCATATATATCGGCCTTTTTGGGACATTGTCAAGCAGTGTAGATCCAGATCAGGCTTGGCGTTTAGACTTTTTTTTTGCTTAAAGTACGTACGTACATTGTTGTGAATCACCAAACCTGTCACTATGTCATATATGGGTTAATATTCATTTCGAAAACAGACGTCCATAAAAAACAAATTTTACTTATAAAAATAATAATGGGAATACATTTTCTTATTTCTGCACCTAATATAGATTGTGGGCACTCGTTAGATAAAAATAATAATGGTAATATTTTTTCTTATTTCTGCAAATATAGATTGTGAGAAGTCGTTAGAACCGCCTCCCTGGGCGGTTCTAATGAGTACCCACAATAACGTAGCGTATCTCAATTTTCACTGAAAATATGCTATGTGTGGCTTCCCTAAGGATCTAAAATTACAACGGGTAAATTTCTATCTAAGAGTGTCTTCATATAACAGTTTAATCCCATTGTGATACAAATCACAAAACATACTACAAATTCATTTCAGTGTGGATCCAGATCAAACTGCACTTTGGTCAAGGTCAACAATATTTGCTTGAATGCAAAATACTTTTCTTGACATTAAACAGGCTTCTTTAAATTTCTTTCCTATGATGCGTTAAAGAGCATAAAATTGGAAGCAAAATGAAATATACAGTGTTGACGGGGACATTAAATCTCAGATCAAACAAACCAGCGGAAGGAGGAATGTCTTTCAAAGGAAAGATGCCGCGAACCGGTGGGCCAAACCCGCATCATCTATGGCTCCAGTCGAAAGTTAATTCAAACCGCTTCTAGCGGAAAGTAGCAAGTCCATGTTTCGCTTTAGTGTACATGTTTCATCCTCAGCATTTGAAACAACGGTTTCAATGCTACAAACCTAGGATGCAGATGAGCCCTTAGAAAAGATGGGCGATTTCAGCAACATTATTGGTTAAATTTTGCCCTACCGACACATTTTTGCGCCCTCTCCCCTCTACCCGCTAGATATTTCCATGTAACCAAGAATCGTACTTAAATCATAATCTGACTTTTAGATACTTCAACATGAGTCCTAGGAGAGAAAAGACAGAGAAATATGATAAAATACAAAAGTTACATGAAATCTATTATGTTTATTTTTCTGTCAGAAATGACAGGAAAAACAGAAATCCTTGAAAAGAAAAATAAATAAAAACTTTCGCATTTCGACTCTGAAATCTGAAAGACGTCTGTCAATAACATTTTTACCGAGTTTGTGCTACTGACAAACGTCTGTCAATAGCATTTTTACCGAGTTTGTGCTATTGACAAACGTCTGTCAATAGCATTTTTACCGACTTTGTGCTGTTGACAAACGTTTGCCAATAGCATTTTTACCGACTTTGTGCTATTGACAAACGTTTGTCAATAGCATTTTACCGACTTTGTGCTATTGACAAACGTTTGTCAATAGACACTCCGAATTATTTTCCTTACTTTTTGCCCAAAATATAATTTCTTTAGAACCGCCTGCTTCACGAAACACGCCTATTTAATTTTGAACCCCTTAAATCCCATATTTTGTGTCTCCAGTAGCGACAGCTGGGACATATTGTGTTTTTCTCTGAATGTTTGTTGTTAATGTGTTTGTTTTTTGTTGGTTGGTTGGTTGGTTTGTTGATTTGACAACTCTAACATTGAATCGTTTCAGATAGAGCCTTAATATTTGGCATGTAGTGTCTTGTGACATTGGGCATACCTTTTGGACACTTTATATATATATAGGTTTCTTGTGACAAGGGCTTTCCACTCATACAAAAAGTTTGAGCTGTAGCTAGACCTAACCTGTGACCTACTTTAAAAAAATATTAACATTGGTTATAACTTTCGAAAGCTTCAGATAGAACCTTTCATATTTGACAGGTAGCTTCCTTGTGATTCATACAAACCATTTTGACCTGTCAAAACGAAAAAACGCCTATATAATTTTGACCCCCCCTCGAACCCCACTTTTATATCGTACAACTGGGGTTTGTAGCGGTAAACCTTATTCTTCTTATTTCTGATTTCGTCTTAAAATGTTCGTTTTTCGGCAGTAAAGTTTACAAAGTATTTGTATAGGGGTGTTTTCGTAATGTTAACTTGACTTGTGACCTACACTAAAGCACAGGAGCTTGACGTTATGAAATTTAAAGGGCTTGTCCCTACGTTTCTATATAATAGAAACGAAGGACGGACACTATTTCAGAGGTCCGAAGATTTTCATTCGAAAATCTTAACATCTACATATTGCTCCGTCGAAATGCAGCGTTAGCACATTTAATTAATGTGCAATATAATTTCCGCCGCATCTAATAATACTTCGCTACTCTTTAATCCACGACAATCCGTCTGTTTCTTTATAATTTGCTCTTCGAAGAGTTACTGGTTACGTCGCCATGTTTGTTTGCACGGAGCAAGTCCATATGCGTTATCTGATTGGTCTAAAAACAACCCAAGAAAATCGTCACGTGCCTGTTGGCCAATCAAAACGCTATAAAAATTAAATGCGATTCTCCTAACGAAAACAAAATGGCGGCGTAACCAGCAGCAGCGCGATGGGGATATTTTTAAGAAACACACACTTTACGGTGAATTAAATGACAAAGCAGTTCTATAAGAGGCGGCGGAAGGTTGCCGATTCGTTAATTAACGTAAGCAATATCAGCGGAGCAATATGTAGATTTTGAGATTATCGCATGAAAATCAACGCATATCTGAAACAGTGTCCGTCCTTCGTTTCTATTACATAGAAACGTATATAGAGATGAACCCTTTAATTGTAATACGTAAAACTCCTGTGCACTAAAGAACAACAATAGACCGTGTCCCGGGGACATGTTCAAGTTTCACAAAAAAATCTTGTTTATAAATAAAATGGTGTTTAATGGGTATATATTGCTAAAAACATAGATTGTGTGTGTAGTCGTTAGACGGCGCGTATCGTCCAAGTGATTCTAACGAGCTCACAATCTATGTTTGGTCTAAAAACAACCCAAGAAAATCATAAAGTGCACCGTCCTTCGGATCGGGACGTTAACTGGAGGCCCCCTGTGCAGGTAGAACCATCCCCTGTGCAGGTTAAAGAACCCTACCGTAATTACATGATTAGTGTGTAGGCTTTCATCCTGCAAAACTGGAGTGTATGTAACATACACCGTCTGTGTCCCCTACTGGGGTTAAGGCGAAACCGGAAGAAGAAGAAGAAGAAATGAAAGGATCAATATATTTATCTGAAAATTTCATTTTTATGGTAAAATGTTTATTATGTTTTCGTAATGCATTGGAGTGTTTACATCACGAAAACACGCCTATATAATTTTGTCCACCTTGACCCCCTCCCAGACCCCACCTCCACACACACACTTTTATATACAGTAAATCTTGGGGTCATAGGGAAAAAATATTTTTCTATTTCTGCTCTAAAATATAGATTGTGGCTACTCGTTAGAACCGCCTCATATATTGTGGCTGCACCTTAGAACCGCCTCGTTGAGACAGTTATAACGAGTAGCCTCAATAGATATTATGAGCATAAAAAAGAAAAAAAAATATTACAATTTTCATTTTAAAATTTTCGATGTTTTTGGTGGAAAAATTTACAATGTGTTTGTATAGGCATGTTTTCCAATTGGAATGCAACGATTAATCAAGGAAAAGAATATCGAGTGTTTTTGACACAAATTGTTAGTTCCAGAGGTAAGATAGACGCCTTTTTAGCGCACGGGTGTGTTATCGTACAATTGGTTGAAGACTAAACATTCTGATGTCAGAGTTAGGATATATCACGGACGGAGGTCACTCCCCTTTATCTTCCAGATTCTGAAGGAGAAATATGAGACATTGACTTCCAATGGCGTGGGAAATAATTATGGAGCTACAGACACAAATACATCTATACCTGTCAATAGTCACGTCGATCAAACTGGGGCCGATGCAAATGAGCATGTAACGAAGGTGGATATAAGACAACAAACAAATGATGACTCGCATACTCGAGGTACGGTGGTTGAATAAATTCACAAATATATTCAAGATCACAAAGCATTCAAGATGACGATGTTCTAGTATTGTGACCTATTTATGTTATAAACAAATGTCATTTTAAAGCTCAATTGGGTTTGGTTTTGGTTGTTTTGGGTTTAACGACACATAAGCCCTTCTGTGTTTTGTGTCGTCTCCGAGAGAAAGGGAGAAAAGAGATATAAGAGATAGTAGAGGAGATGAAAGTAAGGGACAGAGGAGAAAGACTAAAATGAATAGAAGAGGTAGAAACAGAAGAAATAACAACATTCTCCCTCTACCCTTACCTGCTGCAACGCCAGCAGGCCTTGCCCAACTGTAAGCCAATGTCAGATGGACGCGCAAGTGATGCAAGGTACTCACTAACTTTGCATCACCCAACCACCCCCTTAAAGATCAATTAAAAAAAGTAATGCACTCTATCATATAACGTTCCTGTTATTCAGTGAATAACGTCATATAATAATCAAAGTACTGAAAGTACTGAGAGGCGGGCGAGTAATGTCATCTATTTACAACGCTCTTTCATTAAAACTTGAAAAAAAAATAATGACTAAAGTCACACGTAATTGCTCTTAAATTTGTCATTGAGTGTATTTATCTTCAAACCGGCTATTTCAATAAAAGACCACAGACACGATGCAGGTCTCCAAGAAGTTGACTCATTTCAAGCTGGAAGAAACTGTTCAATGATTTATTTATTTATTTATTTATTTATTTATTTATTTGCATGACCTTCCTGTATCTTAATTAATTTGCACCAACTTTGCTGACGATCACATTGTTTGTTTGATTTGGGGTTAAATGTCCCCGTCAACACTGTATAGGTCATTTTGGAGACGCTGCTTCCAATTTTGTGGGACTTTAACCCGACATTGAGATGAAATGACATCTCAAGCCCTGTCGCCCAATGAAACCAATAGGGTTTATAAGCATGGACGGTCCGACTCGCACCGCTTGACCTGGACAGGTTTAGGTACTTTAAGCTGTTTACAAGTACTCGTGTGCGGTCGGATTTCAGCTCTGTGTGGAAGCACCATGCAGCCTATCTATTTCTTTAAGCCCCGATGGGCGGGGGCCGACTGACAATCACATAGCTATACACTGAGGACAACCTACAAATTATCATTCTGTGTATTGAAAACATCAGAAATTTCACTCGTGTATCGCACTTGTGGTAATACTGATGTTTTCAACACACTCGTATTCCGCTGCATTTGGTCACTGAGTCGGAACAAACTTTATTTATACAATTTTATGTTTCCAAATGAAATCAAAATACTGAGGGAGGTGGATTTATTAGGCCAAATTATACTGTCAGTTAAGCTGTTATGTAGGTCCGATATGGTTAAAATGGCTTAGTCGAAAAGGGAGACCGGCCCCGCCCATAGGGGCTTGAAGAAATATATGAGCTGCATGATGCTTCCACGCAGAGCTGACTCCGGCCCGCACACTAGTACTGGTAAACCGCTTAGACGATCTAAGCCTGTCCAGTAACCGCGGTGCGAGGCGGACCGTCCATGCTAATAAACTATATTGGTTTCATTGGGAAACAGGGCTTGAGAAGTCATTTCATCTCAATGTCGGGTAAAAGTCCCACAAAATCAGAAGCAACGTCTCCAAAATGACCTTTACAGTGTTGACGGGGACGTTAAACCTCAATTCAAAGAAAAGAAAAGGGAGACATACTTAATCCGACCGAGGAAATGCAAACATAAATAAATAAATAAATAAATCTAAATAAATAAATAAATAAGTAAATCTAAATAAATAAATAAATAAATCAATAAACATAAACGAGCCTGTTCCTTTTTGTTTTTCAGGCTAATACCGTAAATTCGAGATAATAGCTCAACTTTACGCCACCCGTGCAGTTAGTTAAATAAAGTTCTGTTTTGTCCTGTTTTGTTCTGCTCTGTACCCCCTCTGTAAAAATGTCAAAGCCCAACGGACACGCCACCCCATTATAGTGTCGAGTGGTGTATAGAAACAGAAGACATGGGTCTACACTGTTTGTTTAATATGTACAACAAGACTTCACCCTCGCTCATCATACCCACAAGTAAACTCCCTCTACCAAAATACATCCAGTGAATACCGAATCAAGTAGGCGGAGCTTATTGTCAGCATCTAGCCAACTCTCTTGCATCACACACACCTACTATACACTATATCCCTCCTTTTCTTTAAGATGAAACGTTAAGTGTATACATGGGCATGCATTTAAAATGAAATGAACAGTAGCTTCGCTTTTAACAGAATTCATAGGAAACTGCAAAACGTTTTAATGTTCGAAAAACTTAAACTATAAGTGATATCCGCTAATGTTTCTTTTCTACTGACACGTCAAATAAGCTGCAGATTATATGTGTTAAAGTTTCTTTTCTACTGACACGTCAAATGGTCTCTTCCCTGAAATAATTTCTCACTTTCGCTAGATGCCGAAATGTCTAAATTTCCATGTTTATGGCTCTAGTTTGATATTAAAACAGTTATATCAGCCAACTTGATTATAGTCAATTATGTAAGTCTTCAAAGGTTACTGTGTCTGTCAAATGCTGATTAACTTAACATGCAAACCACACAGAGAAGTCATTAAATTTGGGGAAAGGCAGATTAAATAATTCCATGAATGAAAACAATATCCTGGGTGTAGTATGTTTTCACTAATTAGCTGATAACACTTGAAATATTTATCCAATATTTTATGAGTAAGTAATTCCAGTTCACACATTTAAGAAATGCACTCCCATTAATCTTCCTGAAATTTCTTGACAATTTTTGTATACTGCACATAAGAAATGTAAGCATCATTTGAAATACAAATTTAGTGCCATTTTCTTTCCTTCCAGGAAAATTAAGAAATGAAATTGGGCAAAAAGGGGGTTTAAAAAATTGGGGCATAAACAGCTTTACGGCACATAAACAGAATAAATGATTATGAGCTGGAAAGCTTAAACTTGAGATACCGGCACAATTTGTATACAAAATCACTTTGAAATGATTTTTATCACTCAGCACTATTTACACACATGATTTACACATGTAATCTTTAAATTTCACAGGTTTCTTCCTCTCGCGCTGTGGAATACTCCTGTGTTGACCAGTATCAGACGTCATTCTTTCATATGTTCCATGCTGGTTCTGTGAATATATCCTACCCGGGATCGGCTTAAAATGTGACGCATCTCTGGTAACAGTTCTGTCATTGTGTCGAACTTTAACCATAGAACCTTTTTTCTCAATGATAACTCCAGGCTTTGGGTTGAACGGTGGAGTTAATTTCCCAGTAAACACAAAACGTTATCGTAACGTTTATTATAGGTTTCAAAATGGTTATGCAGAACGTGACGTTTTGCAAACGTTTTTCTAACGTTTTTTTCTGTGTCGAACTGCGGTGACTGTTTTTGGCAATCAGATAAAAAATACTTCCCTTCTACAAAACCTAGAGCGTATTCCTTAACATGTCTAATACTTTTCGAGGAAGTTATAAAAAGGTTACAGAAAAAAAAAATTTTTACTAACGTTGTGAAAACGTTCCATAAATGTTGCAGAATTTGTTGATATAAATGTGAACTTTCTTTCCGCCAATATTCTTGGAACAAAGAACAAAGAAAATCGAACGCCTCACGGAATTAGTGTGTTTTTTTCCGGCTCATTTTGCTCCAGGTAACTTTTATTTGATGATTTAATTGCATGTGGGTCTTATTTTATTTGCACCGGATAATAATATAATGTATATGTAATGCGCGATTGTTTGAATTCGGTGGGTGTCATATGTTTTCGCGACCAATGAAGTAAACACACATCTGTTGCATGACAATATTCGTAAAAAGTGACATGTTTTCGATTTACTGAAGGTGACGACAAGTTTTCTCACTGCATTTTATTAATTTTATGACCAAATATCTGTTATTTATTCAAAAGTAATTGAACAAAATGTTTCGTTTGAACCAAACGTTGTGAAAACGTTCTTGAAACGTTCACTCTACATCGATGCATTTGTTGAACATTTTCTTATATCAAAAACAGCATTTTCATGATGAAAATTTGTAGAAGTTTTCTCAACACTGCTTTAAACAAAGGATGCGGGTGCTCGTTCTTCGAACAAAAATAAGGAAAATAATGAATTTCCCAGTAAGCCAAGTTTTCTTTATATAAAACAGGGTCTACTGGGACGTTCATTACATGGACTATGTTAAGTTATTGACAGGGCTTCAAATAAAAAAAGTAATATGGACATCATTTTATTTACACACTATTAAAGCATATATATGCTATATGGTTTACAGTTGTCAATTTTACGGAACACCCACGGTATTTTTACATGAAATAACCACTTCTTCTTGCCTGAAACACGCTTATATGAGTTCGCCCCCCCCCCTTGAACCCCACTTTAATGCAGTAAAACTGGCGTTTACAGGGGTATACATTATTTTTTCTTATTTTTGCTCAAAAACATAGATTGTGGGTACTCGTTAGAATCGCCTCGCCGATGCGATTCTGACGAGTACCCACTATCTATGTTATGAGCCGAAATATGAAAAATATCAGACTTTTTCAATTTTTGGTGGTAAATTGTTCAATATATTTGAATAGGCGTGTTTTAGTGATGTCGGTGATCTTGTTTCACACTGTTCATCGCGTGAACAAGTCCATGAAATAAACACCCCCTTACCACCCCACTTTGTATAGAGAAAACTGGGGTTTACGGGGGTAAACATTATTTTTTCTTATTTTTACTCCAAGACATAGGTTGTGGGTACTCGTTAGAACCTCATTGAGGCGGTTCTAACGACCACTCACAACCTATGGATTTCACCAGAAAAAGTAGCCATTTTGGAGATGTTAAAATGCACTATGTCGCATGGTTGTGTTATCGTGTTTAATCTGTTATAGTGAATAGTAAACTTCACTGTTTACAACACCATGTCAAATTCCAATGCAATCTACATTTTAGAAAAGTAAAGCACCACCTAAGACCCGACTACTACATCTGGACTTCAGGAATAACCACTAGATGACTTCAAAGGAAAAAAAAACAACATAATTAAGTATAAAAAACATATTAGACAAAGGCTTTTAAAATAAATTTTCCTGTTTTTTTTACCAGGTTGATTTAAACCATCCATATGAACGTTATTCAAATGTTCCCCAGAACGTTCTAAGAACTTCTTTTATAAACGTTTTCAAAAGGTATATTTACTGCTTAGAATAACATATTTTAAACGTTTTTTGAACGTTTTATGAACGTTTTTCAAACGTTTATCAAAAACGTCCTTGCGACGTAAAAAAAACTTTCCATATAAACGTTATTTAAACGTTCACAAAAAAACGTTTTTTAACGTTTATGGAAACGTTTTTGAAACGTTCTAAAAACGTTTCTTTGTTAGCTGGGTTGTTCAGTTTTGGTTGTTTCACAAGAACAGGATCACCTATCCTGATCTTTGAGCGTTTTGCTCCTGTTTTCTTGTCTGAATATTGTTTACGTTTTTGCTTTGCTTCAGTGTCCCTTTTTCTGATCGATCTGTCGTTACGTTTTACTGAGAACTGAGGTAACAAAGTTTTCATAGATCGATTGAACATAATGTCAGCAGGTGCAAGACCAGTTGAAGGGTGTGGACATGCACGATAATTCCTGAGAAATTTGGTAATTTCTTGTTTATAATCGTGTCCCTCAATAACGGCTGATTTGATCGCCTTTTGTAAGGGTGACATGAATTTTTCCACATGACTGTTTGCACGGGGGTGCAATGGTGTTACTCGCCGATGTTTGAAACCCATTTGTATGGCGAATTGACGAAACTCGTTTCCGTTGAACGGCGGACCGGAATCTGTCCGGCAGACTAATGGAATTCCAAGCATAGAAAATATGCGATCTAGACGTGGTATAACGGTTTTAGCAGAAATAGACGTCATCGATTCCACAAGAGGGTATCTACTATAATCGTCAATGACGACCATGAAATAATTTGACGTTCCAATGCTTCCTAAAAAGTCTATGGAGACTTCTTCCCACGGTCTGTTAGGCAAAACACTTGGTTTAATTGGTTCTGGAGTGTTATGCGGAGAAACTGACAAACAGGGTATACAGTTTTTACATATTTCTTCTACAACAGAGTCTATGAAAGGAAACCATACCTTTTCTCGTAGAAGAGTCTTTGTTTTCACAATACCTAAGTGTCCTGCGTGTGCTAAATCCACAACATGCCTCTGTAAACTTAGAGGTATCACTAGTCTAGTTCCTCGTAGTAAAACTTCCTGTCCGTTTATGTCCACTACAGTGAATTCATGACTAAGTTTTGAAAATACACCGTATGCCCTATTAATCTGGCACAGTTTTTTATTCCATCTATTTGATTTCACTGATAGAATAACATTTTGTAATGTTTTATCGTCTTTCGTTGCAGATGCAACATCGCTCAGATTCAAAGCTTTTGGTGCAGAATTTGACGCGATAAGGCGTACATAATCCTCTGTTGAGTTATGACTAGAATAATCCTCAAAGGGATGTCTGCTCATGTAATCCGAAATCATAAGATCACCTTTCCTATATACGACCTTGAAGTCATATGTAGCTAGGCGTAAACGCCAACGTTCGAGTCTCAGTGACTGCTGCTTTGCTTTGGGTTTGTTCTGTGTACCAAATATCGCTGTCAGGGGTCTATGGTCTGTCACTAACGTAAATGATTTTCCAAACAGGAATAAATGAAAATGTTCTACCCCATACACAATTGCAAGGCATTCTCGCTCTGTTTGCGAATAACGTTGTTCTACTGGGCTCAATGCACGGCTTGCATATGCCACGATCTTATTCTCCTGACACAGAATAGCGCCTAAACCGACTGGGCTAGCATCCACCAACAACTCTGTTTCTTTTGATGGGTCGAAATATGACATTATGGTGTCACTAGTGAGGCTGTCTTTTAATGTTTGGAAAGCCTTTTCTTGCTCATCGGTCCAGAGCCATGTTTCATTTTGTCGCGTTAACCTTCGCAGGGGTTCCGTTAGAGTTGAGTATTGTGGGATAAATCGAGATACATACCCTGTCATCCCTAGAAAACTCTTTATCTCAGAAGGCGTGGTTGGCCTTTTCACTTTTCTTATGGATTCTACCATCTCTGGGTCTGCTGATATCCCATTTTCAGAAAATATATATCCAAAGAACTTTACTTGGGATTTACTGAACAAACATTTATGTTTATTTAATGTCAAATTAACCTCTTTGAAACGTTCAAACACAGCTTGTAAGTTCTTATCATGTTCTTTTTGATTTTTTCCAAAGACAATTATGTCATCGCTGATGTTTATACAACCGTCCAGTCCTTGTAAAACTTGCCTTATCTCATTATTGAATATTTCTGGCGAGGCAGAGATTCCATAATTTAACCTTTTGTAGCGCCTCAGTCCTGCATGGGTTGAAAATACAGTAATATTTCTTGTTTCTGGACTTATTTCCAGCTGATTGAAACCGTCGTTCATATCAATTTTTGTGAACACCTTAGCACAATTTAGCTTTGATGTGATATCATCAATAGTTGGTGTGATATGTCGTTCTCTTTTTATCGCTTCATTAGCTTTTCTCATATCCACGCATATCCGTATTTCTCCATTTTTCTTTGGTGCAACAACAATGGGACTTACCCAATCTGTTGGTCCGTCCACCTTTTCAATAATATCCAACTTTTCGAGTCTTTCGAGTTCTTTTTCCACTTTCTGTCGCAAATGAAAAGGTATCCTGCGGTGCTGTTGTGCCACAGGGGGTACACTTTCATCAATGTGAAGTTTTATTTGTCTATTTTTCAACTTACCGATACCTTCAAAAAGTCCGGAATATTGTTTCACTAATTTCTCGGTATTTCCATTTGAGTGTTCACTTAATGAAGAATGTACATGTAAAGAATTTATCTCTGGAATTAACTCCAACTGAACTGAGGTATCATAAGACAACAATGAGTCACTATTTCCGCTAATTACGTAAAAATCAGCTGTTGTAATTTTCCTGTGTGTTTCCGCTGTCGTGTTTATTTTCCCTATGATAGGCAACTTTTCTTTTTGTCCATATGCATAAGCCTTTGTGTCTGTTTTGTAGATCTTAGGCCGTGTTTTCATTCTGTTTATAACTGACTCATTTAAAAGATTAATTGAGCTTCCTGTATCCACTAATAATTTACATTTCAGTCCATTGATTAAAATTGCTGTTTTAGGAGGTCTTCGTTTCACCTGATTAACTGTTATTCCAAAGGAAATGTCAGTTTCGGCATTTTCCGCCTCATCAGTTTCATTCTCAGAATCTGTGCAGGTAATTGGATCTTCTAAATCCACCTGTTTCACACGATTTTGTCGTTTTTCTTTCTTGTTCTTCTTGAAGCAAACAGATACAAAATGATCTCTTTTCTTACAATAAGCACATAATTTCCCTTTTGCAGGGCATGGTCCTTGTCGGTGAGGGAAATCGCCACCGCAATTGCGACATTTAATATTTCTGTTCTGTGATCCATTTGGCTGACCTTGGTACTGTTTGTTTTGTTTAACAGCCATCTGTTTGTTTTTCTGTG
This sequence comes from Lucinisca nassula, assembly GCA_963580285.1. Lineage (NCBI taxonomy): Eukaryota > Metazoa > Mollusca > Bivalvia > Lucinida > Lucinidae > Lucinisca > Lucinisca nassula. Next base: position 15,622,561 of record OY757010.1, read on the forward strand.
TTTTAACTTTGTTTGTTTGTTCAGATCCTAACGCGCCGTTATGTCCATTTTCTATTTCTCTGGCCTGCGCACTCGCTAACTCCATTGTTCGAGCAGCTAATAGTAAATTTGGTAAGTCCAAACTTTCTTGAAGAACTTTTCGCCTTAATTTTGCAGATTTGCAGCCTTGTATAATCTGTGATTTTATTTCCTTTGTCTTGTCCGTAAATCCACAGTGTTCAGCTTTTTGTCTCAGGCGTGTCGCGAAGTCATCGACTGTTTCGAAGTCTGTCTGTTTCATCTGACGGAATTGAAAAATCTCGAACTCCTCATTGACTTGGGGCTTAAAATAATCCGTCAGTGCTGTTTTTGTCTCCTCGTACCCATTTTCGTCTCCGGTGTTATCCAAAGTTTGATAAATGTCAAACACCTCATCTCCAGAATAATATAACAAAAGGGCCTTACGCCGCTTTCTACTGTCTATGTTCATTCCCACAAACAGATTTTCCAGTTTATGGAGATACTTCTCCCATCTATGTCCAAGTGAAGAGCTGTCTCCGTTCACTTCGAATTTGGGAAAGGCTGGTAACGATGCCATGTTTTATCAAAACAGTGTCTTTCTGACAATGTTTTTACAGAATTAATTCCATGAAATATATGAAATTAATATGTTTAACAAGTCGTTATCCAGTTGTTTATGATTCCATAATCACACTTTATCCGACAGTTTATCCGACAGTTTATCCTCGTCGCCAGTTATAGTGTCGAGTGGTGTATAGAAACAGAAGACATGGGTCTACACTGTTTGTTTAATATGTACAACAAGACTTCACCCTCGCTCATCATACCCACAAGTAAACCCCCTCTACCAAAATACATCCAGTGAATACCTAATCAAGTAGGCGGAGCTTATTGTCAGCATCTAGCCAACTCTCTTGCATCACACACACCTACTATACACTATACCCATTTCCTTTGGAAGTGGGGACATAAAAAGACAAAAAGTTTCGCTTAATTTACCATGTCAGTTGTTTGACCCTTTAATTTCTGGATTTTAAATTATTAGACTGTATGCCTTGATCAGACAGATGCAGCTTATCTGCCCATCAGTGCCAAGAGTCCCTCTACTGGAGCATTCGAAAATACTGAAGACCCTGATTGCAGACACAGAATGTGGCATCTGATCAGGACCTTCATTATTTGCTTAAAGCACGGAACTTCATGTAAACTCACAGCAAATAAAATTTATATTTTGAATTTATACATGTAATTACCCTCTCCAAAGCGGGCGGATATGTTTGATGTCGATCAGTACAGAGAAGCGTGTCAACCCTTTCAACCCTGTACATCGCTGCAGATACCGATTCAGGTACAGATACCGATACAAACCTTACAGATCCAGATCAGACGGCATGTGACGAGCAATATCATCAGATTCTACACCGTTCGCCAGCTGTCAATGAGTTGAACAATACACCATTCTATAAGAATTGGTTCACTGAATATCAAAGTTAGAAGGGTTCTGTTCAGAAATTGGGGGATGAAAGGGAATGATTTCTTGCATAAACAGCAGCGGCGTAGGAAAATAGTGTCGGATTTTTATACTCAGCTTTCAGCGCAAATTTATTCATGAAATCTAATAAGCAAGTCAATTTTTACAAACAGTATTCATTTTTTAAACGGTCCGGTCGAACTTGATTGGATTTATTGCGTGTATTGCTTTTTCATTTTATTTTTTTTTGAGCGGGGGACTACAAGAAGGCATGTCTAAAGAGGTGCACAAAATCTGATATACGAGGTGTACGGTGACTATAGACGGGCTACGCCCGCCTAAAATGATATTACCACACGAGTGATAAAACGTGGTTACTGGCGCGTAACGTTATGGCGCCGTCCGTGACTATTTCACTTCTTTGTCTACAAATCCGGTGTAAAATCGCCATTAGATAAACAGAATCTTATACTCGTGGTCCTTTCATATGAAATTTATGACACTCGCCGAAGGCTCGTTTCATGAATTTCATAAGAAATAACCACGAGTGTAGGATACATTATATTTCAATTTGTCCGCGACAAAGCAAATATAAGACATGGGCGAAACTTTAATCAGGTCACTCGACGTAAGATGTGATGCTAATGAGAACACACACTCTATCTTTGTGTCACAAGGGTCGGAAAAAGAATATGGCTCGACCGGGACACGAACCCAGGGCCTCTCGCATACCGTGCGATCACTCTACCGACTGAGCCACCGAGCCATACGGTCGACCTGTTACATTTTCTCCCTGCCTAATGAGATTCGTCCCGATTCCCTAAGTCCAATACAGTCCGGCTGCGAGACTTATTTTTCATACTCTTTCATGCCTGCCCTCAGACGCGGTGCTGGGCCCAACCTGGCCACTAAATGTTACAGGGGTGCAAAAAGAACATGACTCGAGGCCCTGTCGCATACCGTGCGAACACTTTACCGGCTGAGCTACCGAGCCACACGGTCGACCTGTTACATTTTTTCCTTGCCTTATTAGATTCGTCCCGAATCTCTCCTAATGAGATTCGTCCCCGAATCAATCAACTTTCCAACGAAACTCGCCGGAACACGGATGTGGTCCGAGTCTCTGAGAGTCATTTACGTTGGGCGCCAAATGTAACAGATGAAAAAATGCTAATCACCTTCTTCCGGCCGGGGATCGAACCGAGTCCGCCGGGGTGGCAGGCCAACACGCTACCGCGTCGTTATAAAAGCCGGCTTGTACCGCAAAGCAGTACTAGTGTATTTTGTACCTATCACTTCTACATTTGTAGCAGACAATTAATCTTCATTAGCAAAATGTTAGCTTATAGATATGTATTGGTTGTTTGTTTGTTTGATTTGAGGTTTAACGTCCCCGTCAACACTGTAAAGGTCATTTTGGAGACGTTGCTTCTGATTTTGTGGGACCTTTACCCGATATTGAGATGAAATGACATCTCAAGCCCTGTCGCCTTATGAAACCAATAGGGTTTATTAGCATGGACGGTCCGCCTCATACAACGGTTCCTGACAGGCTTATATCCTCTAAGCGGTTTACCGGTACTAGTGTGCGGGCCGGATTCAGCTCTGCGTGGAAGCATCATGCAGTCCATATTTCTTCAAGCCCCTATAGGTGGGGACGTTATAGATATGTAACATGGTGCGATTGAAGATGGGTCTGTCACCCTTATTTGAGTTTATATGCCAATAGTGCTGCCATTCCGTTGTTTGACTCTTCTGCGAAATACTGACGACAATCCGAAGTTATCACACCTTAACCTCACTTTTATACGTTTGTAGTAAAGTGGGTAGGAAGGGGTTTACATTATTTTTCTTGCTTCTGCTGAAAAACATAGATTGTGGGTATTTATGTGAGAAACACCACGCTGAGGCGTTTCCAACAAGTACACATAATATATGTTTTGAGTAGAAATATAAAAAAGACAGAAAGTTTCATCTGCACATATTTTGTGATATACATTTCAATATACGAGGGCAAGTCAATAAGTGACCAGCCTATCCTATTTCCGACTGACCGAGGCAAGATTTCCATGCCTTGTTTCAATACATGTTTTAGGCTTGATGGCAAAATTGCACCTTTATCGCGTCATTTACTCATAAGATATTGAAAGTTAAACATGGCTAGCGATGCAAAAGCGAACTTTTCGTCAAAAGTTGAGTTCCTTGCTGTAATTCGGTATTTGTATTTGAAAGGGAAAACAGGTCAGGAAATACATTGTGAGTTTACCAATGTTTATGGGTCTTCTGCGCCATCGTATGCACTGGGTTGGGAAATTCAAACGCGGTAGAACGTCTTTAGAAGACGAAACCAGGTCTGGACGCCCATCAGATGCCACCGATGAAAAAGTGTAACAAAGTACGGAATCTGGTGTACTCTGATAGGCGAATTAAGTTGGCAGTAATAGCGAATGCATTATACAATTTACATTGTAGCGTTTCAACTATTTTACATGATCGCTTGGGTATGCTTGGTCCCAAAATCCCTTAGCGACGAGCACATAGCACTGTTGAAGCGGTTTAGGTCAAAGAAAGATGATATTCCTTCCCGTATGGTGGCTGTAGAGGAGACATGGGTCCATTATAATGTGTCAGAGAATAAAATTCAAAATCGCCAGTGGATAGGGCCACTAATGAGTACCCACAATACTCGACGAGACGGTCCTAACGAGACCACAATCTATATTTTAGAGCAGAAATAAGAAAACTCTATACTATGAGCAGAAAGAAGAAAAATATCACATTTCTTCATCTTATTTTTGTTTTCAACATTTATTTTGTATTTGTATTGGCGTCTTTACGTAATGAAATTTGTTTACACCTCCTAAATGAATTGTCATAGTATATTGTATTTAGTTATCCAACACTAGCATCATTACTTAACCACATTTAACCGACTGGCATATGCCCCACCTACCACATTTTGTCTTCAAGAGCAACTTATTGAAAATAACCATTTGACGACATCAAAGTAGGCCATGATACAAGTGTGTGTTATTTGCTTATGAAATATACGCATGTAAAGAATCAATATATAGTGTTTATAAAAAGTAGAAGTAAAACAAAGATCAGGAATTGATACAATTAACTTACTCCACCCATAAAAGACACCAAAGGGAAAGAAATACAAACATTAAGCGACCAGACCATAATGGAAACCCAAACAAAGGAAGGCCATAAGGACAGTTACTTTCCCACAAAATGGCCATATGGCCATCCAAAACCAAAAGACACAAGTGATACACACAGTAAGTAACAAACAACAACATAAATAAATCGCCACAGAAGAGCCGCCTTGGAACGGTCAGTGGAAGATTTCCACTGGGGGGCTTAAATCGATTTTACGTGGCCACAATCCTCGCCCTTACTTCCGTCGCGATTTAGACATATAATTCATATGTGCGAGTTGATTTACTTGACAAAGACCCCCTCTATTGAAAGTGAACGTTGCAGGTACACTACGTGTCTGATATTTTGTTTCAATTTCAGGAACTCTACTGAAAATACTTCTATCATTTTCGATCTACACAAATGGCAACAAGATCCTTAACGTCAGTCAGCCTTCCGGGACATTGACAGCGGTCAACGGAATACGATTTATCAGCATGACTTGGGTGATACTAGGACATACATATGTGTTTGGAATAACAACAGCAGGTATTAGACGTAGCTCAAAAACAGAGTAAATGTGATAAGTAAGGGATAATTTCCCTTTTTTTGTTACGAACATACTTTGAGGATGTAGCCACATTGAGGTGATACCCAATACAAAATAATATCGAAAATTTTACCACCAAAATTGCAGCTGGTGTTGTGCCGTGTGGCGGCCGTAAAACGTTTCCCCGTACACCAACCATAGTGCCGTTTATATTTTACTTTTGGTCCTTTGAGATCAGCGTAAATATTCTGAGAAATCAGAAATAAATTATGGGTTAAGACTCCTATTCTAGACAGGTTTTTAATTATTTGGACCCCATTTTGATTTATATCAGTCTTTGAATCGACTGCCTTTTCGAAATTCGCAAAATTGCAGTATGTTTCCTCTGGCCTTCGTTGCCGGATCATTACACGGTCACTGATGAGGCTTTATTAGTCGAAACTACGTAGTATGACCCTGAATGTTTTCATTGCTCTTAAAGGAACTCATTTTTGATTTTTATTTATACACTAAAATCTGATAATAATTCATATTTCTGCTCAAAAGATAGATTGTGGGTACACGATAGAGCTGCTTCGGTAAGGCGGGTTTTCAGAGTATCAACTATCTATGTTTTTCAGCAGAAACAAAAAATAATGTATACCCCTGTAAACCCCAGTTTTACCGTATAAAATTTGGGTTTAAGGTATCAAAATTTATACTGGCTAGCGTGTTTTTTTTTTTCAGTGATGTATTCTAAAAACTACCCTCAACCTATTTAGCCCCCGCCCATCGGGGCATTAAGAAATAGATGGGCTGCATGATGCTTCCTCACAGAGCTGAAACCGACCCGCGCACGAGTACTGATAAACAGCTTAGAGGATCTAAGCCTGCCCAGACATTGCGGTGCGAGTCGGCCCGTCCATGCTTATAAACCGTATTGGTTTCATTGGGTGGCATGTCTTGGGTTGTCATTTTATCTCAATGTCGGGTAAAAGTCCCACAAAACTGGAAGCAACGTCTCCAAAATGACCTTTATAGTGTTGACGGGGACGTTAAACTTCAAATCGAACAAACAAATAAAAACCCTCAAGTTTTTTGTTCATTGGAGAAATAAGAACAAATTCCAATAGGTAGTCTTGGTGCTCCTCCTTTTCTAGAGCTATGTATTTGTCCTTTGCCGACTATTGTTATATATAAATGGTTTCCAGACTCACATTCTATACACTTACACTGTATCATTCTTGTTTGCATGGAAAACTGGCAATATATTCAGCGATAACCACTGCGTACCATGTTGTAACGTTTCGAGAGCTAAGTAATGATTGGTGTGCAATATATGATTATACAGTTTAATGTAATGCTCTGTAGAAAATGAAATTCTTTCGGAGCACAGGACCGAAACCGTGGTTTGTTTAAGTTATTCTGTAAGCCAGACTGGCTAGCTTCGGCCAATCAGGCCTCATCAGTGACCATCAATTATTTTAAAAAGTCCGCAGTGTAATCAGTGATCTCAAAGGTCTAGACAATATAAACCACACAATAGCGTCCTCACACTTGATATTGCGTAAGCAAGAAATGTCTTGTAGAAATTTCTAGTTTTTTTTATTTGCTATTAAAGTAGTGATATGTTTATTTATTTTGAGACTAAACTTACCATTAACAATTTGTTGACATACGCACCATCTTCGTGCTACGTAAACACATGTACAAACGGATAGCATAGCTCAAGACGGGTAAAGGTATATATAGAATATATAGACCCTCATAACGTAAGCGCTGGCAATGATCAGGAAACGACAAAATAAACTTAATAGAAGTGAAGGCAATGGTCAGGAAAAAATACAATTTTATCCACCTTCAGAGACACCAAAAGGGAAAAACACAAACATTAAATGACTAGGCTTGTGGAAACGCCAATGGACAGTTACTTTCCCACATAATGGCCAATCGGCAATCTAAAACAAAAATAAATAACCGAAACACACACACTCAAAGACAAGCCGTAATAAAAATAAGCCGCGACAGAAAAAACGCCTTTGAACGATGAAAAGAATTTTACGGTTGCGGGGGAGGGGGGATTACGATTTTACGCGACCGCAATCATCGCCTTCGATTCCGTCTTGATTTTGACAACTAATTTGTTCAGTCCGCAGGAAGGCTTCCTAACTCATATGTGCAACATCTCCGAGAACACAAAAATTAAACAACCACAGAGATGAAACAACAGTGGGGACCCGACAGCAATAAACCACTGAAATGCTTGAGCAAAAGAAACCCAATAGTTAGACCCCGATGGGCCCCGCCAACGACAGAGCATCAGGTACTATCCGACATTACAATAGTTAGACTTTACCATGAAACCTCCCATCTCAGACGCCAAAGGGACAGAAACACCAACAACACAAATTAACGTTATTAAAGCATCACAGCCAGAAAGCCGTAAGGAATGTTATTTCCACAAAATGGCCAAACGGCTACCCAGAATAACACAGATATTAGCAGTTCATATATCCGCCAACATTTATCCAGGAAATAGCACATACGTCAGTGAACAATATTTACATAGATAAACGGATGAGCGACTACTTGAGGAGATTTACTGTTTCTAAAAATATTATCATAGCAAAAGAAGTCACTTAAAAGAAACGTTTCTGTAAGCTACTTCCCAGGGAGCAAAACCATCAACGCGACGCCAGAAAACTTTGACCTTACTATCTAAATCGGCGATGTACCCTTTACTATATGAAATGTAAGCAATTAAATACATTTTATAAAAAAGGCTGTTTATGTCTAAAAATATCATTTATTAATACTAGTAATTCTTTAATTTTAAAAATGACACGTTGCCTGGGGCTGCTCGAAGGGAGACATCTTTGTGACCCTATTCGCTTTCCAAGCAACTCCAGCTTCAGTATAAGTGCACGCTCACCAATTGCTCCTGTGATGCAATTTCCTACCCGGGACCAATAAATCAAACTGGTGAAGAAGTAGCTTCAATACTTGAAATAAATTATGAACTGCTTAACTTCTTCGCCAAGCCTTTGCTAACTTTTATAGACGTCATTTCGATTTAGTTTGAAAATTCAATGTCGGACTTAAAGCTCAAGAGAAACGAAAATTTTAATTTTTATTTTATGATATTTTATTTTAAGATCTTAAATCACTGACCAGTGTGTTGAAAATCGCATCAAAAATTCCATTTCGTTCTGAAGTTATGACTGTTCAAAGTCAGGCATCACTTAGTTGATGTCAGAAAAGATTTGTTACTATAAATATATTCTATCCCACAATGCATCATTTTGTGATGTCATATGGTGTTTAAAATTGTACTTAAAATCATACAAACAGAATTGGTTTAAGTCATATCCTGGCACTGGATAACAAAAATACTTATATTTACAATAAATAGATGTTGTCAAATGCAAATTTAACTATAATATAACCGTGTAAATGAAGATTAGAAAAAAGTTTCAACAATTCAAAAAATATATTATGATATAAAATGATAACATATCATGAAATGAAGACAAATATTTCATTTCTTCCTATAAGAACAAGCCAAAAACGCACCCATAAGAAATATATGTCAACTTTACCCAGAAAATAAAATTATTTCTCTTGAGTGAAATTGAAATATAAAAAATAACCATAATCATCACATATTAAGGTTTACATTAACAATAGATCTCCTGAAGTACAATCATTAAAACTATTACCAGTATGTCCTTTATAAGTAGAATTAAAAAAAATAAACACTTCTTAAATGTTTCAAAAGCCTTATATCACGCCAAAAGTTCCATCATGAAAATATATCGGCAATACAAAACCTTTTGGGAAGTTGGTACCAAAATGCTATTTTTAAACCTTTGTATCTTGAAACCATTTGGAATGTTTCAACGCGATTTTCAATGTCATATTCTGTGAAACAATACCTTATTGTGTCACTCATATTGCGTGTAATATTTATAAACAAAAAAAAACAAAATAAAGTTTAAACTAAACAATACCTTAATTTTCATTGCCATTCATAGAGAACAAAAAAAAAACAATCGATGCCTTTGATCTTTAAAATATCTCTTTTGCAACGAAGTCCATAAGAACTTGAATTGATGGCGACTTTGAATATAATTTCAGGAAAATATACTTGCTACTATTTCAGCATCCTAGCTCAGTTGGTAGAGTGTCAGCTCCGGGGAACGGGAGGTCACGGGTTCGATCCCGGGCTGCGACATACCAAAGTCGTTAACAATGGTACTAGCTGCTCATCGCTTGGCACTCAGACTTACGGGGTAGAGCTAGGACTGGTTGACCCAGTGTCAGGATAATGTGACTGGGTGTGGTATCATGTAATGTGTCTTGGACATGATACTCCAATGAGGCAGCACTATAAACGTGAGCATTGAGCTCCCTGTCGCAACCAGACACCGTCGTGATATGACTGAAAAATTGTTGAAAGCGACGTTAAATCCAAATTCAGACACACACACACACACACACACACACACACATTTCAGCATACAATTTTGTAAAATCATCAATATAAGAAGATTTGGTGCAACATAAGTATTATTCGACAGACTGTATGCATGGTAGTTAATGCAATCACGGTTGACAAATTTGCTCCCCTCTTTAACTGCACATCGGTTGTCGGGCTTCAGCCTCTATGTGTAATCCCGGCTAAGGACTAACTTAAACTTTTAAAAAAGGCCAATTTGTGCCTGATACTCTGTCTTCGGACGAGCCTCTGGAACCAAACTACTGGTTTTCTTTTGCTCCAGTATTTTAGTTGTGTCATGCTGTCGGGTCCTCACTTTTTATTTCATGTCTGACTTATGAGCTTGCTATCCTACATGCGGACTGAAATAAAGCATTTGTCTAAACCACGATAAAACCAAGAGCAAGGATTGTGGCCACATAAACTCGATATTAGCGCCCCAGTCAAAATAAAGACTTTTTTGCTGGTAGGTCCAAGGCAGTTCTTCTCTTGCGGTGTAATATGGTAATAGTTTGTTTTAAATTTCATGTTAGTATTGGATGACCCTTTACCCTATTTAGGTAAAATAGAAGTAAAGACAGTGATCAGGAATCGATACAATTAGCCTTCACCTCCCATCAGAGGGACCGAAGGGGAAAACAAGATCACGAAATGACTACATCCTAATGGAAACACAAACAGTGGAAAGGCAAAATGACAGTTGCTTTCCCACAAAATGGTCAATTGGCTATCCAAAACAAAAACATATATAAAATACACATTTAAAGACGAAATATAACAAAAATAAACCGCGAGAGAAGAACTGCCCTAGAACGGCCAGTGAAAAGCATTCTAACGCAATGGTGGCTAGGGTCAGGCCTGAAATCCATTGTAAGCGGCCACAAACCTCACCCCTGCATGTTCGTTTGGTTTTCGCTTGATGCGTTTCCATTATTGAGGGATTGTTTATTTTTTTTTTATTTTGTCCCTTTGGTGTCTTAGGATGTGTGAGTTAATTGCATCGAATCGTGAACATTGCCTTTAGATCTAATTTGCACTTTAGTCGACGGTCAAGTATGGACAAAGTTGGTCTAAGGTGGCTGTTTCAAATTGAAATATTTAAAGCATAACTGTCGGCACGTTATTGATCAGTAATTACAAATCGCTAATTGTGTGAGATGCCTTAAAAGTCATTTAATTGATAAGTGCGATGACTTAAATACTTATACTTCACAATGGAGACATAGATAGATAGATAGATAGATAGATAGATAGATAGATAGATAGATAGATAGATAGATAGATAGATAGATAGATAGATAGATAGATACGAAATCACCGATACTTTTTTCTATAGACTATTAGGTGTCCATAGAACGTCAAGATATATAAAGAATTAAAAGTTGTGTTTGGAAAAAAACGCACATCGATACAGGAATGCAAAGATCCCTGTGTCAGATAATGACTTGAATGACTTGATTTACAGCCTGATCTTTGTCTTTGCTGGTAGCCCAAATCGTCATGCAGTTTGTCATGTTAGGTCCTTTTATAATTTGCTTATCTATTTGACTGTTTTGATTTTCAGGAAATCTTCTACCCTTCATGACAGAAATGGTGAAGCGGTTTACATTTCAGGCTATATACAATGCTACAGTATCGGTTGACACTTTCTTTACTCTCAGGTAAAATTAAACTGTTCTGTCATTAGTTAACATACTGCTAAACATTTAAACAATTTATATGAAAAACGTACTTGCATATTTCCGAAAAATGTGAGAAGCTTTTGTAACTGCAAAAACTACTCACATTTTTTTCCAGCATTGATTCGAATTATTAGATAAGACAGTAATAAGTCAAACACTAATGCACGCTTGTGGATAAATGTATTTTGATATTTAGAATGCATGTTGTGTGCTAGATACTAAGGATTTATTTCAATAATCTTCAAGTTATTTCATGTTTTGTTGCATGAAACAGCGTGTTCTTTATGCTGTACAGAGGTTAGTACCGAAAAATAATCACGCGAACGAATCCGTGAAATACACACCCCAATTGACTCCACCTTATACAGAGAAAACTGGGGTTAATAGGTATATATTATGTTCATTATTATTTACTCTCCAAGAGATGACTCGTGGTTACTCGTTAGAACAGCCTCAATGAGGCGGTTCTAACGAGCACCCACAACCTATGTTTGCAGTATAAATTATAAAAATATTACGGATTTACAGCAGATTTTTTAGATGTGAAAAATGCACTATGTCACACGGGTGAGTTATCGTAATGGCAATTACCGTATCATGGGTTTAATGCCTCCGCTTAATGTGTAATACTCTTTAAATAAGTTCTGAAGTAAAATCCCTTGGAAGCAAGGAATAAACCAAATAAACGAAAATAGCAAACTCGGTTTTATTGAGTCTGTACATGACCAGTACTGAAATATGCAACACCGGCCACGCCCTCAAGCACCGGCTTAAGCAGAACTCTATTTTCGAAATGATACCAAATGAACTCAATGATCCCAAAGGACCAGAAAATATAATTTGCACTATGGTGATGCACTATTAACCCTTTTTGTTCCAAATGGAATCTTCCTCCTTATATATACCTGGAGTTCATTTCAAAATTCAGGGGTATCAGGTTGTGTTTTCTTCAAAATTTATTTTAGCCTCCGCCCATAGGGGCTTGACGAAATATATGTGCTGCATAATGCTTCCACGCAGAGCTGAATCCGGCCCGCACACTAGTACTGGTGAACCGCTTAGAGGATCTAAGCCTGTCCAGGAACCGCGGTGCGAGGAAGACCGTCCATGCTAATAAACCCTATTGGTTTCATTGGGCGAGAGGGCTTGATATGTAATTTCATCTCAATGTTGGGTAAAAGTCCCACAAAATTGGAAGCAACGTCTCCAAAATGACCTTAACAGTGTTGTCGTGGACATTAAACCTCAAATCAAACAAACAAAACAAAATTTATTTTGGAAAATGACTGAAATGTTAGCAAACAGTGGAGGCCCTGATCAGACGCCGCGTTCTAAGGCGTCTGATCTGGGTCTGCACTGTTTGCCAGGGTACCCGTTTTGGGTTCCGGTACAAAATGGGTTAATGCCTCCACTAGATGTGTAATACTCTATAAAATAGAAGTGAAGGCAATGATCAACAGACATTATTATTATTATTATTATTACATGCGTTTATACTTCTCCGATTTCAGCGGTTTGCTGGTCTCATATTTATCACTGAGGGAAATGAAAAAGACTAATGGTGCCAGGAACTTCAAATGGGGAATGTTTTATTTCCACCGATTTTGGAGGTAAAAACACTTCTGTACGAACTAATAATATATTTGTTCAGCGCAACAAGTTATTATATTAAATGCGGAGCATTGGACCGTTCTACGCTTGTTTCACTGTCATAGTTGTGTATTTCAAGTTCAAATTTAGTTTATAGATTCTTTTTTATCGCAAAGCCATCGAAAAATAAAAAATATGCTTTTTAGAAATGCATTCTTCAGAAGCCAGTTTTAAAGCATCGCAAGGTTTAAGAACTTACAGTATCCAGAAGAATAAAGGTACAGAAAATACAATATCTCTTACGCAGTCACCACATCATGTTAACAAGTCCATGTCATGAACACCCCGATAAACCCAAATTTATATTGAAAAAAAAAAACGGGGGTTAACAAGGATAAACATTATTTGTTTGTTCTGCTCCAAGACATAGATTGTGGGTACACTTTAGACCCACCTGAATGAGGCGGTCCTAAGGAGTATCGACAATCTATTGAGACGTTTCTAACGAGTATCCACTGCCTATGTATGCGGTACAAATAAGAAAAATATCATAACATCACCCAAACACGCCTATATAATTCTGACCTCATTTTACCCCACTTTTATGTGGCAAAACTTGGGTTTGCAGGGGTAAAACTTATTTTTCTTATTCCTGCATTAGAATATAGATTGTGGGTTCCCGTTAGAAACGCCTCGATGAGGCGGTTCTAGCGAGTACCAACAATCTATATTTTGAGCAGAAATAAGACAAACATCACAATGTTTCATCCTAACATTTTCATTTTTTCGGCGGAAAAGGTTGCAAGGTATTAGTAAAGGCGTGTTTTCGTAATGTTTTCACAAGAAAATGGCCACGAATGTCGCAGGGGTATGCTTTAGTATTGTGAATGCAAGAAATAGGGGCTGCTGTTGCATCCTATTATGCGTTAGCTAACGACTTCATTGGCTTCCAACAACTGAACCTTGATTTTAATTACATAACTAAGTCTAGCAACATATGCATGTACTCTTCATTTACTTTGCAGAATCTTTGACATGTGATATGAAAAATGCACTTTACTATAGTTTTGTTTATTTAGGATCAACATGATATTTTTAAGCTAGGCCATGAACACTTCGAACTGTGAATTGGATGGCGTATTATCTGTTATGATGCAATAGTGTATAGCTTAACTTTCAAATAGAAAAACTAGTTGAAAACCAAATTTGCTGAAATATACTAAGATGATGGATGTTCTAAAACTGACGTCAGATAATCATTTATTGGTTAATATAATTGCAGACTGACACCACCCTACATGTTGTTCCTGATGTTCTACGTACCTTTAATAAAGTACTGGTCTAATGGTCCCTTGTGGTCCCAGATTGGCATCGAACGGAATGAATGTGAAAATACGTGGTGGCGAAACCTGCTGTATATAAACAATTTCTTTGATGAAAGAGAAATGGTAAAAACATTGTCTATAACCGAGAAATGTTGTGTAAACAGGCAGTACTATAAGCTGTATGAAACTCCGCAAATCTACTTGTAATGCAAAATAGAAGTGATGGCAATGATCAGGAATCGATACAATTAAACCACAACTCCCACCAGAGACACCAAAGGGAAAGCAACACAAATATGAAAACAACCAGAACCTAATGGAAAGTTCAATAGCGAAAAGCCAAAAGGACAGTTACTTTACCACAAAATGGCCAAATGTCTATTCAAAATAAAAAAATATAAGCGATACACACACTCATAGACAAACCATAACCAAAACAACGCTAGAACCGTTTCCTTAAAGGATCGGAAGATGCTACCGATAAATTAGCATTTCAAAGGGTTGTTTAGAAATGTACCTACTGTTGTTTCTAGAGAAAATTATTACATAATCCGAGACAAAAATATCCTAAAAGTATGTTTGTATATTTTGGAAAAAGGGTGTTCCTAGAGGAGCATTCTGATACGAATCCACACTGTTTGCAGCAGTGACTTCAACCCTTCTCTTGCTGAATATTCATTTTAGCCACACCCATCCCTGACTTTGAGTGAGTGAGTGAGTGTTTCAGTTTTACGTCCCACCAACAGCTAAGGTCATACGGAGACGGGATCTCGGTTTAAAGACTCATCCGAAAGTCTGGAGAAGCCCGGGATCGAACCTGCGACCCCTGGTTTACAAGGCGAGTAGCGTAACCACTCGACCACGGAGGCTTCTCCCTGACTTTGAACCAATCGGATTACTTGATGTAATTTATTCCTACAAATTCATAAACTGAATGTCAAACAGTGTAGATCCTGATCAGATAGCTTCTTTAGAAGCCATCTGATCTGGAACTACACTGTTTGCAAAGAAAAGGGTTGTCGTGAACAGCAAGATAAGGGTTAAGGTAACTGGCAAATAAGACAGCCGGCGACAATTTTTATGTTTTAGAGTTTAAGGGTTAGGTTGGAAATAATGAAGGAAGGGTATTTCTGGTTGGAATGATTAAATATTAGTATGTTTTCGAATAGCCAGTTTCGTGAGGTTGTCGGCATGTCAAGAAATCTACCCTAGGGATTTCTGACATTTTGTCTATAGAAGTTGTTCCCACTAGTGTTCATTAGTGAAAGAAATGTAAATGTATGGTTGCCCAGCAAATACATATAAAAGAAAGGGGTCCTTTTCATCACTTCACATTTGAATATCATGAGTAAATTTTAGATCATGATATGGAAAAAGCAACCAAAATGTTGTAACCTATTGTAAACACAATTGTTCTTTAGGATCAGTCGGCAAAATGTAAGGGTCATCGATTTAATTGTTGGAAGAATTTTGCTATGGCATACACGTACGAAAAAGTTAAAACAAGGTCTTTTTATTATGATTGTTAGGTTTGGAAGAAAATTATCCAACAACTATGTAATTTATATTTTACTACTTTTGAAGAATGTTATTTAAATAAAGTTGTGATTCAATAATTATATGCGTTTGAAATAGAACTTAGCATAACTCATTGTATAAAAAGAATTACTTTTGTGCATAAATAACTTCTGTTTTTTATTCTAGGTTAGAATATAGGCTGTTCGTACCGTTAAAATAACCTCAATGATGCTGTTCCACTTAGCGATCACAATGCATATTTCCAATTGAAATAACAAACAAACATATCGCAAATTTTAATTTACTTTTGTCAGTTACTTTGTAAAATGGGAGTGTTATTATAATGTTATCTGAATTATTAGTTTGAATCTAGACGTGCTATGTTTGTCAAGAATGTAAAAGCAGCCTAGGTTAGGAGATTTGCCAAGAGTTGTGAAAGCATCTCTTGCTACAATAACTGACAGATTGAGTTCCTCTTATTCAGAATTTGGAACAGTATGTTAGTTATATCTTAAACTGTTATTTTGTATTTTAGTGTATGGCTTGGAGCTGGTATTTGTCTAATGACATGCAGTTTTATGTGTTAAGTCCACTTTTGCTGATACCGTTGTTTTAGTAAGTCTTTGTCAGATGTCACAGTGTCTATTAAAAATGTATAACATCACACGCACAAAGGGGGAGTTCCAGCCTGTAGTAAATTTCCATAGGGTTCTGCCCACGCACAGATTTTCATGATATTGTGCATAATTACTGCTTGGTAAATGACTATTCATTATTTAGCTATTTCACTCTTATATCTATTTTCGTTATAAATCTACAATGTTTTGTTTATGTCCACATCTGAAAGTAGGGGTACCCCCAAACTAGTGTGTATATACATTCCACCTTTTGATGTTTTGGAGTTATTTTGTTCTCAGGCATCACTGTAGTCATCTGTGATTATCTTTGTATCACATTTAACATTTTTAGGCAAAGTTCGATACACCATGCTCAGTTTCATATGGAGCAGACCCCAGAATTCACAACCATAAAATCTTTTGGAGTATGTTTGACGTTTGATTTCACACTGTTGCAGTTCTTGTCACCCCAACATTTTAATATGAAAATTGACCATATATATGTAGAACATTTTATCAAACTTTCTTGAAAATCTGAGACCGGTAACATACTGCATTTTAACATTGAATAGTAATGGTCAGAGTTTTGAATTGTTTCAAACCATTTGTAGATATCATATGGTGCGACATTTTCAATCGAAAAATTGCTCGCCAATATATAATAAACATGGATATATGTATGTTTATATGATGGTGTATAGTATGAGCTCATAATTATATAATCAGCATTTGTATCAATTATGATGCCCTGATGAACACCAAAAACACAATTCATTTCGAGCTTTCGTTAACAATTCAATCAGATCTTATTTAAAAAATACTTCATTTTAGAACAAGCGTTTTTGCATTAATGGAATTCTAAATAGAAGTGGAGGCAATGCTGAAGCTTAGTATGACAAAGATTGTTGAAATGGCAAGTAAACTGGATGGTTCTGTAAACCAGACATTTATACTCGACTCTAATATGTGTGTAGTTAACTGATGCAGTGATCTTAAAAAGTTTGAAAAGTCTGATTGTCATACTGGAATGAAGCAGGTTGCTTGAATGGCCAAGAATATTGATGTTTGTATTATGTTTCAGCCAGGTAGGTCATGATAACACAGACAATATTTTCTGATCTTTTGGCCCACTGTATACACAGATTACTGTAGACAAAATGGTACTGCTGTTTTTGGCTCACTCTGACAATGCCCCTTCAGTCTACTTCAATCGCACTAACTGTCACCTTGTAAGAAAGTTATATTCTTAACTAGACAAAAGTGCCCAGTGGGGCACTTATACCCCCGGCCAGTGCCATCACCTCAGCTGAAACAAGAACTACAAAGGGAAATAACTCTAAAAGGTCTGACCCCTTGGCCCTTATTTTCTTTCCCACAATACAACTAGTCATTCTGATCATGTGTGCAAAATTTCAAGTTTCTATGTGAAGCAGTTCCTGAGATATCTTTGACACAAAATAATTGTTTACGGACAGACAGACAGACAGACAGACAGAAAAGACAAAAACTATATACCCCCATTGCATACTTCGTATGCCGGGGGTATAAATATGATCATCTATGTTCTAAAAAATGATCCAGAAAACAAGCAGTTATTTTTTGAAAGCATTAATTAATATAATAGAGAATACTTAATTCAACTTTCAAACACTTTCACAATTTAAAATAGCAAACAGTACATGTGCTAGCAGTACTTTAGAAAAATGTGGAGCCAGCTGCACTGATTTTGATTCAGCCAATGTACTAGTGGTACAGCAAATAAGTGATTAATGTCATTTGTAAATCTTCGACACGTCCGTTGGGGCTTGAAGAAATTGATTTGGCTGCATGTTGCTTCAACACAGAGCTAAAATTAACCAAACACAAGTACTGGTAAACCGCTTAGAAGGACTAAGCTTGCCCAGGCAAAGTGGTGTGAGTCAGGCCATCCAATGTATATAAGCCTTGTAGTTTCATAGGGTGGCAGGGCTTGAGATATCATTTCATCTCAATATCAGGAACGAGTCCCACAAACTTGGAAGCAGCATCTCCAAAATGACCTAAATAGTGTGAACGGGAATGTTAAACCTCAATACAAACAAACAAACAAACCATTTGTAAAATCGATGAATACAGAGCCAGAAAACTTAACATAGATGACAAGTATTGCATACATAAGACTACATATGCAAATGGTATTTCAGCATCTAAATACAATATCAGCTATCAAATAAATGTTTTACAGCAACTTGCCTTCCATCTATATCTTTTCGTTAAGTGTATGCAATATGATAAATGTGCAAATAGTTTCAGTGTGACTAGTTATGCATTTATTTTGAAGACTAAAACATTGCAGCAAACACTTTTGCCTATGTAATGAACCTAGAAAAAATGCAGAAAATGCTTTTAATGGTCTCACAAAACCTTTGATGTGTGTGTGTGTGGGGGGGGGGGGGGAGCGAGGTGCGAGTCTCTTTGACCAAGGGATGTAAGAAAAAATACCAATACATGGACTGATCAATAATAAGAACAAATCAGAAAATCAGCCTGTCCTTTCACAGATGGCAAATTATTGACTGCTGTTTTATTTTAAAGAGGGAAATGTCAACAATAAAAACAATTAAGGAAACAACAGGATTATAAAAATAATTTATTAAGCAAACTCAACAGACCATTGTGTATTACGGACATTAATATCTTTGTATTGCGGGTTTAAAAAAGACCAAATAAAACAGGGTAAAAAATATCCACCTTGTCTTATTCCTATTGTGTCATAATACATTTTTCAGCATAACCGCTTTTGCAATGCTGTAAACACTAACACTCATCGTGATCACTGCATGAGTGCATTATATTTTCCTCTCTGCTAATGTATGTTCTCATCTACTATTTAAAATCCAAACTAAAAATCATTCTCTGTTGAACAGTGTATTTTTGTTTTTAGTGTGTGTGTGGGGTGGGGGTGGGGGGGGGGGGTGCAGGGGCGGAATTACGTAAATGCATATGCTAAGCTTTGCATGATAAGTTGACACTGTATGGTCATAAAAATACAATATAAATATACTTAAAGAAAATCTGGTCCCCTGATATTGCAAATGACTTCATCACAAAAATATACCTAAACACATATCTGGCAATAAAAAACATTGTTGCCGGTTTCTGATTTTTTTAAAATTTGTTTGCTATATAGAGGATATATGTGGCCAATTTTATGTGTAATATCTTGGGGTGACAAGATCAGTAACACATCTAACACTTGGGATAAACATTTTACTTTTTATAAATTTTCATGAAAAATTTAAGAAATTTTGTAAATAAATTCATCAGAAAAATTAAAAGACCTAGACACATTTATATTTTTGGTATTATATGAATCCTTATAGAGTTCTGTTGCCAATCAAAGCAACAAAATTTGAAAACAATCGAGCTTGTTGATTTAAGAATGAAAAGTTCACAGGTGTGTATGACCTCTACAGGGGATTACCTCAGGGAGCTCTCCTGAGAACCCTAGTAATTAATCAAATAAAACAAAGTTATATATATAGTTGATAGACCTAAAGTAAATAACAACTGAAGTTTCAAGAAAATCTGTGCGTGGGCAGATTTGGAACCCCCCCTTTACAGGCAAATTCACAAACACGAGCAAATACGCCTAAATTTCCGAGTCTGAAGATATTTATCTCAAAATATTGTTTATTTGTTATGACTATCTTTCATGTAGACTGTGTTCTACTTGGGATTCATCATTATTCACAGCGTTTTAAAGATCGAGTATCTATTGAATATACAGAAAAACTAACCATGTGCATGAATGGGCATGGACGAAACGTCACACTTCGATAGCTAAGGCATGCGATATAAGTTCTCCAACTAGGATTTAAATACCTTATTTCTAGTGAAAATCTAGGATGTTGAATTTTTTGTTTTCTCAAAAGGAGATTTTTTTCTGAAGAACCGCCTGCACTAGCTATGTTTTAAAGGCAACACGCTTTGCCTTTCGACCAAACTTTTTTTCCTGTACAAAGTTAACGGTGTTGTTTATAAAACTAGCATGTTATTGTGATGACACAAGAGCCAAAGACTGTGCTAATATATTTTAAATGTTTGCTAATATAATAGACAGCCTTTACATTGGCGATTCATTATAATGAGCATCCAGTTTTCTGTAGGAAAAAATGGTGTTTGCAAAAGTACTTCCATACATTGTGTGTTTGTGTACCGATAACACCTAATTACTATCAGTAATCGTTAACTTACGCCTCAGGCAAACGCTTGGCAGTTATGAGGTCTTGTCAAGTGTGAATTATCAAAACACATCAAAGCAATAAGGTGACGTTGCATTTAGAAACAATGAGCAGCTAGATAACTTGTCCTTTGTTTCACACCAGGTCACACAGTTATGAGGATCGCAAACACTATATCGTGCACATAATTGCTACAACATTCGCCAATGCCGACGCAAACAGGATCCGCACCAAAAAGACTATGTCCCACCCCCTGACCTCCGGGGGTGGGGCTCATAATTTGTCATCGTTCAAGCTCCTACTTTTATGGATGAATTTAAACATAATTTCACGCTTTTGTTGGGTATGATATGATCAATAGACTGAATGAAGCCAACGGATATATGTGAGTTTTAATCTTATCCATTCTAGTTCCTCTATTCTGGGTGTATTGTCATGTGGTGCTTTCCTACTAGCATGTTTCATCTCTACCGGTATCATTTCATCTAATGACAAACTCGGACCTGGCTCAGCTGGTATGACGTAAGTTTTCTTTGTTTTTATATGTGTTGTCTTGTTTTTGGTCGTATTTATATCTTTATTTTTCTATTTAGCATAAGCAGTTAAGATATATTTGATCCGCCGTGTGTTACAAGGGGAATGACTTTTCGGGGCGTCTTGTCCACTTTTCTATATATAGATTCAGCCCCTCTAAAAACGTTATTTTACTTTCAAGAAGGAATTCGCTATTCTGCTTTTCTGGGGCAAATTAGTTCCTTTAAAACATGACCCCTGTTTTCAAGGTAGACAAATTGTTGCCTTCCTGGTGGCTGGTGGTGCAAAGTTTCCCTAAAATGTTTTACTGGTCGAATTATATTGCTACGACATAAATTATTGGTAATGCGAGTTTTATGCGTTCGCCTATGGATAGTAAATATCTGAGTTTTTGGAATGTTCTGTAAATTTAAGCTTTCAAAGAGCAATCGTATAGTTACCGCTTTGTCCGTTCGTCTGATCACACTTGCTTTTTCCGGATTGTCCTTTTGTTACTGGCTTTACTACTGGTATGGAACGCTAGCAGGTGTTAAATCTTGTTGTGGAAAAGGGCAGAGTACAATATACACAATTCTCGCTATTTTTTGTTGTTGTTTTTTCTTTTCTTCAGGTCCCTTGTTTAATTTTTTTCTGCATTTATCGGAACCATAACATATGATTTTGCTCTTGATAGCCAATTAGCCATTTTGTGGGAAAGTAACTGTCCTTTTGGCTTTCCGCGAGTGATTTTTCCATAAGGGTCTAGTTGTTTCATGTTTGTGTTTCTTTCCCATGGTGACTCTTTTGGGAGCTGTGGGTTATTGGTATCGATTCCCGATCATTGTTTCACTTCAGTATTGTCACTGACAATTCCAAGGCGGTTCTTCTGTCGAGGTTTATTTTTGTTATGGTTTGTCTTTGGGTGTATGTGTCGCTTATATTGTTTGGTTTGGATAGCCTAAAATTGTTGTGGGCTGATTGTATCGATTCCTGATCATTGCCGTCACTTCTATTTTGGGGTTATCCTCCTATTGATTTTTAACAGTTTGCTACTTTTTCGTCTTTGTCTTTTTGGATCTAGTAAGTTATAGAATAGACAGGTCATTTCTTTCATATATATTCATGGCTTAAAGAGACATTGATATTATTCGACTTAATCAAATACTTTTCAGCAGAAGGATTTAAACTCACAAGCCTTTCCAAACAAAGACGTGACGCCGGGGGGGGGGGGGGGGACGCTTGCCGCAATGGGCATTTATTTTAGTTAATTTCTTTTATTGACTTTTTCTGTTGTTAGCTTTAGCTGGATTCTTCCTTAAGTTATTGCCCTTTGTTTATATGTATATAAGTATGTTGGTCCGACTCATTAGGACGTCCCTGCTAGTACTTGCGTCTCGATGAAGAAAATTGCAAAACGCAAACATCTTTTCTTATTTGAGTAAATGTCTTCTGTTTATTGTTACACAGTACATTTGGCCAAGCCATTACGCAAAAGTCAGTCTGTTGACTCCAAACTATATCAGGAGTAACATTTTAATCAAAACAAAGTGCATAAATACAAAAATCGTTAAGAAATGAAATTTAAAAACTGTGGCCCAGAACCGGACTCGAATCGGCGACACCTTGCTTTCAAAGCAAGTGATCTACCGACTGAGCTATCCGGGCGCTGATAATATTTCTTCAACTTCGAAGTTTTGTTAACTGTGTAAAGAAACAGTACTTTTAATGAAGTATGCGGGTAACCCTTACGGCACTTAATAGAAACAAAAAGCTTTAAGGAATGAAGTTGCCAAAATGCGACCAGAACCGAAAAGAACCTGCGACCCCTTGTCTCATAACTCTAGCTGCTCGCTTTTTTAGATATTTGTTTGTTTGTTGTTGTTTGTTTTTTTAATTTGATAATTGTTCCTATTGTACTCTGGCCCTGACCATGACCTCAGTTGAAACGCTTTTAAATTGAAGGCTCAGTAATAGTTACAAACTGATGATGTTGAATGTAGAGCACAAAACCCACGACTCCGTTCAACCGTTCTCACATGTGTCCATCTCTCCGTTCGCACTGGTTTTGTTCAGATGCTGTTCATGCAATTGGCTTGAAACTTTAGCACTTGTTGCGTTTCGCATACATATACATTAGAGACGGTTCAAAATTCTTCTTAATAAAGCTAGTTCAAAGCACATTCCCGGGATTAATATTTACCCAACCCCAGTGAGGGCCGTCCATTTTATATAGAGATTTCCTATAAAGATCTTCTGAACTCTCCATGTGCATATAAGGTAAGTTTGCTTTATAAAATATGTCATTGCACTCAACGAAAGTTTAAACACGTTTGTTGATTTCAGGAGCATCCATCGTTCACAGTGATACTTATGTTTTTCATTGATATGACCTTAATATTCATTGTTTATAAAACATATTTGCTTGTATACTATGACGCCCATAACCACATACTGAGTGACATAGATTACAAGATGATTGCTGTTTCATAAAAGATTTGGCGTTTTGTCTTTAATTATTCAAATATCAGCAGGAAATGAATCATTAACTCAATCCAATTTAAATTTATGATCTTAATTATGCCAAATGTGATACTGAATAACATATTCTATGGTTCATATATGTTTAACTTAGTAACATATAACCAGAAAATGACTGACGTTAATATTCAATAATATTTATCTTAACTCACTAATCATAGACCGCCAAACCCAAGGCCGAAAAAAAATAATAATAACAAATAAATAATAGAATACAAAATAAGAAAAACAACTATTATAATAATAATAAACAAACTCTAAATTTGAACTATTAGAAACTACTTAAAACTTTAATCATCACCACTTGTGATCCCTACGCAACACTTTCCTGCATAATAATGCAACTTTGCAATATAGTTACAGGAACCAATATATAAGTATACTAACTTATTACCTCCTAAGCCCAAGACGTCTTTACGTCATCTTAAACTAGGTATTCAAGAATTTCATAAGAAGTTTGTTTTGGCCCCTGCAGATAAGGCCGCTAACAACGTCGTCGTTGTGTGACGGCTCCACCATGTTAACACGCTTAAGCAGGAGCTCGGTGGTACTAAGGCCTATGAACTTCAGCCTTTAGCTGAAGAGAGAGCAATAGTAGATAAACATGTTTGTCTTTCAGCCACCAAGTTTGCTGTGTGTGTTAACGAAGGCCAAGACAAGCTTCCTACGCTATACTGGTTACCAAAACTTCATAAAAAACCTTACAAAGCACGGTTTATTGCAAATTCTAGCTCTTGCACTACCACTGAACTTTCTAAATTATTAACTTCCTGTCTTACTGCTATTAAAACGCATGTAATTAAATATTGTGATAAAGTCTTTGAAAGATCAGGAAGAAATCTGTTTTGGTCTATAAAAAATTCGAATGAGGTTTTAAATAAATTGAAATCAAGACATTTTCGTGCTTCTAGTCTGTCTACCTACGATTTTTCCACTCTTTGCACTACACTTCCTCATAATCTTATAAAAGAAAAGCTTAATGATTTAATTGAATGGGCTTTTCACAGAGAAGATTCTCTCGAACTTGCATGTAATGTCAGAAATGCATTTTTCACTTCTAAAGAGCATAAGAATTATACACGTTGGTCATGTCAGAAAGTGTGTGATGCCCTCACCTTTCTACTTGACAATATTTATATTAGATTCGGTACCAAGTTATTTAGACAAACTGTGGGTATTCCGATGGGTACTAATTGCGCACCTCTTGTGGCTGATCTGTTCTTGTATTGTTATGAAAAATTGTCATTTTGTCGCTTTCCATTGATAACCAATCTGAAATTATTGAAGCTTTTAGCTCTACTTCTAGATATTTAGATGATTTATTAAATATTGATAATACCTATTTTGATGGTTTGATCAGTCAGATTTACCCTCTAGAACTTCAGTTAAATAAAGCAAATTCTTCTGATACCGAGGCCCCGTTTTTGGATTTACATCTATCTATTGTAGATGGATTTGTTTCGTGCAAAATTTATGATAAAAGCGATGACTTTGATTTTGAGATTGTAAATATTCCTTTTTTTGGATGGTGATGTTCCTCGTGCGCCATCCTATGGCGTTTATATTTCGCAATTAATTCGATTTGCTAGAGTGTGTAGTCATGTCACTGACTTCAACACTCGTAATAAATTATTAACGGCTAAACTCCTTAATCAGGGTAACCGGTACCATAAACTACGCAAAGCCTTTTCAAAATTTTATAGACGCCATTCTGATTAAATTTCAAAATTCAATATTGGACTTAAATCTCTTCTGCAACAAGGTCTATCGGACCCGAATTTTATGGTGACTTAGTATATAAATTCAGAAAAATATATAACCGCAATGACTTCAGCACCCAATTTCATAAAATCATTCTTCGATATAAAAAGATTGGGTACAACATGGATATTATACGACAGACTGCATGCATGGTAGTTAACCCAATCACGGTTGGCAAATTTGCTTCCCTCTTTAATTGCACGCCGGTGGGTCAGGCCTCAGATTCTATGACGGCTCCAACGTAAAGGCTTTTCAGCATTTCAGTGGTTTCTTGCTCCAGCATTTCAGTGGTTTCTTGCTGTCGAGTCCTCACCGTTGTCTCACCTCTGTGGTTCTTTGATTTTTGTGTTCACGGAGATGTTGCACTGATGAGTTAGGAGGCCTTCATGCGGACTGAACAAATTATTTGTCTAAATCGCGACGGAAGTAAGGGCGAGGATTGTGGCCACGTAAAATCGATTTAAGCCCCCCAGTGGAAATCTTCCACTGACCGTTCCAAGGCGGCTCTTCTGTGGCGATTTATTTATGTTGTTGTTTGTTACTGGTTGTGTGTGTCACTTGTGTCTTTTGGTTTTGGATGGCCATATGGCCATTTTGTGGGAAAGTAGCTGTCCTTATGGCCTTCCTTTGTTTGGGTTTCCATTGTGGTCTGGTCGCTTAGTGTTTGTATTTCTTTTCCTTTGGTGTCTTTTATGGGTGGAGTAAGTTAATTGTATCAATTCCTGATCTTTGTTTTACTTCTACTTTGAATCGATGAGATCCATATATTCCAAAATTCCTTGATATTGGAATATTGAAGTAGTTTCTCATATATGAAACAAATAAATAACCAATGCAATTCATCTCAACAATAATGTTCTTTCAATGATCATGTGATATAACTAATTCCAAAACATGAACATATGTTGGAATAATCATTTATGTATATAATTCACATTGATTTCATTTTGCAGAAGCACATGCTATATAATTCCAACCCAAAATGATGCACACATTTTATCAACTGAAAACGATGGTCCTGAAAATGACCTAAAATGTGTTAACGGTGACTCTAATTGTCCACTATCAAACCAATCACATGAAAACTGAACAAACAAAGAACTGAACTATGAATACTCACTTGATCTTCTAGCAAACCATTCAAACCAAACATTAAGGTCTGAAATATTTACATACATGTATGTATATATAAGTATTGTAGCTATCAATTTATTGTCTCGCCCCCGCCTATAGGGGCTTGAAGAAATATATTGGCTGCATGATGCTTCCACACAGAGCTGAATCCGGCCGGCACACTAGTACTGGTAAAGTAGAAGTAAAACAAAGATCAGGAATTGATACAATTAACTTACTCCACCCATAAAAGACACCAAAGGGAAAGAAATACAAACATTAAGCGACCAGACCATAATGGAAACCTAAACAAAGGAAGGCCATAAGGACAGTTACTTTCCCACAAAATGGCCATATGGCCATCTAAAATTAAAAAACACAAGTGATACACACAGTAAGTAACAAACAACAACATAAAATAAATCGCCACTGAAGAGCCGCCTTGGAACGGTCAGTGGAAGATTTCCACTGGGGGGGGGGGGGGGGGCTTAAATCGATTTTACGTGGCCACAATCCTCGCACTTACTTCCGTCGCGATTTAGACAAATAATTTGATCAGTCCGCATGAAGGCCTCCTAACTCATCAGTGCAACATCTCCGTGAACACAAAAATCAAAGAACCACAGAGGTGAGACAACGGTGAGGACTCGACAGCAAGAAACCACTGAAATGCTGGAGCAAAAGAAAACCAACAGTTAGACCCCGATGAGCCCGACCAGAGACAGAGCATCAGGCACCAACCAACATTATGGCTCTAATTCTCAATAAGCCTTTACGTTGGAGCCGTCATAGAATCTGAGGCCTGACCCACCGGCGTGCAATTAAAGAGGGAAGCAAAGTTGCCAACCGTGATTGGGTTAACTACCATGCATGCATGCATGCAGTACCATAAACCGCTTAGAGGATCTTAGCCTGTGAAGGAACCGCGGTGCGAGGCGGATCGTCCATGCTAATAAACCCTATTGGTTTCATTTGGCGACAGGGCTTGCGATGTAATTTAATCTCAAGTCGGATAAAAGTCCCACAAAATTAAAAGCAATGTCTCCAAAGTGACCTTTACAATGTAGACGGGGACGTTAAATCACAAATCAAACAAATTAACCATTGTCGAAAGGACCTTTAAGAAAAAGTATCTTAATCGCCGTGAGCCCTACGTATTGAGATGGAGACCTTTATCTTTTTGGCGAACAAATAGCTCCTAAAGGTCCATATTTGGAAACTGCTTTCCATGTTTCTATAAATCGGAAACCAAGATCTGGTCCCATTTCAGTACGGAGACATTTATTAACACTTTTAATCATCTTATCAGTAATTTCATGATCAACTGGTCTCGGAAGTATTAAAGACATAATAATTTTAATGCAACGTTTTCTCTTCTTAATGATTGGTATCAAATTACCATAATCTGCACCGATATTATCAAAACTGTCTCTCCTGTCTATATTATTAGTGCCTATATGTATTATAATGTAGTCAAAGGGAGATAAGTCAACGTGTCCCTGATCAATACGCATTGTTTATTTCGCTATATTATCCCCTGGTAATGACTTTATTACAACACCATCTATAGGCGGCATATTATTGATTATGGAATCTCCTACTATTATCACCCGTCCATTTTCTACAATTAAAATGGCAATTTATTTAATTGTGGTTTATACACAACATATTGTTTCTAGTATCACATTAGTATTATTATTGCCACTTCTGACTGGTAGAATATATTTTTGAGGTCCAAAAATTAGTTGTGCAGACCATGATCAGAAGATTTCTGTTGCAACACTGGAACACCTGTTAACTGTCTGCTGGGCTTATCAGTAATATTTACAGACTTAAGTTATGTTAAATTATGTAACTCCAGCTGCCAAGATACTTTCTGACCAGATCAAAGATAACTGGGAGTAAGAGTTATGTAATAAGAGATTATGAGAGTGCAATCAAATAGTACCAAGATGATCATAGAAGAGATTTGTCATTTGTGGCCTGGATAGGAATATGAACAGTGGTCTTCAGACTAGCTCAATATTTTCTTCTTTTCTGTTTTGTGATTTAACATTATTCATGGATTGGATACATTACTCTGAAAAGGATTATCTTACATGCTTTAGTATCTCAGTGTACTTTTACACAGAAATTGTTTATCTAACATTTGCATTGTCATCTCATTTTAAACATTATCAGTGTGCTGACTCAATTTCTTATTTGGCATCACAGCATAAAATGTGTTATCCAGGTCACTATCTAAATCAGACATCTTTCAGTGAGATTTTAGCTAACCTTTGTAAAAAAAAAAAAAAATGGTAGAAGCTGACAATACTTTATGAACATTGCTGGTGCTGTATGCGGCAGAAGAAGTGTGTTGTCTCAACTTACTCATATAAGTACACCCCTATACAAGACTTAGTTCAATTGTGTGTCAGTGTCAGGAAAGAAGTTGCCTTGAACCACATCAAATAAGTTACCTCAGCCTCATCAGTGTGTCAGGGAAGAAGGCCTTGATCTGTTACAGACATCAAAGATAAGTATTGTCATTGCTTTCCATTAGTTTTCAAATCAGCTGATGCTAAGAAAATCTTGCCTCAATTCTCAATGTACTGATGCACCAGTTTAGGCTGCAACAGAGCTTATCTTCGTCAACAGCATAAGGAAATAATTTGTCATTATATGTTAGAAAAGATACACTTTATTCACCTTTGTCTGCCCACAGAAGAGTACTAGCTCAATAGTACCTAAACTTAGTGAGGACTGGGCTGCTAAGCTCCAAATCACCCTTGACAGTATAGCAAGATCATAGGTAGACTATTCAGAGGATAGCTTTGTTACATGCACATGAACAGACTTATTATGACTCTTTAATTTCAGTATATTCTAAATGCATTGGTAAATGCTTGTCTTACAAATCATGGACACCAAGTTCTGCAATGGAAGTCAGGTAGTTTTGCTCCGAGTACTCCAGTTTTCACCAGCCTCTGAGTTATAATTGTCTTGCATCCCAGTCCATGTGTAGAATGTGTAAGTCGACATGCAACTCTAATGCTCTCATACCAGGGTGAAATAAAGTGTGGGACATCAAAGTTCTGCAATGGAAGTCAGGTAGTTTTGCTCCGAGTACTCCAGTTTTCACAAGCCTCTGAGTTATAATTGCCTTGCATCCCAGTTCATGTGTAGGATTACGTAAATCGATATGTAACTAATGCTCGCATACCAGGGTGAAATAAAGTGTGGGACACCAAGTTCCGCAATGGAAGTCAGGTAGTTTTACTTCGAGTACTCCAGTTTTCTCCAGTCTCTGAGTTACAATTGCCTTGTATCCCAGTTCATGTGTAGAATTCCATACAATCGATATGCAAATCTAATGTTCTCATACCAGGGTGAAATAAAGCATGGACACCAAGTTCTGCAATGAAAGTCAGGTAGTTTTGCTCCGAGTACTCCAGTTTTCACCAGCCTCTGAGCTATACTTGCCTTGCATCCCAGTTCATGTGTAAAATTACGTAAGTCGACATGTAACTCTAATGCTCTCATACCAGGGTGAAATAAAGTGTGGGACACCAAGTTCTGCAATGGAAGTCAGGTAGTTTTGCTCTGGGTACTCCAGTTTTCACCAACCTCTGGGTGACAATTGTCTTGTATCCCATGTCATGTTAGCTGCAACAAGCATCATGCTAATCAAATTCTTTCCTTCATTGGGACTTGAGCCTGCTATAACATGCCTTCCTTCAGGGCTAGGTTGTGCCTTTATTCATATATGGATACATTCATGGATATTGTCTGAAATTCATCATCTGGGGGTTAGCTTGATTAAGTCTGTGTCTCGTACAGGCCTCGTTTTGCTTCCGTTCTCATGCCTCACTTCAGGGGTCTTCCCGTAAGATGCATAGCATTCACGCCTGATTCAGGCCTCATAGAGTGCACCGATCACGCCTCCACTCTGGCCTTCACTCGGTATCAGCCGTAAGATGCATAGCATTCACACCTGAATCAGGTCTCATAAGGTGCCCCGGCACTGGCCTTTTCACTCGGGATCGTCTATCTATCATCAGTCAAGTCATAATCAGGGGTCTTCCCGTAAGATGCATAGCATTCACGCCTGATTCAGGCCTCATAGAGAGCACCGTTCACGCCTCCACTCTGGCCTTCACTCGGTATACTACCGTAAGATGTATAGCATTCACGCCTCCTCAGCCTAGAGACTGCTGCGTCACGCCTCCCCTCTGGCTTTTTCACTCGGGATCATCCCATCATTCATCATCAGTCAAGTTACCTCATATCAAGCATTCAAGACTGATCAAGCTCTCCCAGATTGTGACTTTGTGCATATGGTAATATGGTAATAATAAAATAAAAAAAAAAAAAAAAAAGGAGAAGAAAGGAAGATATCGAACATATACTTTGATCATTCTGATTCACATCAGCGGGATGTTAAGCTGCTTCATTCAGAATATTATCAGACTTTGGTCTCCAAAGTGCAGTAATAACCAGCATAAGCCCTGACATTGTTGCAAACCTTAGATTTTCAAAGCTTCCAAATTTTACAGTGTATACATGATATGTCTTATTTTCCATCCTCATGAGCAGATTTTGCTAGCCAGTCAAGGTTTGTAAGAGGACAATTTTATCGATTTCTGATCATTGCCTTCACTTCTATTTTGTAAGAGCACACTAGTTTATAGTTATTCTGACAATGTTGAGAGAATCGATAAGCAGCACAAGCAGTCCAATTCTAACAGTGTAAGACGATCAGTTGCACGGCTATGTCTCTTATTCAAACAGTCCAGAAGATTCAACTGCCTGGTTCAGTCTCAATTACCATATCAAGCAACCAGATTGCATAATTTAACTGTTTCTTCATATTCAACAATGACATACAATCATGGCTATAATTCTAATGTTTCCTACTATAACAGTGGAATAATATCAGCTGACAAGACTCTCAAATTCTAACAGTGCAACATGATCAGAATGTAAGGCTTATATAGTCATCAATTCTAACAGTATATGATACATGTACATGGTTGGCATTGTGGAGTGATTAACCCCTTACGTACCGGATGGAATCTTCCTCCTCATATATATCAGGAGTCCATTTCAACATTTAGGGGTGTCAGGATGTGTTATCAAAAAAAAAAAAAAAAAAAATATTTGGAAAATGACTGAAGGCAAGCGGTGAAGGCCCTGATCAGACGTCCTGGGCCTACACTGTTTGCCAAGTACCCCTTGTACAGTCATAGAGCCAAAAATTGGTAGTTGTCCTAGTACCATATTTATGATTATTTGTGTCAGTTTCAGAATGGAGCAATCCTGCGTTTCTAGCCTGGTCAGCTATGGCTTATGCAGTTGCTTTGGATGTCAAACATGATGAACTAGAGTAAAACTTGAACAGAATCAAAGTCCACTTGACAAGAAGCAGATTTTTCCTTTAATGTGACATGAATGTTATTTCCCATTAAGGGTGATGCCAACATTTACAAGTAAACTAGAAATTGTGGTTTTAGAATAACAACTTCCAGAACAAGTAAAGATTAATATACATTGAACTGGCTCTATGCCAAGACAGAATTTAGGGTTATGCAGATATTTGACTCAATAAACATCCATATTTTGTAGTAGACCGAGTATACCCCCTCGGAGTATGCTTGCATTACCTGGCACCTGGCAGGCGTGCAGCGCTGGATTAGAGTTGAAACAGTTTAGTTAAGGAAAGAATATTCAGCATTGTGGTCCTGCTGGGAATCCAGAGAGGAGTATTGGTCTGAAATCATAGCTATAATTGCCGTAATGTTCCTGAATATGATACAGAAAGGCCTAAGCATGCAGCGCAGTCCTGATCAGACTGCTCCTGAAGGAGAGTCTGGCCAGGTTTGTACTGTTTGTCATTCCGTCTGAAATTTTTGGACTCCTTGCTGGATCATGAAACTGATTTGCTTAATTGCAGCAAGTACTAACTGTAGAAATTTTAAGTTTTTACGGTAATAGTTTTCCTACAGCACATGCTGTTGTGGACAATGTTATCCTTGCCGATTGGTGATTTACAAAGAGTAAGACAAGTTTTGTATACACGTGTGATCTGTGTTCAGGTGAGAAGCCTACAGGATTTGTTCAGTTTTAGCAATCAGTCCAACAAACATCATAGTTTTTTTTTTCTTTCAAAAAATCAATATTCAGAGTACATGTATATTGACAGACTTTCGGATGAGTCTTTAAACCGAGGTCCCGTATCCGTATGACCTTGTCTGTTGGTGGGACGTAAAACTCAAACACTCACTCACATGTATATTGAGTAAACACTGCTGTATGAGAAAAATTTTGAATATATATTTATATTTGTAAACAGTAGATCGATCATATGACAATGACATCACATTAAAACATTGTGTCAAGTTTTTGTCCGCTTGCAATGAGGCTCAGTTCATTCATATTGAA
This sequence comes from Lucinisca nassula, assembly GCA_963580285.1. Lineage (NCBI taxonomy): Eukaryota > Metazoa > Mollusca > Bivalvia > Lucinida > Lucinidae > Lucinisca > Lucinisca nassula. Next base: position 15,655,506 of record OY757010.1, read on the forward strand.
TGTTCAATTGTAAAAATGCGGCCCGACATTCTGTGGTAAGACATTGACAAACGGGCACAGGTTTCAGAGTTTTTTATAGAATTTTTTATCTCTGTTTTTCCTGGGCGAGTCGACCACACATTGAATTTAGAGCCTTTAAAAGAATACTTTATGATATATATATTAGCTGTATAAACATGTTTTTCAAGTATTGTCACATTCCGTCTGGAAACACCCACTGTCAGGCCTATAGATTAACCTCGCAATATGCACAAAATTGTTTATTTTTAGTTGTTGTTGTTTTGTATGGAAATGTCCATAACACACAGTTACCTTATGTATTCCGTCATTTCAGAGATCATGGCATGTTGAGTACTTTACACTAAAAGGTGAATATCTGAAATGTTCAGGCAGCAAGGACCTGACCAGACATCATGTTCCGTGAAATTTTGTCTGGATCTGCACTGTTTGCCAATGTCTGGTTTGAGATGGGCTAGAATGTGCCCTTTCAGCAGTATCAGTGTCAGTACTAGTGTTGGTTGGCTCATATTTTGGGGGCCTCATTTGATTTTCAATCAAATTCGTTTGGCCTTTTAAACCCCAAAATAATGTTGCTTTTTTATTTGAGATGACACAGAAAGTTCATGTTTATCATTTTATGGCTTGACACTGAACCACCTGAGATCAGCATGTTCAATGATGCAGATCATGCACAACTGTATTGCTTATCACCGTATCTATATCAGTCTCACAGTATCACTGTCAGTTTCAATATCATCACAGTATCAGTTTATGTCCGGGTCATGTTTTATGACCACAACTGCTGATCAGGTTGTTCTCAGAGTGGTTCAAGTACCTTCGAGTGAGCAGCCCCCAAAAGAGAGCCAAATGTATTGTATATGTAAGTTGTAAAGTAGGGTATTTGTTAACTATTGTAGTTGAAGGAACAGCCATGTTTATTATGTATTTTATTAAAATAGTTTCAATATATTATCTTGTTGGTTGTGTATAAAATGGCAATTTATTTAATTGTGGTTTATACACAACATATTGTTTCTAGTATCACATTAGTATTATTATTGCCACTTCTGACTGGTAGAATATATTTTTGAGGTCCAAAAATTAGTTGTGCAGACCATGATCAGAAGATTTCTGTTGCAACACTGGAACACCTGTTAACTGTCTGCTGGGCTTATCAGTAATATTTACAGACTTAAGTTATGTTAAATTATGTAACTCCAGCTGCCAAGATACTTTCTGACCAGATCAAAGATAACTGGGAGTAAGAGTTATGTAATAAGAGATTATGAGAGTGCAATCAAATAGTACCAAGATGATCATAGAAGAGATTTGTCATTTGTGGCCTGGATAGGAATATGAACAGTGGTCTTCAGACTAGCTCAACCCAGCCATCCACCCCAGCACCTCCTTTCTGTTCACAAACACAAAACAAAATATATCTAGAAATGTAATAATTTCGCAGCCAATTAATTTTGTATATGACTATAGTTTGCCCACATGTCACTCATGGGGTTGTTCACTCTTGATATGGCCTTTTAAACCCCAAAATAATGTTGCTTTTTTATTTGAGATGACACAGAAAGTTCATGTTTATCATTTTATGGCTTGACACTGAACCACCTGAGATCAGCATGTTCAATGATGCAGATCATGCACAACTGTATTGCTTATCACCGTATCTATATCAGTCTCACAGTATCACTGTCAGTTTCAATATCATCACAGTATCAGTTTATGTCCGGGTCATGTTTTATGACCACAACTGCTGATCAGGTTGTTCTCAGAGTGGTTCAAGTACCTTCGAGTGAGCAGCCCCCAAAAGAGAGCCAAATGTATTGTATATGTAAGTTGTAAAGTAGGGTATTTGTTAATTATTGTAGTTGAAGGAACAGCCATGTTTATTATGTATTTTATTAAAATAGTTTCAATATATTATCTTGTTGGTTGTGTATAAAATGAAATTTAAGGTTAAATCTATCATATAGACCAAATTTGTCTAGAATGTTTCTCCATCTTCCTTGTACAGAAGTCACACAAGCTGTGACGAAAATATAATAATGCTCATGCAAGTTAAAAAACTGACCAATCAGAAACTTGCTTGTGTGGTTGTTATGGTTAAACCAACAACAAGTAGGATATGTAAAACCTGAATTGACTCGGATCCGGATACCTACAATCATAACTAAGTACCGAATTCCCTCAATACGCCGGAGGTACGAATAACCGGAATCGAATAACATATCAGGATCATATCGCCTTCAAGTTTCTCATAATTAAGTATTTCAACTTATGTGTTAAAATTAGTCGTTTATTATTATTATTATTATTATTATTATTATTATTATTATTATTAAATTGTAATCACCTCTTGACAGAACGTTCTTGAACATTATCACTCCTCTGCTTGCTTCCAGGATTTCCGGCTTGTTTCGAGTGAACAATAGTTACTTCATCTTATGGTGCTATTACTTTCTGTAACATCCTTGGCAACTATTGTGAGGCACACGTGGTTCTTACTATGCATTATATGTGCTTGATTTGTGCCTGTTTCATTATTATTTGATTAGTACTTGAGACAAACGATGCGTCTCATGAGAGTAAGGTCCTGAATTTCGCTCGAAACGTATCTGTGCATCCAACTGCAGGTCTAAATGCACGAACTTTTGCATGATGTTGCACATCTAACAGCCACGAACACCGAAAAATAAGATCAAATCGCAAAGGGTTTTATGTGGGTATAGTTACAGCTCGAATTCTTACAGGAGATTTTAACTCTTGCAGTCTGTGTTTCTGAATAAGGCAATGCCGTCTTGGCGGTTTTAGTTAGCATCATTAACTGAGTAGCAACGGAAAAGATCTAGATGAGTTGATTTGATATGAACCTTTTCATCTGAATCTATACTGTCGGTACACGTATCTGAACCGGTCAAAGTTTGAGCTTATTCAAATGCCTATCATTTCAGTGGCAACGGCTTTGGTGACATTTACATAAAGCCATGGACTCGTATAGGACCATATGTTGTTGGATTTCTTGCTGGATATATACTCTACAAAACTGACTGCAAAATAAAAATTCCTAAGGTAAGTGTTTTTTTTTATAATCTTCAGATAGACAAAATAAGAGTGGGGGCAATGACCAGGTATCGATACAAATACCTTACAACTTCTATCCAAGACACTAACTGATAAGAAACACCGACATAAAACAAAAAATGACCATTTCTTTCCTACAAAATTGCCAAACTTCTTGTTGGTGTGTTTATCCCGATTATGGATTTGCAACAAAATAAACGGAACTCCAATAGTGAGTTACATAATTCTTCTTTAATAAGTCCCAGCACAAAAATTAATCGTATGATAACGATATGGCGACAACTTTCGCTGCAAATAACGTTATATCTACGTTTTACACGTGACGCATATAACGCAATATACTAAAATGGTTATCTTTTCATGCAGAATAAAAAAACATAGCCACGTCTATATAAAACAAAACATATTAGAAGAACATACATTCAAATACAAACAATGACAATAGTAAACCACAACACAACCACCCACTTGGTTCTTCTGTCGCGGTCTATTTTGTGACGGTTTGTCTTCGAGTCTGTGTATCGCTTAAATATTTCTTTTTTTTGGATAACCAATTGGCCATTTTATGGGAGAGTAATTGTCCTTGTGGCTTTCCGCTATTGATGTTTCCATAAGGGTCTAGTTATTTCATTTATGTGTTTCTTTACCTTTAATGTCTCTGGTGGTAGGTGTGGGTTAATTGTATTGATTCCTGATAATTGCCCTCGCTTCTGTTTTGCATATCAAGGCTCTTTTATTCATGCCGTGTGGTGCCTGTAAAAATAAAAATAAAAAATGAGTTCCTTTAAGAGCAATGAAAACATTCATAAGAAAGAAGATGGGCCATACTACGTAGTTTCGGCTAATAAAGCCTCATCAGTGACCCTGTAATGATCCGGCAAAGAAAGCCAGAGGAAACCTACTGCAATTTTGCGACATTCGAATAGGCAGTCGATTCAAAGACTGATATAAATCAAAATGGGGTCCAAATAATTATAAACCTGTCTAGAATGAGTCTAAATCAATAATTTATTTCTGATTTCTCAGAATATTCACGATGATCTCAAAGGACCAAAAGTAAAATATAAACTGCACTATGGTTGATGTACGGGGAGACGTTTTACGGCCGCCACACGGCACAACACCAGCTGCAGTGAAGGCAAATAAAAATCAAAAATGAGTTCCTTTAAGAGCAATGAAAACATTCATAAGAACGAAGATGGGCCATACTACGTAGTTTCGGCTAATAAAGCCTCATTAGTGACCCTGTAATGATCCGGCAAAGAAAGCCAGTCTCGCCATACATAAATTTAATGCTTCCATTTTTCCAATCCTCAGGGATTGCATTTACGATGGCTTTTCATTGTTCCTTAATTTGACATCACGTAGATACCTGTTGAAGGTCATAATAACCCTGTCATGCTCATTCAGATGCTATAGTTACTCGTATCTTCCAAGAAGCATTTACTTACTGGAACATATCCAGTACTTTATCAAAACCAGTTGCAACGAATCATTCTGGATCAGCCGGCCTCGATAGCTTAGTCGTATGCGCGTCTGACTGATGATCAGGAGGACACGGGTTCGATACCTGTCCCTTCCGCTGATTCAAGAAGTGTAGTTGTCAGTTTGTGGCGATATATTGTGCACTGTACTGGTTAACCGCTGACGTATAATATATTCTAGGAAAGTGTGCATAGGTAAACGGTCTGGCTCAAAATTGACCAAAATAAAAATTATAATTAGACCCTTGTTCTGACCTCGTTTTGTAACAATTACTTTTTTAAATCTATGTACTTTTTGCAGGCATAGCTGTTTTGGGGTCTTTTGTTATACTCTCCTTCTATTTGAAGGAATTACCTTCAGTTCTTTCGTTTACTGTTTAAATGAATATCGCTTTAGTTTTGACGGTATCACAAAACTGCACACATATGAGTATCACAAATAAGTTTATAATTGCTCAGGGCCATTGGTCATCTAGTATGATTTTATTTTGGATAGCCTATTGGCCATTTTGTAGGAAAGTAACTGTCCTTTTGTCTTTCCGCTGTTGATGTTTCCGTTAGGGTATGTTGTTTCATGTTTGTGTTTCTTTCCCTTTGGTGTCTCTGATGGGAGCTGTGGGTTAATTGTATCAATTCCTGATCATTGCCTTCACTTCTTTTTTTACAATATCTCCCCTTAGGTTACATTCTGCTTCTTCTGTACGGATTACCCATTCTATTAATAACATTAGAACTATGTTGCCGCCGGTATTGGTCAGACCTATATTTTTTATCCTGCCGTTTCTGTTAATTTCATCGGAACAGGCTGTACTAATTTGTTTAATAATAATTTTATAGTTCGACTATCATCGCCAAAGCTTCGTAAATATACGAATTTTATGCACGGAGTCCATCGTTTCTTCATCTGTAAACGGTAGACACTTTTCTATAGAAAACATGTCCGATTTGACGTGTACCTCTACAGATTACATTTATGTGAAAACCTCACGTGCTGCGAATTGTAAATTGCAGTACATCGGGCAAACTAATCGCGTATCAAAAACACTATCGTAGACTGAGTAAGCCTAACAAAACTGACACTTCCTTGTACCGTCATTTTAAACTTACAGGTCATTCTGTAAATAACATTTCTATACAACCAATGGAAAACATTTGATATGATATCAATTCTAAAGCTAGGTTTTAAAATGTTAAACGACATGAAACTTAATTGAAACGAATTAAATTATTAGACTCGTTTTTCATTGGGCTTTATTGACAGTATTTATCATGACGGTAATATTTCTTAAATGCCAAATTTTAATAATTTCTCGCTTCTGGGCTGTCGAAAGCGTAAAACTAGATCGCACGGACCCGATAAAATAGAACTATAAATGTAAATTACATGGTTTTAAAAGAAACTATACCACGCTGATGTAACCGTCCATAATGTTATTGAATCATGAACGCCACTCAATGCTTGCATTTCTAAGTTCATTACCCGTTTCTGTATTACGTATTATGGACAAAGAGGCTAATAAATTCTACGATAGTTCTAATCAATTATACGATGCTGCTCTGTTAACTAGAGGTTATACTCCGCATGCTTTTTATCCTTTCATCGATTTTGAAATTAATCACAAACGACATTACATCAAAATATCTTTCATTAATGAGGCTTTGGATTTTAAAGATTTACCTAGGGTCTTTCGGGAGAGTTCGGTTATTTCCTGCTTATTTCATATTACGCAAGCACTAAGTTAGCTTTACATGCCATTTACCTGTTAGATCTATCATTTTTAATTTCAATTAACATGCTTCAGACGTTTAATATCACCTTAAACTAGGTATTCAAGAATTTTATAAGATCTTGTGGCCCCAATAGACAAGGTCGCTAACAATGTCGTCGTTGCTTGGCGGCTCCACTATGATAACACTCTTAAGCAAGAGCTCTGTGGTACTAAGAAGAATAGAAGAGATGACAATGGCCATATTCGACTGGAAAGTTTCGTGTTTCCATAAAATTCCACGCAGGAGTGTGATGTCTTTCTTGTAATAGCCGATCACATGGTCCAATCAAATATTAGTTATTTTTCAAATACATAAGCGATCGTGGAGCACGATTGTATTCGAAGGAAAAGTCGAACCTTTTGTGCATCACGGTCGCTTATGATCTAGACACAAATAAAAGATTTGATTGGACTATGTGACCAGCTATTACAAGAAAGGCACCACACTCCTACGTGGAATTTCACGGATATTTCACAATACCTACCAGTCGAATACCGTCAATGATCAGGAATCGATAAATTACCCCACCGCTCCCGAGAAGGCAATGATCAGGAATCGATAAATTAACCCACAGCTCCCATCAGAGACACCAAAGGGAAAGAAACAAAAACATGAAATCACTAGACTCTAATGGAAACGCAAATAGCGGAAAGCAAAAAGGACAGTCACGTTTATACGAAATGGCAAATTGTATATCGCAAACAAAAATATAAGTGATACAAACACTCAGAGACAAACCATAACAAAAGTAGACCACGACAGAAGAACCGTCTAGGAATGATCAGTGAAACGAATTCCACTGGGTGTGTGACTGTGTGTGTGTGTGTGGGGGGGGGGGGGGTAGGTGCTAAATCGATTTTACGTGGCCACAATCCTCGCCCTAACTTCCGTCGGAGTCTAACTGTTGGTTTTCTTTTGCTCCAGCATTTCAGTGGTTTCTTGCTGTCGTGTCCTCACCGTTGTCTCACCTCTGTGGTTCTTTGATTTTTGTGTTCACGGAGATGTTGCTCTGATGAGTTAGGAGGCCTTCATGCGGACTGAACAAATTATTTGTCTAAATCGCGACGGAAGTAAGGGCGAGGATTGTGGCCACGTAAAATCGATTTAAGCCCCCCAGTGGGGTCTTCCACTGGCCGTTCCAAGGCGGCTCTTCTGTGGCGATTTATTTATGTTGTTGTTTGTTGCTTGCTGTGGGTATCACTTGTGTCTTTTGGTTTGGGGTGACCATATGGCCATTTTGTGGGAAAGTAACTGTCCTTATGGCCTTCCTTTGTTTAGGTTTCCATTATGGTCTGGTCGCTTAATGTTTGTATTTCTTTCCCTTTGGTGTCTTTTATAGGTGGAGTAAGTAAATTGTATCAATTCCTGATCTTTGTTTTACTTTTACTTAGACTAACAATTTGCTCAGTGCTTTAAGGCCTCATAACTCATCATAGTGTCTCTGATGGGAGCTGTGGGTTAATTGTATCGAGTCCTGATCATTGCCTTCACTTCTGTTTTGAAGCCCGAAAACGTCTGGATTTCAATTATTTTAAAATTGTATTAGATTTTTTATAGACCAAAATAGATTTCCCTCTGATCTTTCAAAGACTTCGTCGCAATATTTAACCATATGTTTTTTGACGTCAGTTATTTTTTGGTTTGAGGTTTAACGTCCCCGTAAACACTGTAAAGGTCATTATGGAGACGTTGCTTCCAATTTTTTGGAATTTTACCCGCCATTGAGATGAAATGACATCTCAAGCCCTGTCGCCCAATGAAACCAATAAGGTTTATTAGCATGGACGGTCCGCCTCGTACCTCGGTTCCTGGAAGGCTTAGATCCTCTAAGTGGTTTACCAGTACCAGTGTGCGGGCTGGATTCAGCTCTGCGTGGAAGCATCATGCAGCTCATGTATTTCTTCAAGCCCCTATGGGCGGGGGCTGATTTGGATGTCAGTAAAACATGAAGTTTATAATTTGTAAAGTTCACAGGTGAAACAAAGGCATTAACTTTGCAATAATCCGTGCAATAATTTGTATGATCTTTCAGGACGTTTAGGTAACATATTTAACGTAGGAATGTGTTCTAGTAAGGGTTATCCTTTGGAGCAAGGAATACACCACAGAAGTGGAAAATATGGAGTGTACATATTTTCAGGGCCAGACTAGCTAGTTTCGGCCAGTTAGGCCTCATCGGTGATCCTCAAATGTTTTCAAAATTCCAAAATGGTATCGATAACCCCAAAGGACAAGAGAATATAAACTACACTATGATGTATGGCAGGGAGACTTTTTACAAATTTCCATGCACCAGCTGTAGTAACGTTAAGGTTATTCTTTGGCAGAAAGGAATACGCCACAGAAAATGTGGAGTTCGATGATCCCAAAGGACAAGAAAATATACTCTACACTATAACTTAGTGGCTGAATGAAAAATGTGGTGACCAACTACAGCCCTCTCTACAGCCAAAAGCTGAGGTTCATAGGCCTGCGGTTCGCGATTGAAGTAAGGACAAGGATTACGGCCGCGTAAAATCGATTAAAGCCCCCCCCCCCCCCCCGAAATAAAATCGTTCCAAAATAAAAGAAAAGGAAATGATCAGGAATCGATAAAATTAACTCACAGCTCCCCCTAGAGAGACAACAAAGGGACTAAACAACAGACCCCAACGGAAACACCAATGGCGGAAAGCCAAACGGACAGCTAATGGCCAATTGGCTATCCAAAACAAAATAAAATAAGCGACACAAACACTCAAAGACAGACCATAAAAAATAAACCGCGACAGAAGAATCCCCTTCGAACGGTCAGTGAAACGAATTCCACTGGGGGGCTTTAATCGATTTGACGTGGCCACAATCCTAGCCCTAACTTCCGTCGCGATTTAAAATTCTTTGTTCAGTCCTCACGAAGGCCGCCTAACATCTCCGTGAACACAAAAACTCAGACAACCAGGGCCCCTCAGAGTCTAACTGTTGGTTTTGTTTTGCTCCAGCAATTCTGTTGTTGTATGCTGTACAGTCCTCAACCTTGTTTCATCTCTGTAGTTTTTTTGATTTGTATTTTCTCGGAGATGTTACACTGTTAAGTTAGGAAGCCTTTTATGCGGACTAAACAAAATTAATGTACACCGTGACAGAGGTAAGGGCGAGGATTATGGCCATGTAAAATCGATTTAAGCCCCCCAGTGGAATTCTTTCCACTGACCGTTCCAAGGCGGTTCTTCTGTAGCAGTTTATTTATGTTGTTGTTTGTTACTTACTATGTGTATCACTTGGGTCTTTCTATTTTGGATGGCCATTTGGCCATTTAGTGGGAAAGTAACTGTCCTTATGGCCTTCCTTTGTTTAGGTTTCCATTATGGTCTGGTCGCTTCATGTTTGTGTTTCTTTCCCTTTGGTGTCTTTGATGGGTGAAGTAAGTTAATTGTATCGATTCCGGATCTTTGTTTTACTTCTACTTTGAAACAAAGGTGAGGACTCGACAGCAAGAAACTACTGAAATGCTGGAGCAAAAGAAAACCCACAGTTAGACTCCGATGGGCCGGACCAGAGACAGAGTGTTTGTGTGAATTCGGGTTTAACGTCGCTTTCAACAATTTTTCATTCATATCACGACGGTGTCTAGTTTCGCAGGGAGCTCAATGCTCACTTTTATAGTGCTGCCTCACTGAAGTATCATGTCCCAGAAACATTACATGGTACCACACCCAGTCACATTATCCTGACACTGGGTCGAATAGTCCTAGCTCTACCCCGTAAATCCGTGTGCCAAGCGAGGAGCAGCTAGTACCATTGTTAACGACTTTGGTATGTCGCGGCCCGGGATCGAACCCGTGACCCCCGTTCCCCGGAGCGGACACTCTACCAACTGAGCTATCGGGGCCGGTCACCAGAGACAGAGCATCAGGCACCAACCAACACTACATTGAATTAGATCTGTCTAATTCTCATTAAGCTTTTAAGCTGGAACATTCATAGAATCTGAGGCCTGACCCACCGGCGTGCAATTAAAGAGGGAAGCAAAGTTGTCAATCGTGATTGGGTTAACTACCATGCATGCAGTCTGTCGTGTAGTATTTATGTTGTACCCAATCTTTTTATATCGAAGAATGATTTTACGAAATTGGCTGCTGAAATCATTGCGGTTATATATTTTTCTGAATTTGTATTCTAAGTCAACATAAATTAAACCCGACCACTGTTGATAACTTCACTTAGCTCTTTATTTGCACGCCAGCGGGTTGGGAATTAGACTTTTTGACGGCTGACGGCTCCGGTCTTAAGATTAACTTAAATGTTTAAGATAAGATCGGTTGGTGCCTGATATGTTGTCTCTGATCGGTCCAACCGGAGTTATGTTGGCTTTCTTTTGCTCCAGCAGTTCAGTTATTTCTCTTTTTGTTTTATCCCTATATTCGTTTGATTTTAATTTTCTCGGAGATGTTGCTCAAATTGGTTAGAACTCCTTCTTGTGGCCTGAACAAATTATTTACCTGAATACGATGGAACCAAAGGGGTCGGGATTGTGTCACATCGATTTAACCCCATCCCCGCCCGCCCCCAATCAATCAAAGTTTCACTTACCGTTCCAAGCTTGTTTTCCTGCTGTTATTTATTATTGTTATAGTTCGTTTTTGCATGTATTTATTGCAAATATTTATTATTATTATTTTGGATGGTTATTTGGCCATTTTGGGAAAGTAAATCTCCAATTGCCTTTCCACTTGTAGCGTTTTTATTTTGGTGAATTTGCCTATGTTGGTGTTTATTTCAATTAGGTGTCTTAAATGGGAGGAGGTGTGAGGTAATTTATCGATTCTGATCATTGCCTTCGCTTCTCGTTTCCTTTTTCTTAAAAACCATTGTTGTACAGTATAGATCGCATTCAGAAGTTTCAGGGCCATGAATTACACTTCCACATTCTTCTTTGTATGCACTATAGAAATTGCACGACCCGCAGAAAAAGCGACCGACTGAAGGCGGTTGATTTTCTAAGAGTGCCCTAAAATCACCGTGTCATTCTGTCAGTCTGTCTGTCCGTCCGTAACCCGTTTGTGAAAATTGGTGATAGTGACTTAACCGATTGTAATATTTAAATAATTTTTGGCATACTGATAGATATCAATGAGATATAACCTATGATCTTGACAAATATTACATTCCATTTAGTATAGCCTCGCCGAGGCGAAAAATGTGAACATTTTCGAACTGCTTCTCCTCGGAAACCGTCCGGCCGATTGAAGTCAAATTTCATATGGAGCCTCTATGAGATGGGTAAAACCAAAATTTTCTCATGGGGTCCAGGTCACATGACCAAAATGGCCGCCAAGCCATATATGGTAAAAACCCTTCAAAAATAGTCTTCTCCAGAACCACTGGGCAGATTTCCACGAAACTTATAAATAGCATCTGGGACGTAGGCCCATCATAAAGTGCTTAAATGGTGACCCTGGGTTGACCTTGACATTCTTTGTGCCTAGATCAAACTTTGACACATATGCTTTTGTATTGGAAAAGTAAGAATGCATTTTATCCTGCAAACGATTCAGAATACAGTACTAAAGTATAAGATATATTTTTGCTCCTTACGATAAGGCGCATTTATTGGGGTACCGTTTTTGGTCCAGGTCACATGACCAAAATGGCCGCCATACCCGTATATGGTAACACTCATAAAGCTAAAATCATCCGGCGGGTCGTGCACTTCAGCTGAAGCACTGGTTGCTTACTCAAAGCGTGTTTGACACGGGAACGGTTAAGACTAAGAGGATATCAAATATGTTCTGGAAAGAGTTATCCTTTGGAAGCAAGAAATGATTTGACTATTCGCTGAACACACATTTATAAAGTTACAGTTTCCTATCTTTTACAAGTCCGTTTAAAAATAACCTTGTAATCTCAACATTTCGACCAAATACATATATTGTGGATACTCGTTAGAACGGCCACTATGAAGTTGTTCGTACGAGAGCCCACAATCTACGTTTGCAATAATAACAAAACATTTGCTAATATCTGAGAAAAACACATGCTTTTTTGCTTGTGAAGGAAAACCTCATCTCACACGTGTGCGTTTTTAAATGATGTCTCCGTTTATTTCATGTGTTTTCTTGTGATTACAGTTGCTTAATCTTCTGGGTTGGGCGTTGGCAACGACAGTAGCACTGTTGGTTTTGTATGGCCTTTACGACTCCTCCGGGCAGCCGCACCTCAGTGTCGGGGTTTCTGCTTTCTATAATGCTACTCACAGGTCAGCCTGGGCCATGGCAGTGTGTTGGGTCATCGTGGCTTGTGCAACAGGACATGGTGGTATGTATATTTACAGGGAATGCGTACGCATTAAGGATAAACAACTCTTTAAGATCTATTCTGTGTCCCTTGTAAGGAGCGAACTATTCGTAAAGGCAAGAATTTGCTGCTAAGATGTATATCATTTACTTTCACAGAATATCTTAACTTACAGAACCATCAAGAACACATGCCTATATAATTTAACCCCCTTGAACACCACTTATATATAGAAAAACTGGGGTTTACAGGGATAAACCTTATATTCTTATTTCTGCTCTAAAGTTTAGAATCTGGGTACTCGTTAGAAAAGCCTCTATGAGGCGGTTCTTACGTGTACTTACAATCTATATTTTGAGCAGATTTAAGAAACAAATATCACATTTTTCATCTTAAAAATTCCTTTTTTTTTTTTTTTTTTTTGTTTTGTTTTCGGCGGTAAAGTTCACGTGTTTTCGTATTGAGCATTAGGAAAACGTCGGTAAGAAATAATGACGTCAAACATGGTGTAAGAAAATGATAAACAATAGGTAAAAATGATAACATCTTAATTATTTCTACTTTCAACATAAATTGTTGGTGCTCGTTATAGCCGCCTCAATGAGGCGGTTCTAAACGAGTACCCACAATCTATGTTTTTGAGCAAAAATAAGGCAGAAAATGTATACCCCCGTTAACCCCACTTTTCTCTATATAAAGTGGGGTTTAGGGGTCTTCATTTCACGGACGTGTTATCGTGATGGTAACCGGGAAGTCTCCCTCGTAAAAATGCAGTTTTTCACACCCTTTCTGATAAAAATCCGTGTTTGCTTTCTTATCTATACTGCAAACATGGGTTATAGGTACTCATTAGTACCGCCTCAGTGAGGCGGTTCTAACGGGTACCCACAACCTATGTCTTGGAGTGAAAATAAGGAAAATAATATATACCCCGTAAACCCCAGTTTGTGTATATAAAGTGGGGTTTAGGGGTGTCTTTATTTCATGGACTTGTTCATGTGATGTTACGAGCAAAGCATTTGCCAAACGAAAATAGAACTCCAAATTATCGGCTTACACACAAGTTGTTCTCAATTCGAACTATGCCATTTCAGTTTATGGTCAACATATCTGAGCTACGTATTTGTTTGTTTTTTTGTTTTTTTTTATTTTTTTTATTTAAGGTTTAAGTTCCCCGTCAACACTGTGAAGGTCATTTTGGAGGCGTTGCTTCCACTTTTTTGGGACTTTTACATTGAGATTAAATGACATCTCAAGCCCTGCCGCCCAATGAAACCAATATGGTTTATAAGCATGGACGGTCTTATACTCGCACCGCTTTGCCTTGGCAGGCTTAGGTTCTCTAAGCGGTTTACCAGTACTCATGTGCGGGTCGGTATCAGCTCTGTGCATCATGCAGCCCATCTATTTCTTCAAGCCCCGATGGGCGGGGGCTGACTGAACTACGTACCACGTTTTGATATTTGCTGTTCTTATGCAATAATGTATTTTCATTTTAACAGTTTGAGGCCAGTAGGCTAATATATCCAATGGGGATTGATAGACTCTTTTATGGGATTAAGACCGTGGCAAGTAAATCTCAGGCAAATTTTCGGTTTATTTAAAGCTCATGCGAGTCTGGGTTTTCCTTGTCCAGATCTCAACCATCTCATCCTTGATTATTTTTCTCTTCCACCTACTTTAGAGAATGTGCTTAGAATGATACAAGTCTACTCGAGATATTCCATTACGATAACACATCCGTGCGACATAGTGCATTGTATCACATCTCCAAAATGGCTACTTTTCTGATGAAAATTTGTGATATTTTTATTATTTGTACTAAAAACATCGGTTGTTTGTGCTCGTTATAAACGCTTCACTCATCGATGTCTTGGAGCAGAAATAAGAAAAATAATGTATACCCTATAAAACCTCAGTTTATGAAGTGGGGTTTAGGGGGTGTTTATTTCATGAGCTTGTTCACGTGATGTTAACAAGCTTGTTAGTGGTCACCTTGTTACATTACGCAAACACGCCTATACAAATACATTGCCACCTTTATCGCCGAAAAAATGAAAATTTTATGATGAAAAATTGTGATGGTTTTCTTATTTCTGCTCCAAATATAGATTATGGGCATTCGTTAGAACCGCCTCATCGAGGCGGTTCTCACGAGTTCCCACAATCTGTATTTTAGAGCAGAAATAAGAAAAATAAGGTATACCCCCGGAAACCCCAGTTTTACTATATAAAAGTGGGGTTCAAGGGGTCAAATTTATATAGGTATGTTTTCGTGATGACTGTTATTGCAAGTACAATATTTAAAATTGTGGTATTTTTACTTAATTTGTTCAAAGCCCCGTCAGCATAAAGAGCCCGTTAATGATCAAATTATTAAGTTTCCTAGCAAGTTCAGTATCTAATATTTTATTTTTATATTAAGAAAATGTTAGTAGCTTTTGCCAAAAGCTACTAATTTGGTAACATTAGTAGCTAAGTCAGTAAAAATATTAGTATATTTGCCTTAGTTAATGATCAAAGTTTTTATGGTACGTTACCTAACGACTTACTTTCGATAACCGCGTCATTAGTCGCGCCATATCATGTTGAGTCTCATGGATCCGATGCCAACGCGCTTTTATGCATCGGCTGCCGACTGCTGCCACCTTAGGGCCTGTATTTCCTGGATCTGCCACTTGGACAGTTCTTGTTTGGGAGGCATGGTCGTTTCCCGGCCCAGCAACTTTGTCCCATACTTCCTCATCTCTCTAGTTGGGAAAGCCCGTCTTGCAGAGCAAATGCCAAACACTACCAAGCATTGCCACACATTTCTTGCAGAACAAAACAAGCGCTTTCCCACATTTGCAGAGCAAAGAAAGCACTCGCAGAGCAACTTCTCGGGAAATCAATACAACTGTTCAGCTTATAAAATAGAAGTGACGTAGTGCGATGGCAGTTTGCCCCCACCCATTGGGCCTTGGAGAAATATATTTGGCTACATGATGCTTCCACGCAGAGCTGTAACCCACCGCACATAGTTTATACTAATTTGTTTTTGTTCGATTGCGATGGAAGCTTCAAGCTTATTTAGTCGCTCTCGAACACTCATTCCGGATGTTTTCACGCGCGCGAGAGAAAGGCAGTGACTATTACACATCTACTACACATTCAAACCTGGGTGGAGGAAGGCAGTGTGAGTATATGTCTTTCCCAAGGACACACCTCGATACCGGGTGCCGGATTCGAACGCACAACCTCTCGATCATGAGTCGAACGCGTTAACCACTGCGCTATCGAGGCTGACCTCACATGAGTACTGGTAAAAGGCTTAGAAGGTCTAAACCTGCCCAGGCAAGTCGTTGCCCGTCCAAACATAGTGTTGGCGGGGACGTTAAACGTCAGATCAAACAAACACGTACTATGTCAGCACATCCCATATTAGCCGGAGTTTTTGTCTTTTACGGCTCTATCACGACCGTTTGGGAGGCGATGGCGACCCCGGAGCCGTCTCAGACCCCCTGCTGCTACTGGTTGGGGCCCGCCAAGGGGTTGGGGCGGTGGGGGCTCTCCAAGAACCGCTACGTCCTCTAGGGGAAGGTTGTCCTAGAACCCTGCTCGACTCTATAGCTACTCTAGCAGGCGGCCCAGAAATCATGGTGGGCCGAGATTTGGCAATTGCTGTAAAACACATTTTATCCTAGAACCACCATTACCTACACTACTGTTCTTGAGTTTTTGCAGCTAAGATTAAAAACATATGTTTAGCTTCTAAACATGGGAATATGACAAACATTATAGCACTCAATCGGACGTCGTAGAACACGGCGTCTAACAAGGGTTACACGTTTTGTCAAAAGTACAGAACATCTTGTTAAAACCCAGAACACATAAAACAATTCTGACAACCTAACAATGACGGGCTTCCATGGCCTAAAAGGGATGGGTGCTGACTCTTAATCATTAGGTCACTCGCCGCTGTGGTTAGAGCCTCACATGTGAGACCCCCCGTTCTGCAAAGGACGGTCAGTTGGTTTTCCTCCGGGTACTCCTGTTTCTTTTTGTGAAATAACATGGATAGGGCGTAACCCCCCCCCCCCAACACACACACACACACACAAACACACACACACACACACACACACACATACCCACACACACACACACACACACACACATCACACACACACACACACACACACACACACACACACACACACACACACACCTCCTCCAGAAAAAGAACACCTAACAATGTAAATGGTCCTTTCCAAAGCTATTAAGCTGAAAACTTATCTGTGTATTTGAAGCTATATATACGGCTGAAATGTGTCTATGAGTGTTAAGAAGATGTTCTGATCATTCTCTGTGTTGTGTTACAGGCTGGGTCAATACTTTGTTATCCTGGAAGCCACTTATACCACTATCACGGCTAACATACTGTGCTTATCTCGTGCATCCTGTCATTATGTTGATCTATTTTATGAGTCGAAGAACTCTTGTGTATTACACAGATCTTGAAATAGTAAGTATATCTTTCTTGTTTTGGGTAATGAGCTGATAAAATGCCACTTTTATGCGGTAAAACGTCTCCACGTACATCATCATAGTGCATATTATGTTTTCTGGTCCTTTGGGATCGTTGAGTTCATTTGGTATCATTTTGAAAATAGAGTCCTGCTTAAGCCGGTGCTAGAGGGCATGGCCGGTGTTGCACATTTCAGTACTGGTCATGAACAGACTCAATAAAACCGAGTCTGCTATTTTCTTTCATTTGGTGTATTCCTTGCTTCCACAGGATCTAACTTCAGAACTTATTTATTTTCACTGTAGCTGCTGTTGTGCCTTGTGGCGGCGGTAACGTGCTCCCCGTACATCATCATAGTCTAGATTATATTTTCTGGTCCTTTGGGATCATTGAGTTCATTTGGTATCATTTTGAAAATAGAGATCTGCTTAAGCCGGTGCTAGAGGGCATGGCCGGTGTTGCACATTTCAGTACTGGTCATGAACAGACTCAGTAAAACCGAGTCTGTTATTTTCTTTTATTTGGTCTATTTCTTGCTTCCAAAGGATCTAACTTGAGAAATTATTTATAAGCTACAAATAGAATAAACGATGTCCTTAACCCTTATCTTGCTGAATATTCATTAAAGCCACACCCATTTCTGTCTATCAACCAATCAAATTACTTGATGCATTTTATTGCTACAAATTCATAAACTGAATGCCAAACAGTGTAGATCCTGATCAGATGGTTTCTTCAGAAACCATCTGATCTGGATCTACACTGTTTCAAAAGATAGGGGTTGTCGTGAACAGCATGTTAAGGGTTAAGTTTTCATTTAGAAACATAAGGCAGTGTAGGAAAGTAATTGCTGGTGTATTTTGTGCAATACGTTAATAAGTCCGTGAAATGGATACCCCTGTAAACCCCATCTTATAGTGATGGGTTTTGCAGTGATGCGCATTTTCATTTTTTTTAAACATAAATTGTGGGTACTCGTTAGAACTGTCTTAATTGGGTTCGTATTTTTTTCTCAGCGGGACTATGCCCATTTCAAGAGTTATTGGCCTTTTATTATATAGATTCCTAATGAAAAAAACAGCTGACACATATATTTGTCTCGTCGGGATTATGCCCGTTTCAAGAGTTGTCGCCCTTTGAAAAATGTTTTAATGAAACTTTGTCAGCAAAGTATCTCATAATATATTAGAGTGAAACGTGATAGCTCAGTGGCTAGTGCACTTGCCCCTGGTACTAGAGGTCCCGGGTTCGATCCCCGGCAGCGGCCATAAAATTTCGGTGTCCAAACTCGCTCCATTGGCATCATGAATGGATGAATGTCATATAGTGCACCGTCCTTCGGATCGAGACGTTAACTGGAGGCCCCCCTGTGCAGGGAGAACCATCCCCTGTGCTGGTTAAAGATCCCTACCGTAATTGCATGATTACTGTGTAGGCGTTCATCCTGCAAAGTTTAACCTGGAGTGTATGTAATGTACACCTGCGGTAATGGTCAAATGTGACCGTCGCAGTATCGATAAGTGGATAGCGGTAATGGTCAAATGTGACCGACGCAGTATCGATAGATAGATAGATAGATAGATAGATAGATAGATAGATAAATAGATAGATAGATAGATAGATAGATAGATAGATAGATAGATAGATAGATAGATAGATAGATAGATAGACAGATAGATAGATAGATAGATCAAAGCTTTGGAAGTTGGTGAATAGATTAGTAGTAACGAGTAGATGACATGATTAACGTTTGTCTGAATTCCAAAATAGAAGTAGATGCAATGATCAGGAATCGATACAATGAACCCACAGCTCCCATCAGAGACACCAAAGGGAAAGAAAGGAAACACCAACAGCGGAAAGCCAAGATGAGAGTTACTTTCCCACAAAATGGCCATAAGGGTATCCAAAATAATATATAATATAAGCGACACAAACACCCAAAGACAAACCATAACAAAAATAACCGCGACAGAAGAACCGCCTTGGAACGGTCAGCGGAAATGAATTCCACTGGGATGGGGCTTAAATCGATTTTACGTGACCACAATCCTCGCCCTTACCTCTGCCGCGATTTAGACAAATAATTTTTTAAGTCCACATGAAGGTCTCCAAACTTCAAAGACAAACCATAACAAAATAAACAGCGACAGAAGAACCGCCTAGGAACGGTCAGTGATACGAATTCCACTGGGGGGAGGGGGGGGGGGGCTTAAATCGATTTTAAGTGGCCACAATCCTCACCCTTACTTCCGTCGCGATTGAGACCTTCTTCATGTGTTATGGCCGTTTTTTGTACTTTTGGGCATTTGTACCGTATATGCTTTGTGGTGCATAACATAACTTTGGAACTATGTATGCTACGGTTTTGAAATTTCACTTACATAGTGGAATCTTCATGAAAAATAGCTGACGCATATTTTATTTCTCGTCCAGATTATGTTCCGTTTAAGAGTTACGGCTCTTTGAAGAAAACTTGATAAAATCTTACCAGGAAAAATATCAAAAAAGAGTCTTGAAAGTTGGTGAAAATATCGGTTGTGGTGGGTAGATGACATGATTAACTTTTGACTGAATTCCCAAAAATATTCCATGAGTTATGGCCCTTTGTAACTTTGGGCATGTGTACAGTGTTTGCCATTACGGTAACACACCCGTGCGACATAGTGCATTTTTTCACATCTCCGAAATGGCCATTTTTCTGATGAAAATCATTGATATTTTTCTTATAAATACTGCAAACATAGTTTGTGGGTACTCGTTACAATCGCCTCATTGAGGCGGTTCTAACGAGTACCCACAACCTATGTCTTAGGGCAAAAATAAGAAAAATAATGTATACCCCCGTAAACCCCAGTTTTCTCTATATAAAGTGGGGTATAGGGTGGTCTTCATTTCACGGATTTGTTCACGTGATGCTTTGTGATGCATAGCGAACCAGGTATGATAGGGTTTTGAAATTTCATATATGGAATCATGCAACAATAGTTTACATATGTTTTTCTCATACATTTACATGTTTTAATTGAAATCTTTTTTTTTTAGGTTTGTCTGTTTTGTGGTTTTCTATGTATGTCTTATGCAAGCGCATTTATTGTTTCCTTGGCATTCGAGTCACCAATGATGGCGCTGGAGAAGGTTATACTCGGAAGAGGAAAAAATAGTTGATGGGAGTTTGACTAGGCGTATTCTGTATTTCGATCTGTGATACATTTTTTCTCTAACAGTGACAAATAAAGGAAAATCTACAATAGTATAATACCACATCACGCTAACATACGCGTGCGACATAGTGGACTTTTTTCACATCTCTAAAATGGCTACTTTTCTGATAAAAAGCCTTTATATTTTTCTTATTTATACTGCAATCATAGCTTGTGGGTGCCCGTTAGAACCGCCTCATTCAGGCGGTTCCACGAGTACCCACAATTTATGTCTTGGAGCAGTAATAAGAAAAATATCTCTAAAATGGCTACGTTTCTGATGAAAATCCTTGATATTTTTCTTATTTTTACTCAAAATATAGGTGGTGGGTACTCGGTAGAACCGCCTCGTTGAGGCGGTTCTAAAGAGGACCCATAACCTATGACTTGGCGTAGTAATAGAAAAATAATGTATACCCCCAATAAACCCCAGTTTTCCCTATATAAAGTGGGGTTTAGAAAGATGCTCATTTCACGGTCTCGTTCCCTTGATGACACGTATAATTGAGCCCCGCCAAGCGAATTTGTGTCTTCGAGCATTCCGTCATGACAAATTTTAACTGCGCATGCCCAGCCATTCAGAGGGGCCAGGGATATGGCTTTCTGTCTGCAGGTTCCTCTTGATTCACTGCTCGCATAGGCGATAAGTACCAAAATCGCTTGACGGGGCCCATATATTACATATAGCTGAAGATTGACTGGATCTGAAGTTATAATTATCAGCTGAATACTTTTTGCATTGTTTGACATTACGTATTAAACTAAAACGGCAGTATGATATAGGGAATAATTTCATGGCTCAAAAAAAGACATTCTTCTGATGAAATGCTGGATATTTTATTGTATTTCTGCTGCAGACATAGACGCCTACCTACAAACGCCACTTTAAGCAATAAGGAAAATAATGCACCATTACGAAAACATGCCTATTCAAATTTATTGAACATTTTGCCACCAAATATGAAACGTTTCTGATAAAAACTTCCGACTTTTTCATAATTCTGCCGAACAAAATAGATTGTGAGTGCTCGTTAGAACCGCCTCGACGAGGCGGTTCTAACGAGTACCCACAATCTATTATTTGAAAATCCCACAATAACTGTTTTGCTCCGAAATATGAAAAATAATTAATAACCCTATAAACCTCATTTTTCTATGGTGTATGAAAGTGGGGTTTCAGGGTATCAAAATTATGTGGGCGTGTTTTCATAGTGACTGTTGTAAATTAATCTTTTTTCTCCACGAATAGAGGTTTTCAATGGTATTCATTTCACAGACATATTAAAGTGATCTATTCCTATTATAGATTGCGGGTTTCTGTTACTACCACCACTTTGAGTCTGTTCTATCTATTTTAATATCAAACAGGCACACAGCGTGTATGCAACGTTATATCAACTTCAATGCAACGTCATGGTGTCGCATCGGCATTGATTCGACGTTGTCTACTCGCCATTTGCCCGCTAGGTAGTATCAGAAATTCGCAAGACTAATCCCATACTGTGGAATACCCACGTAAACCCCAGTATCCTTTTTAATGTGAAATTAAATGAGGCCCATTACATGCACAGGAAAACGACATGATGAGGTGACATAGTGACCATGACATAGAGGATCTGGCATGAGTGGTCATGCCTGATTGAATTTATTGAACAAACTGAGGAAAATGGATAAAATGAGAGATTTTGCCGAGCATTTTATCCCTTTTCCGCAACGATTTTAATAACCCTAATAATACATGCGCTCGAATGCAAGATAATGTTTATCATATGACATTTAAAACGCACTTTATTCACGATTCTTTAACAAAAATGTCAATATTCCGCCATTACTAAACGCGACGTCATTAAAAACGTGAAACGTTACTTGGTGTATCTTAGTAATTTGTATATTTAATCCACCAGTGGATTATCGAATTTATTACACGGCGTTATTACATTCTCAGACCCGATGTCATATGATAAAAGAAAAAAGTACAGCTTACATATAGTACACACGCCGCATTTTTTTCTTGGGCATGATGAAAAGGATTAAATCTGAGATTTGCGCCGATCGGGAAGATGGCGGTGTAATCGCAATGTTTCCGCGTCGTTATGGCAGGTATAAAATTATTGTCCGCGTTACGTGTCTTCAACCTTCAATCCAAATTAGCCACGTTTCCGCGGTGAGGAATGATAAAATGGGAGTAAACTCAGTTATAGGCATTTGTTCTAGATTATTGAGGACTATCATTTCATTGCATAATTTTGTACAGTCCTCATTGCTGACTGAAGAGAGGTTCTCTGTCTTCAACAGGTAAGGGGCATCGTTGGGGGAAAATCAAAAGCTTACTAATGTTGCCTCGTATGTAAATTATTGTTTTATTATTCGTTGTTGTTGTTTAATTGAATTGTGGCTTAACGTCCCCGTTAACACTGTATAGGTAATTTTGGAGACGTTGCCTCCAGTTTTGTGGGACATTTACCCGATATTGAGATGAAATGACATCGAGATGAAATGACGTCTCAAGCCCTGTCGCCCATTGAAACCAGTAGGGTTTCTGTCTCTGTCTCTGGTCGGGCTCATCGGAGTCTAACTGATGGTTTTCTTTTGCTCCAGCATTTCAGTGGTTTCTTGCTGTCGAGTCCTCACCGTTGTCTCACCTCTGTGGTTCGTTGATTTTTGTGTTCACGGAGATGTTGCACTGATGAGTTAGGAGGCCTTCATGCGGACTGAACAAATTATTTGTCTAAATCGCGACGGAAGTAAGGGCGAGGATTGTGGCCACGTAAAATCGATTTAAGCCCCCCAGTGGAAATCTTCCACTGACCGTTCCAAGGCGGTTCTTCTGTGGCGATTTATTTATGTTGTTGTTTGTTACTTACTGTGTGTATCACTTGTGTCTTTTAATTTTGGATGGCCATATGGCCATTTTGTGGGAAAGTAACTGTCCTTATGGCCTTCCTTTGTTTAGGTTTCCATTGTGGTCTGGTCGCTTAATGTTTGTATTTCTTTCCCTTTGGTGTCTTTTATGGGTGGAGTAAGTTAATTGTATCAATTCCTGATCTTTGTTTTACTTCTACTTTTTATAAGCATTTGACGGTCTGACTCACACCACTTTGCCTGGGCAGGAATAGTCCTTCTATGCGGTTTACCAGTACTCATGTGTGGTCATTTTCAGGTCTGCGTGGAAGCACAATGCAGCCCATCTATTTCGCCAAGCCCCGATTGACGGGGATGAATGTGTACATTATTGATTTCTCCTTAAGTGCTTTGCTCAGGGGATTCAACAAGAGCTACTAATCGCCCTAT